>JAJEKV010000010.1:13444537-13869493 GCA_021234155.1 Isoetes taiwanensis | reverse complement strand
CCAGTTACGCATTATTTATTTTAATTCGGGTAGCTGTCTTTAACCATCTCTTCAACTCACCAGCTTTGCCATCGCGGTTCACCTTTCCCCGTGGTTAGAACCAAAACATTCCACATCATATAGACATCGTCGCTTTGTGTAACACCTAGCCACAAAAGTAAAATGGTCTAGGAAGCTCGAATTGAGATGTTTTCGTACCCATCTCAAAAACACATAATGTCTCTCTTTTGAACCCTTCCTATCTACTCCAGATATTTGGGGAAGCCAAGTAGTGCTGTTGCACCTAACAAAGTAATGGTTCCTATCATCCGATACATAGTAACGGTTTCCTTGATAACTTATCCGCCAATCGAAATACACCGATATGTTATTTGAACCAAATGGTAACTGTTATTGACCCAACAAGATCGACCGTGACCTCCTCTTGTTCCTTGAATGTATAGTTCCTTCGCAAAAATCCACTACCGAGACATGCATCTGCCGAGATTCTCCAAGCTCCTAAACTGCTTTTCACCGCCATTGGTACCTGAAATTATACAAAGTTGGAAAAGATTTTTTAGACGCTTCGGGCTTCTGTCCGTAAGCTCCTGGGTTCTCATTCTTCATTGTACCGATGAGTCGGCCTCCCACTTAACTCCTCGAGACGCTTGTCTCTTTCTATAGTCAATGTAATTCCATTTCACTTTCTCTATCACACTTCCTTCCATGGGACAGTCCGAACTTCTGATTCCACACAAACCACAATTCCAAGTACGCACTTCTGTGAAACTCATCTAATTCACTCTTTGGACACAATATAGATCTCCACAAGCTTCCTCAGACTTGCAATTTTATGCTGGTGTGCCCTCCATTGGACCAAGTTCATGTGGATCTACAAACATTGCTTGTTCTCATCCCATTGAGTCCATCCACTAGTATTTGTGCATCCTCATCGCGGTCAATGCAACAGCAACTATTGAAGTCCTTCAATTTCACAACAAACAGGTTTTTAGCTTCTCAAAGCTCGAAGATCTAATCTTAATTTCTCTCGATGTTGGTCCAAACCTCTTGAACAATAGCAGACCGTGATGAAATGAAATTAAACTGTTAGGGATAGATACCACACTAAACCATGCACTATACCATGCCCCACACTCATCATATTCACCAGAACTAACCCTAGTGTTGTGTATTACCACACACTGACACACACTGACACACCATCTTCACTCACACACCATACAACCAAATGGTGGAGTGTGGAGTGGTGGTGGAGGTGTGGTGGTGGAGTGTGGTGGGGGGATGGTGGTGGGATTGTGGTGGTGGGGGTGGTGGAGTGGTGTGGTGGTGGTGGGTGTGGTGGTGGGGGTGGTGGTGGGTGTGTGGAGGGTGTGTGGTGTGGTGGTGGGGCGCGGGTGGTGGGGTGGTGGTGGAGTGGTGTGTGGTGTGGTGGTGGGGCATGGTGGTGGGGGTGGTGTGGTGTGTGTAGTGGTGTGTGGTGCTACGATGGTGGTGGAGTGTGGTGGGGGGGTGTAGTGGTGGTGGTGTGGGTGTGGGTGTTGTGATTGTGGTGTGATGTGGTGGTGGTGGGAGGTGGTGGTGGTGGTGCGGGTGTATGGATGTGGTGGGATGTGTGCATGTGGTGGTAATGTGGTGGTCGCAGATGTGGTGGTAGTTCATGGTGGTGGGATAGATGGGTGTGGTGGGGTGAGGGGGGAGAATAAATAAAATTGAATCCACACATATCATACATTAACATGCACACTCACATGACACCATGGCATAACGCAACTCCACACCACACCACACCACACCACACCACACCATCACTTACAATTCACACATCACATCACATCACTTTTATCCTATTTCCTCGGCCCTATTATAAAAAAAAAATCCTGGGCCTTAGCCCGCTTCCTCATAAAACACTTCTGAAATTGCATACACTCCCTGACACACTACATTCCTCTTCTAATCATTAGAAAAGGATCCGGTCCTAAATCCGCTCATGCCCTGATTTTTGCCATTCCACTAAAGGCCAAATAGAAACAACAAGTTCATTCCAAGAACATGGTAGGATCCATGTTCGTATTCACATTGTAGGGTGACCTGAGGAGGGCATTCGACACATGTTAAAATTGTGGCTCGTGGATCAATCTCTCAAGGTGGATATGCCTAAATCCACCTTCTTTGCCGATTTCAATCCAACCTAAAGGCATACAAATGACTGGATGCCCGGGCCTTCAATGGCTATGCTTGAGTCGATTGACAGAAGAGATTTTAGACAAGGTCCATCGCCTATAAAGTTACATGTCACCAAAGAGCACCGGTATATTTGTTCTTGTCACTTGTCCGCCTGACTCGCAATGGTTTTAATCGGCAGAATTATGACTTACCACCTCGTGGATGTGAAGCTAATCGCAAACCTCATCCCTGCTAATTCTCGGGATGACTGGCAGAAGCTTAGATGCTTTAGTGCAGGGCCAATAATTTTGGATGCACCAAATGGTTACCATACCAAAGATTTCGCTTGTGAAATCAAGTGCATGTAAATTTAGTTCAGGTACAGAAGCTGAATGGAAAGCCAAATTTTGTAAAGCCAAATTTTGTAAGATCCTTTTTAATATATCATACTTTCCAACAGAGTCAGGTTTGAATCGACAAAAAATTGTCTTATTCAACAAAAATTTGTATCTCGTGATCAGCTTAGTCATAGCTCAGCATGACTGCATAATAATAACTCCAATAAAGGAGTAGGGTAAAAGCATGTTAGGGGTGTACCACTTTGGAACCCGCAGTACATACATTAGGTAATTTCCGTGAACTGGGTACTTTCTCAATTTTATTTTCATTAAAACTAGTACAAATATCCAAAATAAAAGTCAATGACTAATACATTCAAAGTTAAGATAAAGATAATGCTATCGAGACCAAAATATATATAAAAGTTCTAGAATGTACCTTTATTGAGAGGATATTACACAGTACCTAGTACCCAAATCAGTAATCTTTTTAGTGTACTTTTTGGTCACTACGGGGCCTACATTTTATCAATCTCTAATGATGCTTCTACCCAAGATCCACCGCCATATGTTCTAATAATATTCCAAACATTAAATATTGCATCAGCCCAGAGTCAACTACACAATCTCATATTGGAGCACATAAAGCATTGCCAATCACCGTGACAACACAATAACCACCACATGCACCACCACACTAAGCAACTCATATTAACTAAGAAAACGAATAATGTAATAAACTAACTCCTGCGATTAGTGGGCAAGATGTTCTTCTCTCTTACATTTCTCTCCAATCTTCTAGTTCTAACATCCTTGTGTTAGGAGACACTCGTGTTCTCAATCCAAAATTCTTTTGAATCTTTTCTATATGTTCATCCGAATTGCATCGAATCTTTTAGCCTCTTCAAGAAAACCCATTCCCACCATTGTAATCGACCCTTCCCTCTTTTCTTTGCCTTTGCGTGCTTCTTGGTGAACACCTAATACCTTTCCAAGATCTCACGCTGATTTTGTCACTTGTTTCGTAATCCGCATCTGGCCAAGTGGATACTGCATCGAAGGCAACATTCTTGGTCGCTAGGCCATTGCCGGTAGAGAGTTTGATAAATAAGTATGGAGTCCCGTGAGGCTCCTTTATAACCATGCTCTTGGCTTCCAAATCCTTTAATTCTTCACCTATGAATTTTTTTCAATGTTTTATCCCTCAAAAACTCAAGTAAAATTTCTTTCTTCAGGCTATCCTCCATTCTTTTGTCCGCTTATGGAAAGATTTAGCAAATTAAGGACAATACTGCTTATCAGCTTTGCAATCTTTGATGAACCGATCCTTCCGCCAATTCCTCTCGCAGTAAGCTCCAATTTTTCTTCTTTCTTTACCTTCTTCCTCAAGGCCTTTTTCTTCAAATATTTTGTTCCTTGTTCTTCTTCGCTTTCTCCTATCTAAATGCCGTTTGTAGGTACGATACTCTCATTGACATCCATATCCACAATGAGGAGCCAAAGAACGTAACGTAGGCAAAGAAATGTGTGAAGGGGCCAAAGAATAGGAATTTGAATTTGAATTTTAGTTTTTGAAATTGAATTTCCCCACAAAATTTAGCTGACTCTCTATTCTTAAATATCGCGTTGAGCGTGCCATAATTATACTTTCATACCACAAAAGTGGTGGATGCAATACCAATATTTTGGGACAGTGGGGACAAATTAATTGGAAACACCACCACAAATAAGGTTTTTCTTTACCCCCTCAAGAACTCCTATCGAAGTTCCTAACCCCAGCAAACAATTGGATGGTAATCCAAGGTACAAATTTACACCGTGACCCCAATGGAAGATCTTATCCACCGAAGTCATGCAAAAGAGCGTATGGAATGTTAAAACCGCATATCAACCCTATATAACCATATATGTTAGATTATAATTTTATCATTTACACAATACACCACATACCACAGCACATTGGCATCTGAGACAGGCAAGAATCAAATATCTGTGTTAATGAAAGTTGTAACATGGAATATGAGGGGTATAAGGCGACTTTTTAAAAGGAAAAGAGCTCTTATAGCTCTTAGGATGAAAGCTGATATAGTACTCCTACAGAACACAAGCTCCCTAGTTTTGAACCGAATAGTCCTGATTATCCCCAATGGTGATTCAGCTTTATGCTCCCCGCTGATGGAACCAAAGGGGGATATGCATGGTGTGGAAAGGCTTCATGTGCAGCAAAAAATTCACCCATAATTCAGCGTATGGACAGTAGCAGTTCTTGGAAAAAGGGCTAAGAAGGCTATTAATATCTATGCATCTATGCAGCCAGGAGAGAGAACAGTAACAATGGATTACAGCTTGAAACAGTTGGATTGATGGTAGCCAAGTGGAAAAACTTCTTTGATAAAGGTGGACTTCAATAATACACCAACTGGGACCAAAAAATTGGGAAAGAAATTGAATATGTCAAAAAAGGAGAGGGTAGCATGACCATGATGATTACATATACATCCACCAACTGAGTACCATAACTGACACTTCCTAGTATTTATTTTTTATATATGTAATAGATCTCTCACTACATGGGATACAATGGTGGTTGGCTGGGGTAATCGAACTCAATTTTTGACCACTTCCCACAATTCTTGGAAGATAAGATAGTCAATAAAAAGGCTTTAAAAATTCTATTTCAAATTCAATGTAGAAGGCTTTAATTGTAAGTGACTTTGTGATGAGTATAAGTCTTTCTATAGCTCCCATCCTCCCTTACCAAAAAATTGAATCTATGAAGGCTTTTACACTAAGATTTCGAGGTTTGTTAAGGTGGATAAAAGATGGGGAAGCAGAATGGTTTAGGAAGAAGAAAAAAAGAAAACAAGATATCTATATAGGAATGTATGAGATTTGGAAAAGTTATTTCTGATCTAAGATAAATATGCAGCTGCAAGAACAAGAGGAAGACCTAGAGGCTAGAAGGTTAAATTAATAGAGGAGAAAAGAAGCAAAGGCTCCGCAGCAAGAATGATGTTCCATACATTAATGGTATGGATAAAGGAAGCTCACCTTTCTTTCTTTTAGAACAGCCAAGACAGAATTCTCAATAATGGTATTGTCGAGTTAATGACTCGCAAGGAAAGTAATTGAGGATCAAAAGGTATGGAAAACTTTTTTCAACAAGAATGCAGATCTATGTCGATACTCTATCAAGTTGAGGAGCAGCATCATGAAGACCTTTTCCAAAAAATTTCCAAAAAGTCAAGAGGAAAATTAAGGATGAAGAGTTACTTGCAATTCCTCAAGAGAAGTAGATTTGGGGAGACTCTTAAGTCTATGACAACAAAAAGCCCCGGCTAGGATGGTTTCCAGCCCAGTTCTATGTGGGACCGGAATTTATGAAAGATAACTTTAGTCACTTTTTTCCAAGGGGCATGGAAAGCCCGCACTTAATCCCGTTATTAATGCTGGTCATATCACCTCATTCCTAAGGTTGATAATCCAATAAACATTGGTGGTGCCAATATCCTTGACAAACACAAGCTATGTAAGATCCCGCAAAGATCCCGTAAATAGGTTGAAGATATCATGCATTCGCCATAAATTTCATACCGCCTTTCCTGTACTACGTAGGAATATTTTAGAGAATTATATTGGTGCTATGTAAGGTCTCCCATTGAATAAGAGATCCGATAAAATCAGATGCTCCTTAAACCGGATTTGCAGCCTATGACACAATAAGTTGGCGCTTCGAAAAAGGCAATGGCACATATTGACTCAAGTAGCATCTAAAAAGTTTGGAGTTTTAATGTTAACTCATCCTAAGCTCTAATCATAAATGGTACCCCAACCAAGTTATTTAAATGCCAAAGAGGGGCAAGACAGGATGTCTCCTAGCCCCACATTTGTTCTTAATAGTTGCTGAGATGGTCACGCCAAGTGGGACTACAAATGCAAACCCATGTGGAGATTAAAAGTTTGAACTTCCAAAGGGAAATATATTCTCACTATCATGCAAAGATGCGCATGACACTTTTGAGTTTCTAAAAAGAGGACAAGAGTCTCAAAATTTTCTCATGGCAATGGACAGCTTTAGGTTTTGGGTGCAGCCAAGTAGGGTTCTACCTAATAGGTGCAAAGTGCAATTATCTATAATTCCTGTGGATACTATGTTACAAGGAATTAAGGTGTTAAATGTACAACTCTCACACAAGTATCCTAGGTATCCCTCTCTGTCTCCAAATAGTTCATTCCAGGTTTATAGGAACCAATTGTAACTAGAACCAAGAAGAAGTTATCTATGTACACCTCTTCCCTTTTGGCGGTGAAGAGTAGAAATTGCAAATGCGAATAAGTAGTACTCACGCTTGTTTTTGTCGCTACTAGTGGGGACATAAATTCCTTATAAGAAAATGGAGGCTGCAATAAGGAAATTCATATGGCAAGGATCTCACAAGGTTGTATGGACAGATTTAATCAAATCCAAAAATGATGGACTAGGATGCAAGGATATGTTCATCCAGCCCAAGCCTACGCAAAGATGATCCGAGGGTAATACATGTGAGCGGAGACCCTCCCCATCCTTCAATTGAGTGAAATTTTGGAGTGCGAAAGGATCATTACCCGATTGGGCAATCACACTCTAAAATATCAATTACTAGACTTAGCTTTTCTTTCAATTGACCCCATGCTCAGGTACAACAAATATCCTTAAAATAATGTGTTGGAGGCTTGGAATAATATTTGCTTTATGTTCTGAGACCTCTAGTATAGATGCCTAAGCAAAGATTTAAACTTTTAAGCATCTGATCTTGCACCCTGCTCAATGTGGGATATCCAGCTCCGAGACACCCTCGAGAAATACATGCAATGGCATAAAATGGTATTAGAAGAATTGAGGGATCTAAGAGTTGAAAACAGATGGATGACACAGGAGGATTCACCGGAGTAAAACAAAAGTCAGGAACTGGACGGGGAGATATATAATTTGGTGATGAGCAATTGGAAGTTATGAGGAACTAAGTAATAATTCTAGTATGTGGCTGATTAAACAATAAGAAGTTATATTCTATCAGAAATCTATAAGGCTCCTCATACAAAGAAACCTTCGAGCATGTAGATTGTGGCAGTATGAAAGAGGATAAATTGGGTTTGGAATATGTGCAAAAGAAAGGATGGGCCAATTACCGCACCAGAGCAAAATTAAAACAACTGGATGGTGCTATACACCAAGAAGTTTGCCTACAAACCGGAGAAAAGATCAAGTATAGCCGAGGGTAGTATCGGTCAATGCCCTTGGGTGTGGAGAAGTAGGCCTACGCTTTACAAAATGATCCCTATAACTCAAATGCTGCTTGAGATGGAAGAAGATATTTTAGAGAGGAGAATCAGATAGAAGAAGTGGAGGCAAAAAGTGCAGCTGCTCGGTCGCAAAATAAAGTACATTAATGACATGAATTACGGTGATGCTAAATTCTTCTTTAGGATTGCTAAAAAGCGAGAATGTTGAGAAATTCCATCAACGAGGTCATGGATGAGAATGGCAATACTTATACCTCTCAAAGTGAGTATAAAACCTTTCATCATAGATTCAGGATCTCTTTCAATGTAATCCTATTTCTTCCAATGATCTCGGGATGCTAATGCTTCGGGTCTCTTATTGATACTATTCTTGCCCTGCTCCCCGATACTATGGATGCCTCTATGATTTCTATGCCTTCCACGGGATGAATTTTTAGCATTCTTAGCAGTTTAAACCAAGAAAATCCACAGTCTGACCTTCACGTAAATTCATAGTAGGATTACGGGATATTCTCAAAAATGATCTCCACTTCTCTTGTGTGCAAGCTTTACGGAATCTTTGCGAGCATGCAGATCCTTCTATCTCTAGTGGCTTCATCTCCTTGATTCCCAAGATTGGTCATCCTACTAAGCCTTCAAGATTGGAGACCCTATTTCTCTAACTAACACCACTTATAAGCTTTGTGCCAAAATCATTGCTTCAGGATAAAGTATCTTGAGAAAAGTATAGAGAAGTATAGCAACTGCTTTTCTACCCAAGAGATATACTCTGGATAATTATATAGCTGCTATGGAGATTTTGCATTGGAAGAGGATCTAAGCGAAATTGTTTTCTTCTTAAATTGGATTTCAAGCGTGTCTTTGATTGAGTTAGATGGAAGTTTCTTGACTTTGCAATGTCAAGCGGCTTTCTTCCCAAGCCTAATAAATCTCATTTTTATTTAAACTCTAGATCCAATTACTAGCGGTTCTTATCAATGATTCTCATCTAGCTTCTTTCCTCTTACATGTGGTGTTAAATCAATGTCCTCTTGCTTCTTATCTTTTCTAGTAGCGGTGAGTTGCTTACTAAAGATATTTCTCATTGCTCCGAATCTTGGTCTTATTAAAGGTCTTAAGCTTCCTAAATCGATGAATTTCTTAGTATTCTTCAATATTTGATGACTCCTTTTTCTTTTTCTTGATGTTGATATAATACCGGAGTTCTTCTGAAAACTCTTAAGCAATTCTAGAATTTGCTTACATTATCCAACTCAACATTGATAAAGTTTGATTAGCAGGAGATACTACTCATCAAAGTCTTTTGATATTAAAGTTCTTTCCTTTGTAAGCCATTAAATTATTTAGGTACCACCTCTTTCTCTGAACCACATTATCAAAGATCTTTGGGATCTATTCTTTCCTGATCAAGAAGGCGAACAATTCTGGGACTACTTCTTTCCCTTCTTTGGTAGAACTATTATACGCTTAAATTCACACGTCTTTGTCGAGGTTCTCATGTATTTTTTCAACTGCTCTTGTTGCTCCTAAACTTATCTATCTTGATGGGGAGAAAATCATTAGAAGCTTCATGCGGAATGAGTAATCACCTTGTGAGCGGGGCTCTATTTCATCCCCAAGTAGGGGGATTTCAGGCGCAAGAAATTTATTTCTTCAAGCTCAATCATACTTGAGGTATATGTTCATTTGAAAAGCTATTCATGGCAATCAGTCCTCTGCCTCAAAGTTCATGGTCTGGATTCATAACCTTCATCTCTATGGTCATCCCTCCATTGACACTGCTTCCTCACTTTCTGCCTTTATTCACATAGAGCTTGTCACTAATATCTCTCCTCACGTGTTAATTAAAGCTTGGAATTCTTTCTCTCCAAACTGTGCTTTTTATCCCTAGAGACTAACTTCATAGTGATTTTGCCTATTTTTTGGAATCCAATTCTTGCGGATCCTTAACTCCACTATGCTTACTATTTGATATAGAAAGATTTGCAAAAAATAATGCGATCTTGGTTTCATTTATATCAAAGATCTTTTCTTAAGGGACATGATTATCTAATGGGCACAAATTTGAAAAGAGCTCGATAAGGGAACTTCCTACGATAAAATCTTCTTCCATATTAAAAATTTCTTGTGTAATCTATCTCAAATCCGAGCGATGATTGGACTATTGATGGCAAGGTGGATACAAAAAGTGGCGTATATAAAGCTCTTTTAAACTGTAATGTAGGTGGAGATTGTAAATCTATGACTAAATGGTCAATCAACTCGTCATTTCGTGAGCTGTCTTTTGCCATGGCAGGGAAGCTAGGACTAGTTTCGATGTTCGACTAATTTCTAATAATTTCTAGGAGCTGGGCGGCGGTTTTACTAATTTTGGCCCATAGCTAGTTTCATAACCATACTTGATGACACAATGCATTGTCCTTTTTACTTTGACATGAAGCCAAAGCTTCAGCCCACTGCCCTTTCAGTTTATATCTATTCTTGCATGTAACCTACAACTATTTTGATTTTTCTTAGTTTCTTTTCTAGTTTGTTCCATGTTTTACTTGATTAGAAGCTGAGGATAACATCTCTAAGCAGAGGCTATAAAGAGCCGGGTCATGTGGAAGATTCTGATTAGAATCAATAGGAAGCATTTCATATGTAGCAATGAAATTGAAGACAATCTGGCTGGCCCAAACTAGCAAAATCGGCTGACAATAGAAATGCGGAAAAATTCAAGAGCAAAGCGCCAGGTTAATTTCTTCCTTTCAAATGCAGAGGCAACCCATAAGCAGTCGATGTTTTGGAACAAAAAGAAAGAAGCGTAACAAATGAGTAAGTATCCACTTTCAGTCTTCCGTCCCGGTGGGAAGAAAATCTGGGAACTTGCTTGGCGATAGAAGATGAAACCGGGATTGGCATCGGGGAAGGCGAGGGTGAGTTTTGTTTAACATAGCGAGGGGTCTAATTATAGTGGATATTCTATTCTTTTAGCAATGGGCCGGTCGGATAGTGCTCTAAAGCGGCGTATCATGACAGCGAATGACAGCAAATCATCTACTGAATTCATGTAGCGTAAAGATTCCAAGAGTCACGGCTCTTCCACGAGTCCTCTACAATTGGTATTTATAGACCTCACGTATAAACATTCTATACATACTACATCGTATTTTTCTAACCAAGTGTCGGTTTAATGGTCTCTCTTAATCATAACTAAATTGTATTAAAATACTTACATCACTTGTCTACTAACACCTAGGCTTTCGTTACACTTAATGGTATAAGAAAATAACCAAGAAATCAAGCTTTAAGACATTAGAAACGTACATCATATAGCCATTAGTAGATAATATTCCCCGCAAGCTAAAAACAAGCTGTAAGCTCAACCTTGCATAATTATTATCGGTTTGGTTCTCTATCAAAAAGTTTTAACATTAATTGACTTGCATTTTTCACGAATTGACAAAGATATCAAAACATTAGGCAGAAAAAATATGATAAGTTAAACTTTTGATTACAGCATACCAGGAGATTTTATAACTTTGAAGAATCTGAGGCCATTATAGCGGATATAAGCGTTAAACCGAAGGAAAATCTAAATTTATGAACCAACCAAACTTATTCCAAGCACTCTGAGAAGCGAGAATGGTTTGTGTACTTCTGCTAGTTCCGTAAGCTCTTGTATATTTGTACATCTTGTATAGTACCATAGACAAAGGCGGTAAAGATGGCAACAACTATTTTGCTTTGTTGCCATGAGAATCCATCTTACTTGCTTGGCGTTGAGCAAAGGGAATTTGACAATATGTCATCTACACTCTACAAGCATGCACTAACCCGATGTATAGCCGTTCATGTGTTGCACACAAACTTTACTAATGTCACGAGAATGCCGATGTACTTCACCTTGTACCATTTTCTTGAATTTGTGTTTGGCTTGATGTTATTTGCATCTCTTAGCGATATAGTAGATATTCTCTAGCCATGTCTCTCATTCTAGATTTATCTCATTCGATTACACTTGCCATATACACTCTCCATCCTCCTTAGATAGTTGTGTATATCCCCTTCACACTCCCTTTGTTGCATTCTCACTCTATCACATCCTTTGAGCAAGTTCTACTCTTCTATGTAGTATCATGTTCCTATCAAACTGGGGCAGAGTTTGCAAAGCGTTCTCTCTCTTTGGCGTGTGATCTCTACTCTCTTTGGATGAGTTGGCATAGCGTTCCTTCTTTTGTATCGTCTTCTCGCTATATCCTCATACTGCTAAATTTATACTGCAACACTCTTTAAATTTTGGACTACTCAAATTTGTACTACTATTACATTTGACCCACAACTCGAGCTATGTGTTCTATAGTTCTTTCTTTTGCTACCTAATTCGTTGTTGTCTTGCATATTTTCTAGTTCTTTCTCTATATCACTCCCTATCTCTCTATATCTTCATTTTAGATTCCGTGTAAGCCATATCTAGTGACATAGTTCCATGGCTTTCGATTCCATAGCCATAGCATAGTCATAGCCGACACGAAGCCTTGATTTGCCTATGCTTCTATAAATTTGAAAAGGGAATGGAATTGGACATGTCACCATGGCGGGGCTTCGTATTTGTACTAGTTTCGATAATTCGACCCAATTTCTAATAATTTCTAAGGCTGGGCCCGAGCTAGTTCCACTAATTTCGTGGCCATAGCTAGTTCCATAGCCATAGCGGCGACGATGCATTGTCCTTTACGCGACATGAAGCCAAAGCCCATTGCCTCAATTTATATCTATTACTACATGCCAACCTACAACTATTTTGGTTTCTTAGTTTTGCTTTTTCTAGTTTGTTCCATGTTTTGCTTGATTGGCGAGATATAACATCTCTAGGCCGAAGCGAGAGGATATCGTAAATTTCGGGTCATGGAAACTGAAGGAACCACGGTGGGAATCAATAGGAAGCATTTCATTAAAACATCCGGAGCAACGGCAATGGAATTCGGAACAAAACCGGCAAAATCCGGCGGCGGCGGTAGAAATGCGGAAAAAATAACTCAAGAACCATGCCCAGAGTTAATTTCTTCCTTTCAAATCTAGAATGACCCATATGGTCGATGTTTTGTAACAAAGAAGAAGTAACAAATGAGGAAGTAAGTACCACTCACCCTTCCAAATCACAATGGAAGAAATAATGGAGACTTAAGCTTGATGATAGAAGATGAGCAGGATTGGCATCGGAAGGAGCGAGGTGAAGGAAGGTTTTGTTTAACATAGCGGTCTCTGAGACAAGCATTGATTGAAGAGATTGTAGTGGATATTCTATTCTTATACTGGATGATTGAATGGTGCTCAACCAAGAACAACCAAATCATCCTATTAATTCACGTAGCGTAGAGATTTCACAGTGCGGCTCTTCCATCCAGTCCTCTACAATTGAGTATTGCAAGCCCTCACAGCCTTAAAACATTCTATACATACTACATACATGTTTTCAACCAAATTATTAGGTTTAATGGTCTCTCTTAATCATAACTAAATTTAGTATTAAAATACTTACATCACTTGTCTACTAACACCTAGGCTGCGTTACATAATGGTATAAAAACACCAAGAAATCAAGCTTTAAGACATTATTAGAAGCGTACATCACATAGCCATTGGCAGATAATATTCCCCACCAAACTCAAAAAACAATTGTAAGCTCAACCTTTGCATCATTATTATCGATGCGGTTCTCTATCAAAGTTTGCCTGATAATTGACTTGCATTTTTCACAGATTGACAAAGATATCAAAATGTTAGCTGAGAAAAATATGATAAGTTAAAGCTTTGAGTGCAACATATAGAGAAGATTTTTAACACGAGAAGATACATGCCATTATATGCTTGGATATAAACTTCTAATGTTGGCCGAGATTAAAACTTGAATCATTAATAAATGTAAAAGATTTCCCATTCTTGAGTTTGTGTGAGTGGTAGCATTAGAAAGCCGTCAGTTCACAACCACATTAGCACCTCTAGCGTTCTCCACACATATATTTAAAAGAGTCATCGCATTTGTTTATAAGAAATGACTATAAGTCATGCAAAGAGCTTGTCACTTAACATTGGCACAAAGTGCAAAAGAACACATAAGAACATAAATCACCGAGAAGACAAATCACGAGGTTTTAGGTGCGAGCTTGTCATGATACCTTGAACATAATCAGATGATTCCCACTTCGTTTACATCTACACGATACTAGTTACTTCTTTAGATGTATCTAATAAAAAGTCGATCAATCGGTGTTTTTGTTGCCCATTTTCCTTACAAATAACGCTGCATAAAAAAGAAAAAAAAAGAAAAAGAACAAACATTCAATAAAGCTTTCTTTTATCTTTTCAAACCTAGGCATTCAAGGCTCCTTTACATTCTGGCTTAGGAAAGAGTCTTTGAGAAAGAAAAAGGAGCCAATGGTGAATGATCAAGTGTCGCGGGGCCTGTGGAGTGTATCAAAAAGCAATGAAAGGAATTAAAAGAAGAGGAGGCTGGGTTGCACTTCGGAAGAGCGAGGGTGAAGGTTTGTTTCATAGCGGGAGATCTCTGAGACATTGATTCAAGAGGTTGTAGTGGATATTCTATTCTTGGCTCAAGGTTGAATGTCAATTAACCGATTTTACATAAGAAAAACAAATGTGGACAAATTTGGTCAGTTCTTTGGTTTTAGCTGGAGTCCACCTATTTTAACCTGACATCCAAGGTAGCCATTGCCAAATTCACTCGATGGACGTTTAATGACTTAATAGATAGAAATGAAAAGAAATGGAAAAAGAGCAATAACTTGTATGCCGAACTTCGGTTTTGATAGAAATATATTTGGACAATGTCAGATGTGGCACTCTTTGAATTAAAATCCTCTAAATCACAAGATAGGAAGGGGTCGGCTGCATTCAGACTTGGAACTGACGTCTTCACCCATTTCTGCTACCTATGGCTAAAATTTCATGAAATCATCTGAGGTCAATTTGCAGAAGCACTACAAAATTTTTCTGATTCTCTAAATAGAAATGAAAGGACAATTTACCTTTTATTCAACCCCACGTTCATACATGAATCACCTTTACCATATGGAGAAGTTTCTCCCTGAAAATCATGGAGAAACCAGTGGTGAAACTTGGAGAGTGATGAGTAATCTTGGACTGTATTCACCATTTATTCACCTCTAATTTGCTATCCAGCATTTCTACCTCTATTCTCCATACATTCACCTCAACTTTACCTTCAAGACTTGTAGAAATAAGTATTAAGTAATTTGGCCAGAGGCATTTTTATATCATGTCCAATTCAAATGAATGGCATGCCAAAACTCAACCTTGCTCAATGCAGGAGAGAGTACCAGCAGTGCATTAACAAATCAAAGCCCACAAAATTGACGACCTTCATCTCACCCAAACACATCGATCTTAAATTAGAAGATTATCTATTGCAATAACACAATTTAACACATAATTAGCCTCTGAGAAGTCTGACTAGCATATAAAATCCCCAAACTAAACCAAACAAAATAACTACACAACTACCAGCAAGAAACATAAGTTAGTCCACAAACTAATCTTTATCTATATATCTTGCTTCTTCCACTGATTTAAATACTGTTTCAATCCCACAACCAAACTACAAGACTAACAACTCTTGCATGCCCAAATGTCGCATAGCAAGCCAGTCTATACTCACCAACAGTCCACCCTATGGCAGTGCACTGCATCCTATCATAAAACTACAAGTCTTTAACTTAGCATATTGGCCTTACTATCCATTCCTTAACTCTCAGACCTGCAACAGCCCAATCATGCCTACAAGCCACAAGACATGTAACATTAAACTGCAATGAACTTAACCTGTAACATTAAACTGCAGTTAACATGTCAAAGTAATGCATAAAAAAGGAAGAAGAAAAAGAACAGATTCTACTTACATATTAAACATCGCGATGGCATGTTCTTTCTCCTCCTCACCTGCTTGTTTCTCCCTCTCTTTGTGTTTCCTTAGCAGTGGAGTTCTCCCATAATTCTCTTTTTAACATTTAGCCTGATCTCTTGTGTATGAATGGGTCGTGGTCATAGTTCCCTTTACAATACCTGCAAGTAAGTATGTAAGTTCAGACCCTAGCTATTCTCTGAATTATCCAGATGCTTTGATATTTGAGTGCTTACCAAATTCTTTATCCAGAATCTTCACAAATGGGTAAACAGTTGGTTGTGCAGGAAGCATTGCTATACAAAATTATGTTTAAGGTTATAAGTTATGAAAAGGACAACATTTTATGATTAGTTTTAAGGTACCTGATAATATTGGCTACATCATGTGACCGTAATCACCCTCATTAACACCCAACAACATATGTAGGAATATCTGCTCCTTGGCAGGGGCAGCGATTATAACCTTCTTTAACCCATAGCGAATGTGCTTTCCAGCTCAGGACCATCCACAAACACTCCACACAAGCTATTCTTGAAGAAGTGCTGGTTTGGCACAGAAATTGTACAAGTGCGGGAAGAATGCAGAAAGGAGCTTGATTTGTAATTGGGTGTCGCGATATATCCCACAGGGGGAGCAACCATTTCTCATATAAGTTTGCAGCCCACATGTACAAAACCATGCAAGCCATGTGAGTGAGCACAAAGCGAACTATTCTTTAGCCTTTTACTAAAAGAATACGTGTGCTCTCCACGAAACAGTGGCGTAACCATTTTTTCGGATGCCTTCTCTTTGAGGGCTCAACAATAACGTCTAAGTAGGAAGAGATTGGAGTCAATGGCAGTATGCTGTTTTGGGGAATGCCTTCTCTTTGAGAGTTTGTTCTAAATAGCATCTTCTTCACAACTGTTTTGTTTTAAGTCGTCACCAAGCTGTGAATGTAAACCAAATTGAATAAAGAGAACAAAACAGAAATTACTCATTCCTTTTCCAGTACTGCAACTCAATATTCAAAGCAATGAGAGGTATTCCAAAGCACCTACTTGGGTAGAAACATACAAAACGCAGCATGTTGATTGGCGATGCTAAGCGTATATAGAGACTGCCATGGAAAGAGCTCTTTGAATTGGTAGTCTTCGACATATAATAAACAATCTTGGTCTGATGCTTGAGATGTACTATTAGATAACATGTGGATCAAATCAAACTCCTCCTGAATTGCGAATAATGCGCTATGAAGAGAAAACAAACAAATTAACTTGGGACACTTCTTTAAGCATGTTTACGTACAAAGGAAGGGACAATAAAATTTAAAATCCTTTAATGCTCGATAGGGCATCAAGGAATTGACAAATGCTTCAGTTAATAGAAACAAATGGAGAAGATGTTTTTGTTTCAAGAAGGCATCCAAACACAGCATTTTTAGTAGTAAAAAGGTAAACGAGTAGTTCCCACTAACAACTTGCATGAGATCTTCATTTATAACTCAACCTCATGAACAAAGTGATTGTCCCTTCTTTACATTTGGCCTGTGCATGGATGATAACTGCTCTAGTATTACATACGAATAAGTGCAACCCGTAAGAAGCATGTCCCTTGTATATGGTTTCAATTGCTGCATGCGTGGCAAAGATTCTGATTTTTCTGCATTGGTTGGATAGGGCCTTTCTTAGCTACGATGGAAATAGAGTGCTGAATCTTAACTGCTTATATATTCTTCATACAAGAGCTGATCTTCATACCGAATAGGAAGGCTAACTATGGCAAATTGCTTCACAAGGATGTTAACTATTTAAGTAGATAATGCTATCAGACATGTGTCTTATGTTAACAATACCATTGCAATGTTGCAGCCATCTGCATCAACTCTTTTCTAACACACATGTCCCAGATAGTTCAACAGCAGGTCTTGAGGAGAATTTGTCTTCTGGTTACAGTTGATTGGCTTCTGGCCACAACAAGAGGAAGTACCAGATGGATACTGTATCCTGGGTGCTACCAGAATTTCCACAATCAGATGCTACCTGGAGATTGGTAAAGAAATTCATATGATCTTTTAGAATTGCTTAGCTACAGGACATACCCAAAAGGCTTAGGCATAACCATTTGGTGGTGGCGGATCCTGGCATAGGTGCATTTCCTTGTAGCTTGGTTAAATCATTTGCCAAGGCACTTGGTCGAACTGTACCATAGAAAAGCGATTGTCTTGATATTCTTGGCGGCCAAAACAGCCAGTCCAGAGCCCAGAATAATTGGCTAAGATGGTTCATTCAATGTGAGTTCTAAAGAAGACTTCCTCTATGTTTGAAAGGCAACATTAATCTACTGATTCTCTTGTTTGAACAGTTTGATTTGGATGTTCTGCTTATTCCGTTATTATCATATACTGAATGCCGTTAGCCTTGCAGATAATTCCACAGTTCTCTCTCTGATAGGCATGAGATTATGTCTAATCTTTCCAATCTTCTTCATATGCACTGCTACGCAAATCATTTCACAATAAATGAATGAACACTAAGAAAGTTCTACTTTAGTTTCTGTTACGATGCATTTTAAACTCTCTGTTATTCATCTGGACAGACAAATTCAACAAAGATAATTAGGCTGACCTGAGATCCATACTAACTAGATGCCCTGATCAGAAAACCACATGAAAGGAAACTTTTCGTAGCATTGACAATGGACTTAAGTATGGTGCAATGGATAGGAATACAAAGAATATTGAGATGAACACTGCCGTGAAACAGTGACTTAAATATCTAGAACTATTTATTACAGGTTTGACAGACCATACCTGGATAAGCTGCCTCACACTGCCCTGCCAAAACCCTGGTAGAGATGTAACTTCCAAAGCAAAACTGTTGCTGTGGAGGGAGCCGCGCGAACACTGAGCCCTACTACCACAAATTATGACGTGCATTGCTTTGTTAAGGGGCCGCGCGAACTATGAGCCCCTACTAATTATGACGTGCACTCTCCCTTTGCAGGGAGATGCTGGCTGATCCTTGCCCTGGTGCAGTAACAGACTGCTCTAGGCCATCGACCTTATTGATCGTAGTTCAGTGCCCAGGTAAGTATAGTTTTATTGGCAGCTCCTCCGTTTTATGATCAATGTTTTGCTCTTTATCTTGTTTCTGCGCCTGTGGGATATTGTCTCAAAGATAAAATTCTAGACCAGAATTCTCAAAGAGCTGAAAAAGTGATCCTTGGTCGTAGCTTTGTAGAGAAAAGATCGGAATTTTCTAGACTTGCTTGATTGCTGATTCCTTTTGTTCGGCGGCTGAAATGAACTTACCCTATTCTTTGTTGATATCATAGTATATTCTTGTTCTTGCATAATCGATGCTCAAGATTCTGGACGTTAAAAAAATTCAAGTGTCCACTAAGAAAAACTCCATGTATTAGATAATTTTCCAGGCCAAAGAGATTCGGCGGTAAAATTGGCCGATTACCCGCCCGGTGTGGCGCGTAAGTATGTATTTTAATCTCCACTCCATGTATTTTTAATCTCCACACCATGTTGTGAAACATATGAATGCTTATTTCAAGCCCTTCTTTTCTTGTTTTCTAGCAATTTGTTAGGGAACGGGTGGCTTTATCTAGAGATATATTCAATGATCTCTTTTCTCGGCAGTGGAAAACATTTTTGTATTTTTCCATATAATGTGAGCCTAAGATTTTTATTTTTATTTTTGAAATTCTAGATATCCACTGGAAAACTCATTGTGACCTAATTTTCCCTTGGTGACTCAATTTGCTTCTATTTTGTGGATCTCAAAATTGTTTAGAGTCAGGCTCTATTTTCTGGGTGCATCTTATCTTTATTCCTATTTCACGACTTCCCTGCAAGGAAATTATTTGAATTTTTCTATATAGGCTTATCTGCAATGCTAGTGCATGACTATAGAGTACACAATTCTAGAATTATTGTCATTGAAGGCATCCACCATGGTCATAGCTAGGAGCTTCATTCCCTGTGCTGCATTAAATGGTCTCACTTAGGGTTTTTTTGCTTTTGGAGATATTAGTTTTTATGTTTTTTGTAAGGGCAAATTGGTTGTTACTCTTTTATGTTTTTTGTAAGGGCAAATGTGATAAACCTAAGCACATAGAAGCTGGTGGAATGTTGAATCTTCAATTCATCTTCAACAAGATAAAAGGAAGAGAAATACTAAGCAACTTGCCTATCCTCATTTCAAGAAATTCAAAGAAATGCTAGAATAACTCAGGTCTGGGGAGAGAGGAGTCTTATGAAGTTGTATTTCATTCAATATTGCTTAAGAGATGGTGCTAAGTCAGCCATATTGGAAGAATTCCGTTGATAGTAACACATCACATTAATATCAATAGCATTTCTGTTATATGATTCTGGCAAGGTTATGTGCTTTTGCTCTTGTTATTCCTCAGTGTACAACTCTTGCTTTCTTATTCTTATGATCACTTAATGTAGTTTAGGTCTAGGATCCATTTATGTTATGCAATACTTCTTTTTTCTCCTATATCAGCCTACTTTGTTAAAAGTCTATATGAGTGGAACATACATGCCAATTTTTTACTTTCGTAGTTGATTGCAAGCGATGGACAAATTAGATACATTGAGTTGAATTTCTACTTAGTACACAAAGAAATACAAAGGAAAACATGTATTACATTAACATACTGCGATCATGAGTGTGGAGTAAAAATCTATATATTTTCATACATTATATTTTGTGTTTACAGCGAAAATCTCAAATACACTTTGTTCAAATGTGTGCCACAACATATGGATGTAGTTGCAAAACATGAACATATTTAGATATGGAAAAGCTGTACACCAAGAAAGCATGCGCTTCAGGTTTTGGACATGACTTTCAATGGATGTCTATAAATGGCCACCTTCTTATTTCTAGCTGCAAATTCGGTATATTGGACTACATTTTTCATCTCTGACTTAGGATAACAAAGAGATGTTTTTCATAAATAGAATATAATCTTGTTGTTGATACTTGCAACTTGCAAAATTCTATTGTTCACTATAACTGAACAATGGGGGGCTGGCAGATATGTGGCATGAGAGAAAACAGAGTGCTCATATTGTTGGTGAAACAGTTTCTCCTTGTGATGTTAAAGTAGGCAAAATAGATTAGATGTCGAAAATATTTAGAGAAACTTGTGATGCTGGAAAGACCCAACTTGACTGTGCTGAGCCAAATTTGCAGACAAAATGTGACAAAAATTGGAAGTATTGACTGGACAACTACAATCAATTTAAGTACCAACTCATCCACCATTGTTTATTGGGTCGATCTCTGTATTGAGAAGAAAACATCAAGCTTTTGTTATCAATGGATTCGCATTATGGTGCATTGTATCATGTTTGGCTTCCGTTTGTAGTTTCACGACGTGGATGCAATGCAAATTACCAGGATTGTCAAGGGAATGGTCATTTAGCGACATGGGGTTGCGATGTCACAGGTCGTAATGACATTTGGCGTGACAGTCGCGTCAATGTATAACCTAAGCGATGCCGCGTCGGCGTATACATCGCCGAACCGCGTGCATGCGGCGTGGAGGCTACGGCGTCAAACTTATGCTCGCATCTGCCGCAGTATCGTTGTGTGCGAGTTTATCCCGCGCCCGGTTGTCATGTAAAGCGGCGTCCGCGTCGTGATATCCTTTGTCTTTGGAAGAGCCCGCGTGCGGTACTTTTTTGTGCCTCGTGGCGCTAATGGAATCGCGTGATGACATGGCCGGTGACGTTGACTAGGCGTCGCATCGCGGCGTCATTATATCTTTGACATAATGACTTTCTTATATAACTACTAGCCCCTCCAAATTGCTGTTATTTTTTGCTCCTCTTACTAAGCTAGCACCATTGTTGTTTTCTTCTACCAATCCTTACACTTATTTGTTGCCCTATATGGATACATACTGATCATAGAGCTGGCCACGATAAAGCGTTTGGAGATGGCCAAAGCAGGTTGATGTTGTCTTGTTATCGGGGAGGCTTGGTTGTGGAGGCAAAATGCATGTGGTGATTGATTCTTGTGTTTAGTAGTCTAGGCAGTATCTAAGCTAGGAGAATGAAAAAATGTAGGAATTTTAGTCCAGGACCGCGATTCGGCTCCACCTTGAGTGGAAGGACCAAGTGCACAGTCGAAACTCACCTTTATACCTTTACGGTACGCAGTGGGTCCTGAAAATTGAGGTGTTCGCGTGAGTGAGGTCGTATATGGAAGCTTCACCTTGAGTGGAGGGGAGCATTCTATATCGAGGTCTACTTGAGAGAACGCGTTATTTATCAACAGCGAATTTTGTATGGAGAGTAAGATAAAATACCCCGTCAAATGCTTGCAGCATCTGCCACACCTATGAAGTCATTGCTAGATCGTTATTTCTTCACGTCAAGTGATGCGAGTTCGATGCTTTTCATGTACATTAGAGTTTCATATAAGCCTATAACCTATCATTAGCGTCGAGGCACAGAGAACTTATATATAGAACAGAAACGAGAGGGTTTTAGATGAACATAGTGTGAAAAAGAGTAAAGGCAAAGTAATGATGCGCATGTCGATTGGTACTATAGAGTTTTGAGAGGCATCCTATCTTAGACAAATTTTGTTGCACCGCTCTGTGAGAACGTGGGATGAGCTAGAAGTCGTTAATAGACAACACCATGAAATGTACCAATAGGCCGCAGAGGCAGAAGAGTTACTCGCGGCACATAAGGAAGCATCCTTAGTTATGGAAAAAGCGGTTTCTTTATCGTTAAATCGTATACAACTCTGATTTCTTTTTGCTGTGTTGCTACTCGACCAAGATCTACAATCGAGTTGTGGACTAAGTTTCGAATACCAATGAGTGTCGACCTACTAGACGAATATCCAAATGATGAAAGAAACGCCTTCAATGTATTCCTTCATCTAATGAATAATATTTGGACACAATACTATGATGCAAATGGCAAGTATAATGAATAATGCACAGAAGGAGGTACACAATTTCATTTATGGATGGTTAAAATTGCCACAAAGCAACTAACCTAATTTATAGATGGAAAAGCAGGCAGAGGGAAATATTCCTTCTGAATTGCATATATCTGTCCAAATGAGGCAATCGAGGGATAGTGTTCTGGATGCGATGCGGCGGTAGCGGTCGGCGGTATCGGGGAGAATGAACAACTCACTCACTCTTCCGAATCCCATGGAAGTATCACGAGGGCTTTGTTCGATGAACATGATTTTGGAGCAGCATACGTGCTCATTGCAGCTAAGATTATGATCTGGGATGAGTTTCCAGTATTGTGAGGGTATGAGAGGCGTTGATTATCTATTGCGACGGCGGTGCAGGAACAATCTTTCATTTAGAGGCAAACATTACAGGTTGCTTCTGTTGTGAATGGAGGGGGAATAATTGCAGCCTCCAACGCATCCATAAAGTCATTGCCATGTGCCATTACTTTGGTGCCACATGGTGCTAATGGTGCGTACTTGCTTGTGATGTAGATTGACTAGGCATAAGCATGCAACGTCACGTGCCATGCGGCGTAATGACCTTTTTATATAACTAGCCTCCCCTCGCAGCGCCTTCATTGTTATTTTTTGCTCCTTGCTTGCTAGCTAGTGCACATTGTTTTTTTCTTATACCAGTACTTGACACTTATTTCTAGCGCCTATATGGATGCATACGATGCGTCGGCCTAGCCCTAATCCCATCGTCCAGAGCCATGGATCGCCATTCCCTGAGAAGAGGGCGAGCCCTATATTAGGCCCCTAGTTCCATTTCGGGCGGTTATGGCGTCTTCTCCTGGCCCGGCATTTCTTCTTTCGTGGCTTCCCTCCCTTCTACAGCCACCTTTCGTGGGGCGTATGGTCTTTTCATTTTGTGTATTATTATTTGCTTCACATGCACTCTTTGTTGTTCTCCCACTGTGGGTGTGGCTTTTCCCTTGTTCTTTGTTTTTCCTTAGCATCTTTACGTGTTTTCTCACTTTCTTGGTGATGCTGTTTATTTCCACCTTGAGGGTGATGCATATTTTATATAATGATTTCTATTTGGGTGATGCGCTTTTACTACGCCCTATGGGTGATCTTTATCTTTTCTGTTATTAATAACTTTTCTACCTATTTTTTATTCCTTATATCTTGAACTTTCTTGATCTGATTCTTTTTTATGGCTAGGCTTGTTTCTCTAACTCTTTGCGGTGTTTTTGGGAGTTTTGGTATTGCGGGGGATTTATTTTGTATTCCATAGTCTGTTGAGATGCTAACATATTTCCGTTAAGACGTTACATGCGAGGGGGTTTTTCCATTTGTTTTGGGGTGGTGCTCGTGTTTGCCGTCGCTCTCGTCCCGCGGTTCTCTATTCTCAGGCAACACATTGTTGAGGTTGGTGGCGACCATTTCTCATTAGGGTTTTCCTCGAAAGCCGAAACCGAGGTTTTTATCCCAGATGAAGTTATTAGCCATTGCCCTTCCCTATGTGCCTTGGCACATTTTCTTTTGGGGTAGTCAGATATTGTTCATGAAATTGCATTTTACCCTCTCTCTCCTGTAGAGATTAATGCGTCATGTATCTTTATGTTTTCGTTTGTCAATTTGAATAGAGATTAACATGGTTTTATGTTGTTGTAATGACTACTTCACCATTGCTCATCCCCGGAGGTTCCCTTGACTAGCTGCGACTTTGCCTTTAGTTTTCCTCAGGTACCCCATCTACTCTTCGGCTTGCCCGTATGTTCCTTGCGCTTTGTTACTTAGTGTAGATCTACATCTTGTTCATATCTTCGGCTTCCCCTTTTATTGTTTGGCCTTTTTGCCTCTCTTCATCATCCTCGGTCATCACCACTGTCATTTCTTCAGCCTCGGCGGCCATATCCTTTTCCATCAACACTTTCAGCCTTCCTCTCGCCATTTTACCCCTTTACCCTCTTTGGCTCGTCAGTCTACTTTTCGTCGCTTCGCCCCTCGTACCTTTCTTCCTCTCTGCCTCGGCATATTGTTCAATTTGTTCTCCGCTGCGCATCCAGCGGCTAGCGCTTTTCCCTCTCTGGCGCTTGGCTGCTTTCGTTGTGAATTTCCTTCAGCTTTTGCGCATCTAGGAAGACCCTTACTTGCCCTCAATTGGCGTGATCTTTCTTTTTCCTTATGCATGTTGATCTTCTTGTCGTCATTCAAAGTAGCGACCAACTTGCGTGGTCATCACGATTTCTTTGGCTAAGCTTGCAGCCGTTACTTGTCACTATCATGGCTAATTTCTCACAGGTTCTTATCATCTCCTCGATCCTCCATCCGGCATCTTTTTAAGTTCCTCTCCTTCTTTGCTGCGTCCTTTATCCTATCCCGACTGCTCCGAGGGTGGTGGCGAGAGTCGCTTCTCGGCTTAAATCCATCCAATATGGTACTCATTATTTCCGTCGGCGGAGGGCCTCGGTTGCCGCTGGGGAAGTTCCACATGATGCTGTAGCGCCTCCGCGGTCATTTGGCTCCTCTTCTTCTCACTCTCGCTATATTGCTTGTGACCCAACTCAACACACGGAGGTTTGTGGTGGGCTTATAGTTGAGAGATCAGCGCTTTGGTAGTCGGTAGGTTTTGTGTCTCTGTGAGTCCTTTCAATTGACATCTCAAGATGGCGAGTGATTGATGTTGTCTTGTTGTTACAGGAAGGAGGGTTTTTTTTTTTTTTTTAGTAGCAACTCATGTGTAAGTTTATTTATTCATGCATGTGAGTAATACGCAAGTCTAGGCATAGTTGCTTCGGATGGACCATATTTGTGGGATAAAAGTTAAGCTATATTGAAAAATCTTCTCAAGACCAAAGGGGGAGTGCACACCAAGTTTTTAATCCTTAGTGATGGTTTCCAAATTACACGGACCTTATATGTTTTGCAACCCATGGGGTCATGATTTGAAAGTAGATACATGGCTTCAATCCCTAGTAAACAAGGTGTCTAAATCAATAGAGAACGTATTTGTACTAAGATACCAAGATCTCTTTTAGCAATAGCGGGGTTCTCTTTATTTTAACTCCACAATATGACTAGATCAAAAGTTTGAGAGCATTACACGGAGAAAGGTGGAGACCTTCTACGAGCTGAATCTGTCCATGCCTACAAACCACGATTGAAGCAAAGTGGTAGAGGTGGTGCTAAGAAAGCTTCTATTGCGGTACAAGGGCGGAACTCTCAGGTCTGATACCACGACATTGAAGTACTATAGCCTATTGTGGCGTCCCCTACTTTCGCGGGTGCACTCACCCGCGTATACAAGCGAGGAGTTCATCCCCATACCAAGCTCATGCCCGTCACAGGGGCCCTCCACATAACGCAGCCACGGTTCAGTGGGAAGAGTGAAGGGTCATTTTACCCACGTCTCCTGAGGGGCCTACCTAGGCTGAGGCGTAAACATACATGTCGATATATAACATAAGCACATATCCACCTCGAAGGGTGGTCCATCAACATCTGCATAGACAATGATTATACGATACATATGGGAAATCCTACCCAAGGCTCGAGACTCAAAGGGATGGCCCGATGGCTTGGGTCTCAGTTCATTCGCGGTGAGAATTCATGGCAATAGATTTGGGCATATGAACATGGCATAGGGTTGTCCCTCCATCCGCCCCTCCTGTGCACACTTTGCGAGTAAAGAATTTGAAAAGTGTCGGGACGGCGCTTAGCCAGCGGATGCATAGCGGAAGAGGGCTACTCACGGGTTTCATCCTCAGTTCCGATGAAGGAAGGATCACTCCCTCGAGAGAGATCTACATCGCGACTCAAGGTGACTAGAGGGGCCCACTTTGCCCGTAGTCGGCCGAACCTTTGGAAGAGTGTACACCACACTTCAGATTGTGAATCCATACCTCACCGCTTTCGGTGGTGAGCATTAGACCTAGTCACAATGATCCACTGGTAGGCCTTACACACGAGAGGATCGTTCAAGAGTCGAGGACATGAACTCCTTCACCGGCCCGGTCGGCCTTCACCCCAACCCGGTGTGGTTATAGCATTTGACTGGAATCTCTGATGTGCTAGAAGAGCTACTCTAGGAAACATCAATTACAAAGCTTTAGGTCTCTACCCCCTTCCCAATACAAGGGAGTTCATAAGAGATACATCATCCATGTAGCTGAGGAGAACTAAAGAACTAGATCTAATCTACATCATAGAGTTAGGTTCTTTAGTTAGAATCTGCTATCTAGAGATCTAGAGGGCTGCTATGGCCAATTTAGAGGCTAAACCTCACGATTAGATGGCTAAGAGGGTTTAAGCTATTTAATTGCACAAATACTGATCCTTGAGGACTCCTCGACACGAGGCTAGAGCCATCTGTTTGAAAGCAGCTTTCGAATCAAGAGAAACTAAGGATCTGATTCTCTCGAGGCCGGGAGATGCAGGGGGCCGGTTTTAGCATTGAAGTGACCAAAGCAGTTCTAAAACCACTAGAAGCGAAAATTGGGCAAGTTAGGGTTTCCCTCCTTAATAGATAAGGGTTGGTTAGGGTTTCCAATTATCCTTTAGGCATGTGGGATAATTGGGAATGGGCCCACTTGCCTTTAATGGATAGGTGGCAAAATGTGCCCACATGGAAATGTGCCCACATTAATGTGTACATTGGAGAATGTGCCACGATGAGTACCTATAGATTATTGGCCCACTTGGCATGAAGTGGCCATATGGAAAATGTGCACCTAAGTGAATGTGCACATTGTTTAGTAATGCACATTAATAAATGCACACTCCTTGCCGTTGCCCCTAGGGCTACTAGCTAACTACTGCGTTGGCGTCGGTCGGGGGTGGCGTGTCGCAGCGTGTGGCAATGATGCGATTAATAGATCTGGAGGCAGGTATCTTGTCTGGAGCGTCACATTCTCTACCTTGAAATGATGCTTTGTCAGCGGCATGGTAGGTCTCTCCACCTTGGGATCATCTAACACCCAATCAGCACGATACATGCTATAACTACTATAATACTTACATTTATTAAGATTACCTTAAGGTAATATTTTTAGGACATTACCCGCCATATATTATGAAATAGCTTATCCATTCATAACATCATTAAAAGCAGGTTACTCGATAATTCACTTAACATGACAATTAAGTTTATCAAAATTAAAATTAGCGTCAGAGGGTACTCTTCATTCATACCAGCACATTCCAACGAAATTTGTGTTGCAAGTCTTATCCAACTCGACCTCCTTGCCCTCGTGGCGCTCTATTGGCACAACAGTGCGACACTACGTGATACCATTTTAATTATAACCCATTTTGGTTATATGAAACCACCCCACCTATCTACATGGATGCATAGCTAATCTCGTAGGAAGGGTGAATCTTCCATTATATGAAATTCAGAGCCGGCCTACTAATACTTTATATACGCTCATGCCTACACCTAGTTGCCCAGTGGAGGATAGAGTCCTTCAGTATATATGAAGTGAAGGCACGATTCCTCCTATCAAAGCATATATGGGGCTAGAGGTGCTTTCCTATCGGTGCATTCCTTCATGACCTCCTTTCTCTAGAGGTGGAGTCTACTTCGTGGGGCAGTAGACTTTCTAGTCTACCTTCCACTGTGGCCGAGCTTGGCGGTGGGTACTTATTGACTTGTTACACACCCGCGCCCTGGCGATCAGTAGTGGTCTCATGCGACCCATACCTAGCATAGGTTGCAGCGTGGAATTAATCTAAATATACATAGAATTAATCTACACAAATGTCGACATCACGTAGATTTCTTGAGATGACCTTCTTGATCCTGTGCTCCATAAAAACGTGAGTCTTTGCTTTGCAAATCTTTTCTTAAGTACCCATGTAAGCGTCTTCCAGCGGTAAAGTGTTTCCACTTGACCCAAAATCTTTGGAGAGTCTGATCTCCTCGTTTTCAGCAACTTTATCAAGAATCAATTAGGAACTATTTCAATTTTGCTCCTCCATCATTTCCAACAGGTGGAGAGTCAAGACTTAAATGCGAGGATTTTGGGTGTGCTTCTTCAACAAACTCACGTGGAAGACCTTATAGCAGATCTTTAGGTGTCTTGGCAGAGTCTAGCGGCTTGTAGGATTGATTACCTACTCTCTTGACTATTACGAAGATCCATTACACCTTGGAACTTTTGCAATTCAGATTGACCGCGCAGCTTCACCTTGATCTTGGGCCAAACATCATCTCAATTTTTGAACTCTCGCTAACATTTGGAATTAGCGTAAATTGCTCTTACGCGACTTCTTGCGCGGCAAATGCCTCGAACACTCTTCCTGAGAATTTCTTTGCATATGCGGCTAACATGCTGTTTCTTGAAATTACTGACCTTGAGGGTTGTGCCAAATTAATATGCGGGTGAAACAGCGATAGCGTAATTAATCCTCTTGGCTGACATTTGGGATGATTCCTGCTTGAATGCTATTGTATACAAACTCCACCAAGTGAATAGATTCTTCCCACATACCTTGCTTATTCGAGACATAGTTTAAGTAGCATGTCTTCTAAAATCTGTTAGTCGCTCCCGTTTGGCCATCCGTCGAGGATGATATGCGTGCTCATGGATAACCACCGTCACGAATTATTAAGTAAAGAGGTCTTGCGGAAGAAGGCACTCATGAACCGGGTCCACAGCCGAGAATAATCTCCCTTGGCATGCCATGAAGCACGAAAATCTCTTTGGTGAAGGCCCCACATTTGTATCCATAGGTATCGTGGTCTTGCAAGGCACAAAATGTGCCATTTTAGGTAACTTATGAGCTACTACCATCAGCATCTTTTTCCCTCTTCACGGTCCTTGGGAGTTACGTGATGAAAATCCACACTTCAATCACCTCCCACTTGGCGTTTGGCACGCCAATGGCTCTAATATACTCACAGGTCGAGAACGCTGCACTTGCCGTTTCTTTACGACATAGTGGCATTCTCACGATGTGGCGAGCTACTTGCTTCTTCATTCTGGCCAATAATAGGCTGCTGCGCTTTTTGAAATATGTTTTCGCAGATCGCATGGCGGCCCTATTGGGCTGTTGTCGCGTGTCGTGGAGGATCGAATTTCCTTACACGATGATTAGTGCGCTGTAACTTGTTCTTATGGTATAACAGGTTGCCTTCCTTCTTATAATGTTTAAAGGCTTCCCATCGCCTTATCTGTTCTAGCCTCCCTAGAGGCTTGCCCATACTTCCACGAAATCCATATCTGTTGGCAAGGACTCTTCAATCTTTATTACCAAAGTCAGCGGAAGCGTCGAGAAATTGCATTGCAATGCACTCTAGTTGTGTCGAGGGGATGCCTTGAAAGTGCATCGCTCACCACGATGAGCTTCACGGCTTGTAGACTATATATCAAAGTCCTTACTCTTCAAGGAACTCCATCCATCTTCTCACTTTTCGAGGTTGAGGTGTAGTTTGCGTGAATACATACTGGAGAGCTCGATGAATTACGTATCCAACTGGAACTTCCTTCCCAAAAGATAGTGCCTCCAAATTCTTAATGCCACGACAACACGCCAAAGCAATTCCTGATGCATTGATGGGTGGGGTAAGCGTTCGGCGTCGTTCATCTTCTGGAATCATCACGGCTACCCTACGCTCTTCAACTACATGAAACCTTTGCACTGTAGCTATCTTACTTGCATCTGTGGCTACAAGCGACTTATCTTTCTCCGGGGTGGCGAGGGTTAAAGGCGCGGTTGTTAAGGCTTCCTTCAACAATTCAAACCACAGCGGGCTTTCTTGTGCCAATGCTACTTGCCCAATCTTTCACTTTTTCGCCCTGCGTCCAAGTGCGATTACTTGGGGCGCTATCTTAAGCGAAGTTCTTCACTGGGCTTCTGTAGTACCTGCCCCAGGCCTAAGAAACTTCTGACTTCATGCACATTCTTGACGCCCGGCCAGCGAATGGCGGCCTCGATCTTGGCGAGGATCAGTGAGATTCCTTACTGTTTGAGATCACATGACCAAGGTATTCACCTTCTCGCGTTCGCGAGTGACGCCGACAACTTAGCGCTAAGCTGGTGCCTCTTCAACTTCTCTAGCACTCTCCTGCGTATTATGCGTGCTCTTCAAAGGATCTGCTATACACCAAAATGTCATCAAAGATACAATCACGAGTGTCTAAAACTCCCTGAAGATATGCGTTCATAAACCTCATGAGCGTCGCTTGAGGGGGCGTCGATAAGCGAAGGCATTACCGTGAACTCATAATGCCCATACGGCGTTAAAGCGGTCTTATGGATATCCTCCTCCTTTATCTGTCGATGATAGCGACCTTAAATTCGATTTTTGAAGACCTTTGCACCTTAGGTTGATCCATCAAGTCATACGATGCGGGGAGGCATACTTGTTCTTAATGGTGTGCTTGTTCAAGCGCCTATAGTCTATGCACATCCTTATTTGCCATCCTTCTTCTTTACAAAGAGAATGAAGCTCCAAATGGCGAGACACTAAATCCTAATGAAACCTAGGTCGAGCAATACGCGAATGCTTCTTCGGCTCGAGTCAACTCCTGCGTTGTCGTGCGTATGGGTACTTTGTCGGCTTTGCTCCGCTTGAGTGCTATCTCCACACTTTCGACTCCCTATCTGGCCAATTTGCTTGAGTCTCATCACAGGAAGATCATGGAACTCCGTGATCAGCTGAGCCTATTTGCCTCGGCAACTTGCTGAAACCTGTTTTCTTTGCTTTCCTGCATTTGGGCTGCGTCAATCTCAAGCTTGAAGATGTATGCCACTGTTAAGCTCTTGATGCGCTTGAGCGATGGCTTAGAAGAGCGTACAGCGCATGATGGGAACAACTTCTTTGTGATCTCAATGATCTTGCCGTCGGGTCATTGGGGAAGATCACCTTAGCTTTCCACAATGCGATAATGGCCCTGCTGGTCCAAGAATTGCTCCATTCCTATGATCCGGGTGGTACTTGCCAATGCCATTATACACATCTATGCGGATCTTAATTCTGGCAGAGTAGATGTCGAAGTTAATTCTCTTGCACGCGTCGCTACTTTTGCACCGCGCTTTAGAACAGCGAGGCCTTGGCTTTTGACTTTAGTGGTTTCAGCCAACATTTGAACCGTGCAGGGGATGCAAAGTTATGGCTACTTCACGAGTCTATCAAGACTATGAGAAGGACTTGGCCTTGGCCTTTCCTCTTTATGGAAGTACTTTATCTTGGCTCTACGCTTGCTCTGTATCTATTCTTTGCCAAAGATATGACACTCACCACGAGATACCAGTGGCGTGCTTCCTATGATGAGTAGATGAGACGAGTGTCTAATCTCTAACTCGCTAAGCGCACTCATGGCGTAGAGGCGATTCATTTGTCCTATAACTGGTTGGAAGCATCTGAAGCAAAGCTGCTTTTCTATGCACTCACATCTCTTTTCCTTGGAGGCATAAGCACCACTTAAAGAGATAAATCTTTTGCTTTGGAGTAGTTTGACCCCTCTGCTTGTCCTTGAGAAGGACACACCTAGCTTCCTCTTGTTGTTCCCACCAGTTTGCCACCATATGGGGCTCTAATTTGGACTGGGCTGTTGCTCTAGGAGCTACCTATAGCTCTGTCATACACCTTTGTCACCCAAAATCTCTGCTTTGCCTCGCAGCTATTTTGAGGTCAGATCCCTTGCAAACTTATAGCCTTGGACTGCCTTACGTCTTGTCTTGGGTTTATTGCCCTCACAAGCTTCTTGGATCTCCTCATTCAGCCTCAATATAGCTTTCCTCTTTGCATGCTCTCACCCAATTTAAGCACATCTGACCTCTGACCTCATAAATTCCTCTGTATATACGGGCCGGATTTGTTTGCCCTTCTTTTAACTTTGTATTCTTGCATCATACTAGACTTATGTTCCTCGGAGACGTAATAGGCTTGAAGGCTTTAGCAAACTTTACTACGAACTTACAAGCATCACTGCTTAAGCCATGTGCCTTTTGCACAACCTTCCCACCAAATCGTCTTTGACTCCTTTCAAGTTGGGCTGTGCCCACTCTTCCTTTGTCTTTATCCTTCATGCCATAAGCATTCTTGAGTACTCACTCATTTAGATCCAGCCATGTACGCTAAACCACCATTTTGTTCTCCCGAGCTGTTCGATTCAGACGCTTCCATGCATTTACTTAATCACGGAATCTACCTTCTTGGTAGTGAGAGGCCACAGTGTCTCTTTAATAGATCCCATGCAGGGTGTTCTCATCTTCCCTCTTCGGTGTTCCTTTGCCTTGCGTCTGTTGCGGTCCGGGCACGATCTTCTTCTTCCTCGGGTAGTCGACTCTGAGCTTGATCCGGAAGGGAGTCGAGCTGGGGATCTTCTTCTCTTGCTCCTCTTCTTGTCCTTCTGTTTTCAGGAGCTGATGCTTGTGGCGGATTGAGCATTATACCAGAACCCGCTCACAGCATGCGGCTACTTGAGCCTTTATCTGCTCAAAGGTCCGTCCTCATACTGGGATATCTCTTCCCACAGGGTCATGGGTTCTCATATCTTCAAGGCAGAGTTCCTTGCGGGGTAGTGCAGAAGTGCATTCTTCCCTAAGGTCTTGGCGTTTGCATGGCGTTCCCTTTGAGCTTTAGGCCTCCTAGCACACTTATACAGTAATTCGCATGGCCTATATAGGATTTAGTTTTCCTTGTTCTCTTGCATTGTTTATGTTTGTTGAAGGTATAGTTGTGGGGCAAAGATACATCAACAAAACATTTAAAGTCTAGCGAGAGATTATATTCATATATTATATAATATTTTAGTACGAAGTCTCAGGGGTCAAATTACAACTAATCTTGAAATGTAGGTAGGCGGGTTAATGTCGAGGAACTTCTTAGCGGGCGTTCCTGCGAATGACCCAAGTTCTGATAACCCTTTTAACTCCGCGAGCATGCAGTGTCTCACCGGCTCTTCTACCACTGCGGTGGATGTGAGGGCTGCGGTAACGTAATCTCGCGGCGTCGATGTGGTATAAGCGAAGTCGAAGAGGTCAAGTGCCATTGCTCTCTTGACTAGGGCGGCATAGTCGACATTTGGCGCTATCGCGAGCAATACTACCCGGCTTGAGAGTGCTGTCGGCATAGACACTCCTTCTTCACCTCTGGGGCTGGCTTACTTGATGAATTCAGCTATTCTCGTCACAGTAGCGGCCGAGGTAGTACCTCGAGGGACGCTGTCATTAACGTCGGCTGAAGCTTATCGGCTGGATTAGCCTCTGTTCTATGCCGTCCAGCGTGATGCGATGGAAACCCTATCGGTGAGCTCTGTAGTCTTGATTATGGTGTCGGTCGTGCAGTGTTCGCCTCCTGCTTGATGGAGGTGGTGTAGAAGGCCTGCGACATTAAAATGCTGGTGGTCTTCCACGGGTCTATCTCTGTTCCTAAAGAGGCGAGGAACTCCTCCTCGTTGAGAAAAACTCTTGCTCCTCCATCATTTGTTTGATCTTCTTTGGCAAGGCTGTATATCACGAAGTCGACTCTCACGTATAAGTGTGGCTTCCCTCACTAGGCCCGGAAAGTCCGGCTCCGGACGATGAAATGCGTCAAGTCTGGCTACTTGAAGTAGCTGGTGGAGTAGTTCATCAATCACGAGCTCCTCACACTTTTCGGGAAGGTTAGGATAGCCATTTGAGTAAATATTCCTCTCAGTTGATGATGATGCGGGGCTAGGCTTGTGATGCCTAACTGCCAGTGGGGAAACAACCACACGATGTTCTAGGCTCTTTCGAAGTTTATCATCTCTGTTGTGCTTGTTGCGTTCTTCCTCACAGTGGGAAGACTCGGAGTATTACTTATCTTACGTGGGACTCCTCTTCTTCTCGTTTTTACGCTTCACATGCTGGCGTCTTGCAAAAGCATCCGGCTCTTCTTCACCTTTGCTATGGGGTCCACCTCCATGTCCCGGAGGATAGAAGTTGCCCCCATTGGGTTTTCCGACGCAGTGGGATAAGAGATATTAAGGCAGCGGTGTAGGAAGTACTTAGTCTGTTGTTTGTCGAGGACCATGTAGTCTGGCAGCCTTTGGCGGCTTTGTTGGTTAGGTACTTGGCGTGTTGGGGATATCGGGGCTGCTTGAAGGGATGGAAGGCGGGGACAAAATAGCCTATGCAAGGGAACTGAACTGGGAAAGGTCCTACCTAACCTTTGAAACTACCTTTAGCACTTGCTTATATCTTTGAGGGGTTGCATTTAGCGTAGCTTGGATGTCAATTTCTTTGCGAAGACTTGGAGATGTCATTGACATGCGCTTTTCGGCAGCATGGGCAGCGTACCATGGCGTGAAATCGTGATGGCCATTGATCCTAGCAAGAGAGGTATCAGCGGATGCGGCGCCTGGGGGCTGGAAGATGCGCCCTGCTTGATGAAGAGCAAACTTGCGGGGTGCCCAATGAAAAGTGATGGCTCTTTATAGAAAAGCGAAAACCCTAATTTTTGGATGACCTAGAATTCCAGCAGGTTGGGGCTGATTAGGCCACCAGTAGGAGGTGCAATTCAGTGTTTGAGTAATTTTTGGTTTTAAGGCATGCTAAGAACACTAATGAACCTATTACGACAAGCTGGGAATCATTTTGGTGAAAGAAAATGATCACGAGGTCTCTACGTTCGCATGAGGCCAGGTGCAGGAATCTCATTTTACGTCACGGCGGCGTGTGAACATGGGTCTAATTGGGCTAGACTTAAACAATTTGGGTGATTTGAGAACGTAATTCACTAAACTTCGTGAGTTAAGTAGAATTGACCCCTTATTTGGTTGATTTGGAAGTTTGTTTTGGGCACTTTTGGGCATGAAGTCTCTACGTTAAGCCCGGCCGTTTGAAAATCTCAAAATAAATCACGTAGCGGCGTGTGAGTTATCGTCTCAATTTTGCTCCAAAGCTCCCAAATTAACTAAAAACAAAAGAGCTAGAATTCTCTAACTTAGCAATTAAGCTAGATCAGACACATTAATTACACAAAAATTCTTTATATTAACAAAATTGTTTCCTTATTTACAAGTAGTTCAAAGCGTTCCCCTTGATGTGCACGGCAAGATACATATCACGCACTCATGAGGGTGACCCTCTTTAGTGTACGTGCGAGGCCGTGAGATCTTCAAAATGCTGCACTATTTTAAACCTGGCACGCTTCACGTAAAGCACCATGACATCTCATCCGTCACCCGCGTAATACGTATTATACTCACCGCATAACCTCGCGGATAGCGTTGAAGCGATTGCTGGGGGATCAAGAGTCCGTAACTTCTCACGGAAGTGCGGATTTCCTTGAGAGCTCTGTTCTCCAACTTCCTGCTTCTTGCGACCGCCTTTCACGGTGCTTTCTGGGAGGCAGGCTGGTGGAGGGCCGAGTGCGACTCTTAAAATGCGGTGTCGCCTTCAATCGTTCTCACCTGTGTTCTTGGTAGTAGGCATTGTATGCCTCCCGCTTCTCCATGTAGGTGTTGTGCTCCTGATCCTCGCCGATAGACGCCAGCGGGGTCTATCACACATATGCCATCCCGTTGTGGCAGCGGGCTTTAACTCTATCCACGGCGTCGGGAGCGGTGGGGGGCTTCACCCGCCCTAATCCGGCCTCCTCCTGCTCTGTGCTGCACGCTGCGAGGTGCTGCCTATGGCGCTTCCTTCTCTACAGGTGGGGTTTTTGTGAACTACGCCCATCTGTCTTAGGAGCCGCGTAGTCGCCCGTCAGAATGTCGTGGAAGGTAGAAGAGTAGTCTCTTCTCTGATGGTTAGTTGATGTTGATCGGTTTTCACCAGCACAGCTTCCCTCCACAACCTTTCTTTTACTTGGCTTTGATGAAAACGCCTTCCTCTCTTCTTTGGCCCGGTTGGCCAGGCCGGTGCGTCTTCACGATTCGCCGTCAGCGCTTTGCTCCGCGACGGCTCCTTGGCCTCGTACTTGCGGATAAGCCCAGCGCAAGAATCTACTTCTTAGAAGGGCTAGCGTTGGTACCCGGCTGCTCTTCCCACTTGTTCTCCCTGCGGGTGGGTTTTGATGCGGAGCTGCTCTTCAACTATTGGCTGCTCACATGCGGCTCGTTATCCTGGTTCTCTCCTCTGTCTTTGCGCGATCTCCTCTCTAGGATTTTGATGCATGATGCTCCTGGGCGGTAAGTGGTCTATGATCTGTATGAGTGGCTGCGAGGAGGTCAGATCCTTCATCTCATTTCGAAGAAGGTCGCCTTCTCGGGAAAAGGCGTTCTTGAAGGACTCTCTGAAAGAGGCGAGCAGCGGCTGGATGAATAACCCGGCCCGAGGCTTTACGGCGGTTTAGCCGTCGAGACCCATCACTTCTGCGATTCGTCGTCGGGCTAAAGCGTGGGAAAGATACGCCTTAGCGGAACCGCGAGCAATTTTTTCACAAGAGACGAGCGTGGAAATGGGAGGGTCTAGGTCTGTTATAGGGGTCAATTTTAGGTCAACTTTTAAACTACCTTTTGGGTTGCTTAAAACATCTAAAACCCCTAATTAAAAGCAAGGTCTCACCGCGTTCTTGACTGTTACGAGAATCTCAAAATCTGTCTGTAGCGGCGTGTGAGACATGGTGGGACCCTACTATATTTTGTACTTTTTAAAACATGTAACATGCTATTCTAATGATTCTTAGCTTAAATTTAGATTTATCCAAGTTATTTCTTGTGATTTATGACTTTTTAAAGCGTTTAATTTGAATATCTCACACATTCGCCCGGCCGATTTTGAGAATCTCAAAATCTGTACAGCAGCGGCGATATTGAACCACCCTACACTTTGGAAGGTTGGCTCATCAATTCTTAATATTTTCACGTTTTCATTCATTTTTAAGCGTTCTACTCCACTTTCTAGCATCCAGCGGCTTCTTTTCCCTCTCGGCGCGTGGCTGCTCGTTGTAGTTTCCTTTTGCGCTTTTTGCCATCTCGGAGCCCTTGCCCTCAATTGCGTGATCTTTCTTTTCCTTGCTCATGTTGATCTTCTTGATGCGTCATTCCAAAAGCGGCGACCAACTTGCGGTGGTCATACGATTTCTTTACTTCGCTTGCCTTAGTTAAGCGTATACATCCTTTATCGCCGAGCGCCTAATTTCTGCGGTTCTTATGTCTCCTCGATCCTCCATCCGGCTGGCCCTCTTTTAGTTCCTCTCCTTCTTCTTTGCGTCCTTTATCCTATCATTGCTTTCGGGGGTGGTGGCGGGAATCTCGCTATCGGCTTAAATCCATCCCAATATGGTACTCATTGGAAACAAATTAAGCGGAGGGCCTCGGCTGCCGCTCGAGGAGTTCCACATGATCTTTAGCAGCCTCGCGGTGTTGGCGGCTCCTCTTCTTCTCACTCTCGCTATGTGCTTGGCGACCCAACTCTCAACACACGGAGGTTGGTGGGCTTATAGTTGAGGAAGTCCTTTGGTAGTGGTAGGTTTGTGTCTCTGTGAGTCCTTTCCCGAGTGATATCTCAAGATGGCGGGAAGCTGATTGATGTTGTCTTGTTACGAAGGAGGGTTTTTTTTTTTTTTTTTTTTAAATGTAACTCATGTGTAAGTTTATTTATTCATGCATGTGAGTAATACACAAGTCTAGGCATGGTTGCTTCAGATGGACCATGTTTATTAAGGATAAAGTTAAGCTATGATGAAAAATCTTCTCAAAGACCAAAGGGAGTGCACACCAAGTTTTTAATCCTTAGTGATGGTTTCAAATTACCTGGACCTTGTATATGTTTAACCCATGGGGTCATGATTTAGTAGATACATGGCTTCAATCCCTAGTAAACAAGGTGTCTAAATCAATAGGCTGTATTTGTACTAAGATACCAAGATCTCTTTTAGCAATAACGGGGTTCTCTTTATTTTAACTCCACAATATGACTAGATCCAAAAAGTTTGGGAGCGCGTACACGAGAGAAAGGTGGAGACCTTCTACCGCAGTGAATCTTGTCCATACCACAAACCACGGTTAAGGCGCCAAAGTGGTAGAGGTGGTGCTAAACTTCTATTGCAGTACAGAAGTAGGAACTCAAGATTACGATACCACATTTGTTAGTATAATAGCCTATTGTGGCGTCCCCTACTGGCATACACAGTTGCACTCACGATATACAAGCGAGGATTCATCCCCCATACCAGCTCCATGCCGTCTGGGGGCCCTCCACATAACAACGCAACCGGTTCCGATTGGGAAGTGAAAGAGGGTCATTTACCCGATCTCCCTCGGGGCCTACAACTCTTGAGCGTAAACATACATGTCAGTATATAACATAAGCACATATCCACCTCGAGAAGGGTGGTCCATCAACATCTGCATAGCAAATGATGATTAGCCGCGATACATATGGGAAATCCTGCAAGGCTCGAGACTCAAAGGGATAGTACGGCCCGGCGGGTCTCCGGAGATTCATTGCGAGGCCGAAATTCATGGCAATAGATTTGGGCGGCATATGAACATGGCATAAGGTTGTCCACTCCATCAGCCCTCACATTGCACACTGCGGTAGGGCAGAATATGTGGGGCACATTTGTAGCCCGTAGGATGCGCCTTAGCGGAAGGGCTACTCACAGGTTTCATCTCGGTTCGATGGGGCGAGGGAAGGTCAACCACTCAGAGATCTACATGCTGACTCCGGGTGACTAGAGGGCCCGCGCGTGGTGAACCTTGGAAAGTGTACACCCTTCCACCGATTAGCCGAGATCCATGCCTCACCGCTTTCGGTGGTGAGCCATTGAACCTAGTCACAATGATCCACGGTAGGCCTTACACACCCGGAGGATCGTTCAAGAGTGGGACATGAACCTCCTTCTCGGCCAGTCTGGCCTTCACCCACAACCGGTGTGGTTTCTTGGCCTGCAGGCCGAGATCTCTGAGTGTGCTAGAGGCTACTCTAGGGCATCAGCTCTACAAAGCTTTAGGTCTCTACCCCCTTCCCAATACAAGGAGTTCATGAGAGATACATCATCCATATGCTTCCGCAGAGAACTAAAAGGGAACTAGATCCCCAATCACCATCCTTAGAGTTGAGTTCTTTAGTTAGATGCTTTATCTAGAGATCTAGAGGGCTGCTATGGCCAATTTAAGAGGCTAAACCTCTTTTGATTCGATGGCTAAAAGAGGGTTTAAGCTATTTAATTGCCTAAATATACCTGATCCTTGAGGGACTCCTCGACTGAGCTGCGATATCCTATTTGGCTTGGCTGGGAATCAAGAGAGAAGCTGGGATCTGATTCTCTCGGTGAGAGTCGGGAGGCGGTTTTTTTGAGTACATTGGCTGACCAAAGCAGTTCTAAAACCCTAGAGAAGCGAAAATTGGGCAAGGATTAGGGTTTTACCTCCCTTAATAGATAAAGGGTTGGTGCAGAGGTTTCCAATTATCCCCTTTAGGCATGTGGGATAATTGGGAATGGGCCCACTTGCCTTTAATGGATGAGTGGCAAAATATTGCCCACATGGAAATGTGTGCCCCACATTAATGGCCCGTGGAGAATGTGCACATTAATTACCTATAGGTGTAGCCCACTTGGCATGAAGTGGCATATGGGAAAATATTGCACTAGTAGATGACGCATTGTGACATCATGCACATTAATAAATGCACTCATACGCGTTGCCCCTAGGGCTACTAGCCCTAGCTACTGCGTTGCGGCGTGCCGTCGGTCGAGGTGGCGTGTACTCGTGGCGAGAAGCGCGATGCGATTATGCGTCACGAGACCGTATCTTTGTCACGGAAATCACATTCTCCACAACAGAAATGATCTTTGTCCAGCGGCATACGTGGAGTCTCCACCTTGGGATCATCTAACACGCAATCAGCACGATGCATGCCTGCTTTACTATAATACTTACATTTATTAAGATTACCTTAAGGTAATATTTTTACCACGATACCACCATACATATATTGTAGAAATAAGCATCATTCATAACATCATTAAAGCAGGCCGAGATCTCTGATTATTGCTAGAGGCTACTCTAGGAGCATCAACTGGCTTTAGGTCTCTACCCCCTTCCCAATACAAAGAGGAGTTCATAGAGATACATCATCCTGTAAGCTTCACGAGAGAACTAAAGAACTAGATCTAATCTACATCATAGAGTTAGGTTCTTTAGTTAGAATGCGCTATCTAAGTCTAGAAGGGCTGCTATGGCCAATTTAAGAGGCTAATCCCTCTTTGATTAGATGGCTAAAGAGGGTTTCGCTATTTAATTGCCTAATACCTGATCATGAGGGACTCCTCACGACTGAGCTTCGACCATCTATTTGAAGCAGCTTCGAATCAAGAGACTAAGGATCTGATTCTCTCGAGCGGTCACGGGGCGGTTTTATTTTGTTAGGCAACCAAAGCGAGTTCTAAAAACCCTAGAAACGAAATTGGGCAAGTTAGGGTTCCACTCCTTAATAGATAAGGGTTGGTTAGGGTTTCAATTATCCCCTTTAGGCATGTGGGATAATTGGGAATGAACCTGCCTTTAATGGATAGGCAAATGTGCCCACATGGAAATGTGTGCCCACATTAATGTGTACGGTGAGAGGAATGTGCGCTAATTGCCTATAGTGTGGCCACTTGGCATGGAAGGTAATATATGGGAAAATGTGCACTAAGTGAATGTGCACATTGTTTAATAATGCACATTAATAAATGCACACTCCTTGCCGCGTTGCCCCTAAGGGCTACTAGCCTAACTACGTTAGGCGATACCGCGTCGGTCGAGGGGTGAAACATGCAGCGTGATGAGGCGTCTGATATCGATCCTGAGACCATTATCTTTAATCGCAGGGCAAATCACACCTATGCCTATGAACTTTGGTATAAATCTTAAAAATAATTATCTGGCTACATGAAGTCAGGTCAGACCGGATTTTGTAAGATTACATGCGAGTCCGTGGTTGACCTCCTTATTGGTACAAATAAATGGGTGGGAAGAAGATAAATGCCCACAAAGGGATAACTCTGAATACTATAGATGGTTGATTACTTTCGGTAGTCTGATTGATGGATACCGGTTGGCTCCAATGCTGAAGGTTTTAGAGGAAAGAGTAGCTTCTTCAGAGTTTAGAAACCTATCTTGGAGGTAAACGGAATTTAGTATGGATCTTGCGATGTTCATTACGGTGGTAAATGTCCATGGCAAAGCTATCAAAATTCACGATGCCCATAAACCAAAATATATGGGCAAGCAGTGAGTGAGATGCTTGATTTGCAAGCTCAAACTTAGGGGATAATGTCAGAACACATAAGATGATGACGATGAAAATGCACTTGGGACATTGAGTTTGGATCGATTGTATCTAAATGTAAATTTGTGACCCAGCTTACTCTGGGGGCTCATACATAGTAATGCTAGTTTGGTAAAAATTAAATCAGGTTTGAGCTTTTCGGATAAGAGGCTTTTTGTGCTATCTGTATACCTCTGCAATTAACCTTTTTTTAGTTATAGACTATGAGCATGATTGTTCTTCTTCTTTGTTACATAACTTGATGGAGTTTTAGATAATTACTCTGAGGAATGTTGATAAATATCAGCATGCACTGGGATGTGATGAGATTATTTGATTTGATAATGTTTAGGCTTTAGCAACTACGGCTTGGTTTTGAATTAAGAGTAAAAAAGACTACAATAGATGACCAGCGAAAAGCTAAGAAACCTAATGTACCTTTTGGCCCCTCACTCATTACCATTCTTATGGTAATGTTGTGTTGTTTGGCTGCAGGTACCGGTTTCTCTTCCCATTGTAGTGTTTTTTTCTTTCAAGTTCAAATTATGGCTGGAAATGTGAATCGGATTTATGTTCTAAGATTACTCACACCAGAAAAGCTGATACATGGCTGGGCACAGTCTAAGGGAAGAGTCACTTACTTCGGTTTAGTATTACAGTTGATTTTTTAATATTAAGACAATAGGGACATGATCCATAGTATGAGCTCAATATGATAATGTTTTATTATGCTGAAAGTCTGGTAGCAGCACTGTAAGTCTGCTTATTACCCATTTTTCTATGCAGAACTTCTAGCGATTTGGTAGCATTACATAGAACTTTTGAAAAGGTTGTTTATTTTACTGTCCAAACTGTGAGATTGTGACTTTTGAATACTTGAAATGGAATATGACTACAGTATGAAAAGTTTTCATTTATGTTGAGAATGCGATAAGCAGCCTTTGTTAGTGCAGGATACTCCTGTTTTTATCTGTGGAACTTATGGCCATCTCATCGATAATCTTTCTCTGGAGGTGAATATGAACTCAGTAAGATAGGATTATAATTTGAAAGTCTAATAACAACACTCTATTTGCAGAACTTCCGGCCATTCAATAGCAATACATAGATATATTTTGTTTGCTGTCTATTTTCTTATCCAAATAATGAGAATGTGACACCTAAAAGAGTAGAAGGGGCATATTTCAGTTTGTCTGGCATTAATAATACTCCACATGCTGCTGGGGACTGTTTTCAGCTAAGCTAATGGTCACATGCTCACCTGTAAGTTATTTCAGATTTCTTTAAATTCTAGAATGGGACTATGGGGAAACCAGAAGCGCCTTCTCATTCATCTCGTGGGTACACAATGGTGGATAGTGTTGTACATACACATGCGGGAACTACCCATAAAAATAAAGGAAAATCCAACTATATCATTTGGACCCCAACAAATACAGTATTATGGGGTTGGGCTAGTGTACACAGAAAGCTTATCTTTGGGATTAAAAAGCCCCGCCCTTCCGGGTTTAGGAAAAACCTAGTGATAAGCCCAGCCAGCGAGGGAAGCTGGACAAGCGTAAGGCATAAAATCGCTCCCAAAAGGCACGAATGGAAGAGTAAAGCAGAGATGCGGGCTGGCGCATCACCAACAAAACAGCAAGACAAAACAAATCTCCCAAAGTGGAGGGCTGATTCTGCTTGGCGTGCACGTGATAAAAAATCTGATAACAAAGGGGGAGGTGGGTTCAAAGAGAATAAAGATGCTAGCGAGAGGAAGCACACATGGCGTTCGGCCGCGATTATCGCTCGGGGCGTGCTTATCTTTGTCTTTGCCTAGATCATCTTGCATTACCCATACCGGCGGCGTGTGCGCCAACATGTAAACGAGGCCTAGTAGCCCTAGGGAGCCTTGCAAGGAGTGTGCATTTAATGCGCATTAAACCGTAATGCACATTGCTTAGGTGCACATTTTCAGTAATGGCCACTTTATACCCGAAGTGGGCCATACCCATATAGAGTGCAATTAATGTGCACATTTTTCCAATAATGCACATTCATTAATGTGCACACATTTCCCATGTGAGCATAATTGGGTACACATTTTCCATGTGGGCACATTTATTACCTAGCCCTTAAAGGCAAGTGGGCCCATTTCAATTATCCCACATGCCTAAAAGGGGATAATTGGAAACCCTAGCCAACCCCTTGTCTATTTAAATGGGAGGCCACTAGCTTGCCACGTTTTCGTTCCTAGGGTTTTAGAGCTGTTTTATTTGCCCCAAAGGGTCAAGCGCCTCCCAGAACTGTCACGAGAGAATTGCATCATTAGTTTTCCTTGATTCGAGCATCTCGGCCCGGGATGGTGAGGCTTCGAATGGGGAGGAGGAACTCAAAAAGGATCGGTATTTAGGCAATTTAATAGTCTAACCCCATTTCAGCCATGAATCCCATTAGGTTTTAGCCTCTTAAATTGCCCATACTTTAACCCTCTAGATCTCTGAATGGCGAGACTCTAACTAAAGAGCCTAATAACACCAGTATAAGATTAGATCTAGTTCTTTAGTTGTACGTGATATTATATGGATGATGTCTCTATGAACTCCTTGTATTGGGAAGGGGGTAGAGACCTAAAAGCTTGGTAGTAGATGCTCTAGATTAGCTCTCTAGCACACTATAGATTTGGCTTTTTTACGTACGCAAAGAACCACACCTAGTTGTGGTGAAGGGCAGGCGTAGAAAGAGGTTCATGTTACCGACTCTTGAGCAGTCCTATGGTGTGTTAGTGCTACGGGGATCATTGTGACTGAGTCTAATGGCTTGCCAGCGAGGAGTCTTGAGCAGGCATGGGCTCACGGCTGCAGAGTGGGGTAAAATTTCACCTTCCAATGGGTTCAAGTGAATACGGGCGGTGGCCCTCTAGTCCTGTAGTCGGCATGTAGACCTCACGGAGGGTGATCCCTACCTTGTCGGGGCTGGGAGATGAAACCGGGAATAGCCTTTGGCTATGCATCCGTGAGGCCTACGGTCAGTCCCGGCAGCTTTTCCAACCTACTGCACGCAAAGTGTGTGCACGGGGAGGATGGAGTGGACAACCCTAAGCCATGTTCTAATGCGACCAAATCCATTGCCATGATGCAATGTACAATGAACTCACGGGGCAACCGTCGATCATCCCTTTGAGTGAGCACGGGGTAGGATTTCCCATATGTATTCTTTGTCTATGCGGATGTGATGGACCACCCAGCCGAGGTGGATATGTGATGTTATTGTATCTTGACATGTATGTTTGCAGCTTCCGCAGCTAAGTAGGCCTGAGAGCCCGGGTAAATGACCCCTTCACTCTTCCCAGGCAGATTCACGGTTGCGGTGTTATGTGGAGACCTGTATGCGGCATGGAGGCGGTATGGGGATGAACTCCTTGTTTGTATACGGTGGAGTGCGTATCACGAGTAAGGGGCGTCCGCGGTGGTATCGAGCAATGTTCTTGGAGACCAAGAAGCTGAAGCAGCCCATGTTCGATAGCACTAGCAGTAAGTTCTCCAAACCCACCGAAAATGGGAAAAAAATTTTCTCATTTTTGTAGTTTATCTTTAAGCTAGTAGCGATTGGTTTTGATTAACATAAAAGAAAAATACTTGATTAAAATATGATTAACATAAAAAGAAAAAAAATTAATAGGCAAATAGGATGGTCTCACACACATCATGTCGGAATGAGATAATGAACATCTCACATTTTAGGGCTGGTAGCAATGTGTGAGACATTACTTCTAAATTTATGCTAATTTTGTTTGAAGCAATGTGAGACATTGCTTCTAGAACATGCTAATTTTCCTTTGAGCTAGATATTAGACATCTCATTTTGTTTGGTATGAACCACACATGTCGGGGACCAGGATAATGAACATCTCATGTGTCGGGGCGGATAATGAACAGCATCTCATTTTCGGGCCAGAGCAATGTAGTGAACATTGCTTCTAGAACATGTTAATTTTAGGGCTAGATATTGAACATCTCATTTTTCAGGCTGGTAGCAATGTATGAGACATTGCTTCTAGAACATGCTAATTTTAAGCTAGGAATTGCTAGATTTGCTTTTAATCTATTTGAACCTCATCTTAAAAATTCCCACAATAGCGGAGGTGAACCTCCACCCACGAGGTTGAACCCCCAAACCCCGTGCCAACCAGCGAGGCGGGCATGCGTTGTGTTTGAATTAAAATTCTTAATTATATTTAAACTTTAATAATGTTAGATAATATTAATGGCTAAGCCTTAGACTTAGAACCAAGACCCTTAAGCTAGATAGAGAGCGGCATCTTGATAGACACCAAGACTCCGATGCGACATGATCGCACCAAGCGGGCCGCTCAACTTCCTCGACAAGTGAAGCTTGACCCGAGTAAGGAGGCGAAGGAAACAAGAAGAGGAGAGACAAAGCAGGCCCGGGAGGCCAAGGAGTCAAAACCCGGCGGAAGCGAGAAGCTGGTCCAACATTTTTGAAGACTCATGACACACTTACGGTACTGCGCCAAGGGAGTAACTCTAATGAAGAAAGATATGCACTTAACTGACCCATATCAAGGAGAGCCTTATTAATTTAAGTAAATGATAAAATTTGTTTATCACAAAGTGTTTTAGAGTAAATTATAAGTGTATAAAGTTACTTAATTAAGTTGAGTTAGTAAGTTTTAGCTTTTTGTTTTTAATCAACGAAGATATCCTAGGCCAATTTGAGAGGATGTCTCTGCGTCGGCGGACAGAAAATGAAAAGTTCATTATGGAGTGCAGGTAGCGTGTGAACCATCTTTAATGAACCATCCCAAAAGTGCCCAAAGCTGCTCCGTCGACCAAATAAGGGTCCATTCACTTTCTTCGACCTTGAGATAAGTAGAAGTTAAACCCTTATATCACCCAAATTGGACAAGTTTAACCCATTTTTGAGCCAATGTCTCACACGTCGCGCCGGGGCCGGATAATGGAAACTTCATTTTCGGTACGGGCCTTGATGTGGACCTCAAATACGAACCTCCATAGCAGGCTACATAGCTCCAAATGCTTTGAAATTTGTTGCGTTAGGACAGTTGGAGCAGCCTAGAATCCATTTATGACCTCAAATTAGGATAGAAATGTCAAACCCCATCTCAAAATGACCAAAATTGCTCAAACCCACTTGAATTGTTTTCCAAAGTAGTTTGTTTGTAGATAGAAGCATACCCCATTATTGCTTCGCCAAGTATTGCTCTAAACCCAAATCTGATGCCTTACTCCTACATAGAAGTTCCCAGAACACCCCTTTGTTATAGTCATCTAGACCTCGGCCTGCATGACCCAAGTCCAACTATTGGTACATCACCTCTGCTCATGCCAAAAGGTATAAACCGACCCTAATTCTGTATCCTTCTAATAGAGTTTGACTTATATAGCCGCCACATTGACACTCCCTATTGCTAGGATACCTAGAAAGGAGCTAGAACTAGAGCCTTAAGTCCTCCATGTAGAGATTTGGACTCCCCAACCAACTTTGCTAGGACCTTAGAGTATGCCTCAAACACCATGAAGTCTTGCAAAACAACCCTCATTTCATGCCATACCACCGCGTTCTAATGTCCATAGACTTGGAGATTATAGATATGTCTCGATAATCTTTGCTTTCGAGCCATCTTGCTTGCTTATAGAGCCCAAATGTTGTGGAGAGCCCTTCAAGTAGACCTAGACTCTAGGATATCTGGCGTTGCTTTGAAGTCTGAGGGGCGAGCCACTGGGAGCGAGCTAGAGGCGCCCAACTTCTTGAAGACATCGAGGTCCGGCAGAATATACAGAGCCAGAGATAAGAGAGAGGAGACCCAAAGCGGGGATCCAAAGAGGGAAGCACAGCGACAAACACCTCAGCGAGACAACGAGTAGAAACCGAGAACACCGGCCTATCATCAATCTTCATCAAATGGGAAAGAGTATTTAACCAGCGGCATCAAGAATCTTCTAGATGGCAACCTCGGCTACCACGTCCACGCGGCTCACATCGAAAAAGAGGATCCGGCGCCTTCACCGGCTCGGACGCACATGAGTTTCAAATGGAAGAACGCAAGGAAGAAAAATAAAAGTGCGAGGAAGATGTTAGCGGCAATGCCAACGTTAGCATCACGAGCTGGGGCGAGGGCAGGGCATAATCTGGGTCGAGGAGAGAAGTCATGGCGACACGGGAGCGTATTATAGAAACGGAGGAAGACAACCACCGACCTTGCACCCCAGCAGCCTCAAGCTTAATGTCATGAAACGTCAGCAAAAGGAGCAACCAAGCTAGACAACCACGAAGCACCTAAGGATGACCGGGGCGAGCTTCGGCTCCCTTGCACCCGGGGAGAACTTTCACGGTTCCAAAAGTAGGAGACCATGAGGGGAGGGAGACGTGATATCGGGGAAGGAACATCTCCAACTTGAGGGCCTATATCCAGCATTAGAGGCAAGATCAAGGAGGAGAATATTCCACGCTCGAACAAATTACGGACCCAAAACACCTAGAAACCAAAGGAAGGGCGACTTTACTACGTCGACCAAGAGGCGAAGACTTCGAATGGATAGGACCAAAGGGCCGGAGGAGACGACCTGACCCAGCGAGGTACAATCATGCAAAGGCTGACCCGAAGGAGCTATGATAGGTGCAATAAAATCACCACCACCTCGAGCCACGGGGAGGCATCGCGTCGAATGAAGCAAAGCCCAAGCAAATGTGAGTCGCGCACTCGAGAAATTCAACCACTGGAGGAATGACAATGCCTGCCTCACCGACCCACGATCTCGAGGAGCTTGAAGACATTCAAGAATGCCCGATTGCAACAGCGGTGATCCTACTCAAGCGTCAATGGCGGTGCACATCGGCAACCTTGCAGCGACGCATGTAGGGACGTTGGTGGTCACCGTGATTCCTCACGGCGAACATAAACATTGGAGGAGCATCTTTCTCAAGGGATCACATCGATTTGAACACTCTTTGTAATCGGGCGTAACGCCTTCGGATCGGAACATGAAGCTCAACAATAGTAACAGACATCTCAAGGAATCCCGGAGTCAACCGTAGAACCGAAGAAGATGCAGCAAAAAAAAGGATCAAATGCGATAGGAGAAGGGAAACCCTAAAGGAGTATAAACATTTAAGTAGATATCGGTGAATTGTTTTGGAAAAGTGGATGAATCAAAATCCCAATGTAAATGCGTATATGTCTATTGTATATCTCGGGTGCTCACGATATAGTGGAGAAATATGAGTTTAAAGTCATGTTTTATGGATTTAGCGCTTAGATCCGAAGCTCCTTCACTCGACTACCAAATGGGGAAGCAAGGAAGCACAACTATAGCCCAAGACCAAAATGGAAGAGCAAGTACGAGGGAGAACAACCGGAGGCCAAGCAAACCTTCGACTCCAAACACTGAAATGCCCCTCAAGGAGTAAGACCGCTTCGACACCCAATGTTAGAATAAGAGATAACACGGTCATGTCAAGATCATCAACGGCACGGGGACATCGCCGTGGCGCAACACTACCTCTTTGCAGCTGGCAAAGACTTGATCTAACTTATGACACGAAAGTGGCCTCAACAATAGAAGGAGGAACGCCCGACATCAACGAGCCAACTAAGAAGGCAACATCTCGACGACCATAATTCCACCTTGTGGTAATATAGGGTGATGCGCTATGACACGCGGTATTAGATGGAGATGCACTTACGAAAGGCACTATGACGAGGGAGATATGCCTTCAACAACTAGGTGATGGCTTCGGGGTACTCCTACCGTAGTTAGAAGAGAAGAAGCCGATCGTATCTCACGACATGTGGCACGCCAAACGCCCAAGGTAGAAGCATTAGACACCTTAACGACAAGGATAGCAACTGGCACCTTCGGAAAAAAGAGTTCAAGATAATAGCCGGGCTATTCAACGACAAGAGTATATCTAAAGCAAGTACTTCTTTAACTCAAAGGGTCGTTTCTTGTATATAGGGATCCATCACCCCGACAACATAGCCGGCAGGAGGAGAGCCATGATGCTTTACTTGCCGTGAGAGGCCGACATGCATAGAGGGGCAAAGGTCGAACCGGAAGCTGAAGTGCTAGCAACCGACTTCTTCCACCAGCTCCCTAGAGGCAATGCAGAGGATCAAACCGACGAGCACAATCAAAGCCACCGGAAGGTACCCCTCAAGACAAGAAGCCGGCGATAGTAATGCGTGGAACGACAACGCCCGTCAAACCATGTGATCGAGGAGATCAAACAACGAAGTTTAAGCTCGATGGAGAAGCAACTAGGGCGGCGAGCCGATGACTTGCACGCGGACTTGCATGCAACTTGGTGAACCCAAGGATGGGCGATTCAAACAGGCGTAAGAGAACAATTCAGGAAGGAGTATAGCCAAAGGAACGCACAACCCGAGAGACGCCTCCAAATAGCTTCAAGTATCATGAAGGGGGAGAACAATTACAGCCCAGAATAGGATCAGAAGCAGACCGAAATGTCGAAGCATCAATGACCAGCACACCTTTATTTAGAATGTGATGCAAAGCGTGTTGTGCCATAGGCTGACAAATAACGGAGGGTCCAAGTATATCAACAAGTTACCGAGATGCAGCCGACGTACAAATAGGAGGATATAGATCGTCAACACCATTGCACCAGGAGGAACACCGATGACATTGCCAAGGAGTAGGTGCGCAACTCGAAGGGAGGCACAAGGGAGACCTAATAGCTCTAGTAGTAATTGTAATTATGTAAGCAATAATATGCTTTGCATATATAGCTCCCTTAATTTTCCTCCCCTCCCATAGCGTAACAGATCAAAGGAAGAGATGTCAGGCAATTTGCAGGGGTGAAGCAATCAACATCCTCAACACTCTTCGAGCAACACGATAACGACAAGAGGACTTGACGTATAAGACGTCGATGGAGTCGAAGAAACAATATCAGATACAGAGTCGTCCTTTAGCTGCCAAGACAAAGAATTCAAGATGAAAGATCTCTTTCAACGGCGCCACCTTCAGGCTTTTGAAAAGCGGCATGGAAGATTTCAAGTGATCAACGACGCCATCAAAGCCACCAGCAATGAGATGCTTCTAACGAACAAAGTCAACATCTACATCAAAGAGGAGCCACCGTCAAGGAGACAAGTATCGAAGCGACTCGAAGAACGTTACCTTGCTACTTCAAGCAGTAACGCGAGTGGATGAGCTTCTAGCAAGCTCAAGGATCTAAGGCCATGGGGCCTAGTAGGTTAATGTATGGACGGTAACATCCATATTGGGATTAGAAGGCATTTCCGAATATTCTCGCTGAAAGGATCGCCCCAATATTGAGCTAAGCGTCAAGATTGGGAAGGAAATGCATAGGAGTAACTATAATTATACACGATTGTTAACAGCCATCCAACGTACCTCCAAAAGAATAATCCAACCGAAAGAAAAGAAGTAATCTAACAAGTCCGGCCAACTTGTTACGATGACATCAATTCGATTGGTAGGAATATTCCAAGAGTTTAAATAACTAAGAAAGGGGGAATCTCTAGAATAATAAAAGAATAGTACATGCAAGGTACATCTAAAATAAGAATTATAGTAATCAAATAGTCTTTGAGAGAAAAAGGAATTGTCGTCATGACAAAACCTTGTGGTTTAGAATTGTTAACCAAGTAGGCAAACCCATAACTATATTGAAATAAATGATAACATAATATGTGCATCCATCTTAGATGGGTATATATGTCACTAAGGCTAGTAAATTAATATACTAAGTAAGGGCGTGGATAACCTCTTAAGGGAGAGAATAGATATGACGTTGTGTACAATGTCATTGAAGGGGTGCAGGACCATTTTCTTTTCGAAGAAAGTGGGAGGGCTCAATCTTAGGATTGAACGTACTTGCATCGAATTGACCGAACCGTAGAATAGAGTTCACTCCGGCAATGGCCGGGCGAGTAGAGCGAAGATAGATAGATAGATAGCTTTCGGGGAGGCCTTCAACTACGGCAGAGGCGTAGTAGCTAACTACACCAAACGAAGTGGAGCAAAACCATGGGAGCAATGCAACGACCAAGTCATCTCCAAAACTACCGACGCCCTCAATGGGTGGATGTGGTCTAGCTGTTAGGTAAGGCATGCGCATGTATTATAAGTTTTAATATGGCTATTGATAAGTTAAATATAGATCCTAATAAATGCATAGAAATTGTTGTAATGCGTATTATATGTATCATAGGGAAATAAGTTAAATAACAACGATGATAATGTCGGTAGCATGTTAATTAATCCCTTCCAAGGATGCAATTCCTTCCAAGGATAGCTAAATGACCTCGGGGTCCTTATAAATATAAATAGAAAATAGAATTCGGATATACTTAAGTGCATCTTAGGGATATACTTCCAAGGGTAGTGCAGGACCCAAGGAAGAGAATAAGAAGCACATCTAATTCTTGTGTATGATAATTAAAACCTTGTCTATAATACAATAGGTCTAAATCAGGGTTATTGTTTAAATAATCGCGATCTAAAAGTCATTAAATATTGCAAAGCTTAGAGTAAATATAATTGTACTATCGGAAGTAATGTATCCGATACTATGATAATGTTAATTCATAAATATTACCTTAGGGTAATTATGTTAATCACATGCATTAAAGGAGCCAGTAAAAATTGGCTCAGGCATGTCGATTGGTGTTTAGATTAGTTTCACGCATGCAACCTATGCCAGGTATGAGTTGCATGCGTATTTACCGATGATGGGACTACTACGGTGATCTCTAGGGTGTGGTGTAATGTCAATGTAGGCATGACCGCGTTTCCGCTTGGATGAGTGGAAGGTAGATTAGAAAGTCTATACGTTCCCGCGAGTAGAGGCGACCTCGAAGAAAAGGAGGTCATTCGGGGAATGCATTGATACCTCTAGCCCCATATATGCTTTGATAGGAGGAATCTGTCCTTCACGCCCCATATACGGGAAGGACCCTATCCTCCACGCTGGGCAACTAGGGTGTAGGCATGAGCGGCATATAGGCATTATAGGGCGCTGTCTCCACGGCCACGATGGAAGAAGCATCCTCTTCCTACGCCGGAAGATTAGCCATGCATTCATGTAGATAGGTGGGGTGGTCACCATATAACCAAAATTTTATTAATAATTAAAAATGGTACCAATGTAGTAATAGGCCTGCAGGCCAATAGAGCTCCCGGGAGGCAAGGAGGTCGAGCTTTGAAGACTTCAAACATAAATTTTTGTTATGATGTGTTGCAAGGAATGAAGAGTACCTTAGAAGTGTAAATTTTGTATGAAATTGATAAACTTTGATAAACTTAAATGTTGTATTAAGTAAGGTTAATAATTACCTTGCGTGGATTAAGTTAGGAAGTGATAAGTTAATTGGATAATGAAATAGTACAGTAATGTCTTAAAAATTACCTTAGAGTAATTCTAATAATTAAGATAGTAAGTATGTAATTATAGATATTGTAAAAATTAATGCGGGATTTTAAAGGTGAAGACTTGCAACACAAATTTGGTTGGAATGTGTTGCAAGGAATGAAGAGTACCTTAAATAATAATGGTATATGAAAGTGTTAAATTGTGATAAACTAAATGTTATGATAACGGAAACTAATAAGTACCTTGTTTTAATAGAAGTTACGAATTGACAAGTTATTTGATAATGTAATGGCGTAATAATGATTTAAAAATATTACCTTAAGGTAATCGTAATAAATGTGTAAGTATTATAGTAGTATATCGTATGCATCAGGTTGATTGCAGGGTAGGAAGAGTCCAAGGTGGGGAGACCCCGCGATGCTGCGGAACAACATCATTTCAAGGTGGGGAGAATGTGGCGTTCGGCCGCAGATACGCTCCGGGGTATATCTTTATCTTTGCCTGCGTCACGTCAGCATTACCGCCACCCCGTGGCGTGTGCACGCTTAGCGTGTAGCGGGGCTAGTAGCCCTGGGGGCAACTTGCAAGGAGTGTGCATTTAGTAATGTGCACATTAAACCCGTGTGCACATTCACTTAGGTGCACATTTTCCCATGTGGCCACTTTATGCCAAGTGGGCCATACCCATAGGTGCAATTAATGTGCACATTTTCCAATGTGCACATTCATTAATATGCACACATTTCCATGTGAGCACAATTGGGTGCACACATTTCCATGTGGGCACATTTGGCCACCTAGCCCTTAAAGGCAAAGTGGGCCCATTTCCATTATCCCACATGCCTAAAGGGGATAATTGGAAACCCTAGCCAACCCCTTGTCTATTTAAATAGGAGAACCCTAACTTGCCCATTTTCGTTTCTAGGGTTTTTAGAGCTCTGTTTTGATTTGCCCAAGGGTCAAAACCAGCCTCCCGAACTAAATGCCCGAGAGAATTGCATCATTAGTTTTCCTTGATTCGAGCATCTCGGCAGGGATGGTGGGAGCTCGGAGGTCAGGAGGAGGAACTCAAGGATCGGTATTTAGGCAATTTAATAGTCTAAACCCCATTTCAGCCATCAATCGGTGGGTTTAGCCTCTTAAATTGCCCATATAGCGACCCTCTAGATCTCTAGATAGCGGACTCTAACTAAAGAACCTAACTCTATGATATAGATTAGATATAGTTCTTTAGTTCTTCTATGATGTATATGGATGATGTATCTCTATGAACTCCTTGTATTGGGAAGGGGTAGAGACCTAAAGCTTGGTAGTAGATGCTCCTAGATTAGCCTCTCTAGCACACTATAGATTCGACTGTGCACAAGAGCCACACAGTTTGTGGGTGAAGGGGGCGAGGCCCGGCTTAGAAGGAGGTTCATGTTGACTCTTGAGCGATCCCTATGGTGTGTTAGTGCTAAGGGGATCATTGTGACTAGGTCTAATGGCTTGCCAGCGAGTGCGAGGGCAAGGCATGGGCTCCGACCCGTGGGGTGGGGTTCACCTTCCAATGGGTTCAAGTCGTCACGGGCGTGGCCCTCTAGTCACCTTGAGTCGGCATGTAGACCTGAGGAGGGAGTGATCCCTACGCCCCATCGGGGTGGGGAGATGAAACCGGGGAATAGCCCCTTTGGCTATGCATCCGTGGGCTACTGGTCAGTCCCGACACTTTTCAACCTACTACGCAAAGTGTGTACGGGAGGGGCGGATGGAGTGGACAACCCTAAGCCATGTTCTAATGCCCACCAAATCCATTGCCATGAATTCTCGCATCGCAATGAACTCGGAGACCCAAGCCGTCGGTCATCCCTTTGAATCTGAGCACGGGGTAGGATTTCCCATATGTATTGTAATCGATCTTTGTCTATGCGGATGTGATGGACCACCCTTCGAGGTGGATATGTGATGTTATTGTATACCGACATGTATGTTTACGCTTCGCGCTAGGTAGGCCCCGAGGGAGGCGGGGTAAATGACCCCTTCACTCTTCCCAATTGGAACCCCACGGTTGCGGTGTTATGTGGAGGGCCTGCCTGTATCGGCATGGAGTGGTATGGGGGATGAACTCCTGTTTGTATACGGTGGAGTGCATCGTGATCACCCAGTAGGGGACGCCACGGCACCGATGAGAAGTCGGGCGTAAACGCCTAAAATAGCGAACTCCCAACCAAAACGGGCATGCGCCGCCCGCATGCATGCAAAACATGCATGCTCGTCCCATTCTAGAATGGCGATCCGATGTCTCGGATCGATGGGATTCTAGAATGGGACTCACATGAAACCAACAAATGAATACCAAAGGACTTCCTTAACAAACTAGGATCGAGGGCGAAGGTCACAGGATGAAGGCTAAAGGCGAGAAAGGGACAAAGATGAAAGAAACGCCAAATTAGCCAAAACCAGGCGGGAAGAAGCCCCTCCCCTGCACCGAAACAATTCAAAGAGAATAAGGATGCTGGAGAGAGAGAAGAGGAAGCGCCCGAGAAGTCGGGCGTAAACGCGCTAAAATATAGCGAACTCCCAACCAAAACGGGCATGCGCCGCCCGCATGCATGCAAAACATGCATGCTCGTCCCATTCTAGAATGGCGATCCGATGTCTCGGATCGATGGGAAAGGATAATGAATACAAGTCATGAATGTATTTCTGAGTATAGGTTCTGCACGCAAGTTATGAATGTATTATCATGTTGGACCCACTATTTCAGCTGAAAGGTGTTTATTTCGGTGGAAAAATTACGCCATAGCGGCGGCGGCTTGAAGATCATGACGCCCATCATGAGGGCCGGATCAAAAAACTTCTGTTAGAACAGATTGATGAATTGTTATAAGCTAATGCTACGGTTCTATTGCGATAGCAATAGAACCGTCATTCCTTGGATGGGGACGCCCCAGTATCACGCCCTCCTATTTATAGACCGGTTTTCCCCCTTGGTTGCCTATCGGCATTCTCTTGAGCTTTGTTTTGTTGTCTTTAGCACCTCTACCTACCTTCCCGCCCTTCCCCCCCTCTCTTTGTGTGCTTCTCGAATGATGTGGGGTTGGGCTCGGTTTGGTTGAGTTTCTTGGGTTTGTTGGCGATAAATTGTTCATGTTTGTTATTCAGTCCATGTTGGCGTTCCTCTTTTCTTTTTGGTCAAGTGGCCATCTACAATTTCGTCTTCTTTCTCCACCTCTCGAGGTTGTTTTCTTGCCCGCCTCGCATCCTCCATGTTTTTCGTTAATGCGAGGTTCTTGGCAAGTTTGTATGTTCTTATGGTTCATTGTTCTTGCGGGTAGCCTTTGTAGCCTCCGAGGCATCCTCCAATTTTATCTCTCAAGCGTGGCAATGTAGCCTCCGGCAGCACTAATCGAATATTTTTCTCGCGATGGTCATTCCAGACGATTCTCGATTGGTCGGCTGTTGTTCCTCTTTTCAGCATGGCCCTGGTGCCTCTGGATTGATTGGACATTTGATACATTAATGCGTAAGGCGCCTAACTCCTTGACGGGTTTTTCCTTCATCTTTGCCTTTGCAGGTTGATTCTGAGGTCTCTTGGTGATCGAGGTGCACGGGATCGCGCAAGGATGGAGCTTGCATCCCGAGGAGAAGCAAGCACCAGTTTTCTCTTCCTTGTAAAACCGAGCGGCGGATGAAAGATCTTTGTTCGTCTTGTATGTCCTAGTTTCTTCATGCTCTCGATGATTGTCTAGTTTCGGAGCATACCCCAGTAGGGGAATCAATTTGTACGATTTCACAAAGCTCAATGAGAATACCACTTCACTTCGGCCACTTATGTGTAGATCAGGACCCATCCTAGGAATAATAATTAGCATTTGTTTCAGTTGCAAGTTATGGTCAACTCCTTGTCTTTCTACTTCTCAATATGAAGGTTTCCATCCTTGGGCTACATACAGATGAAACAAGTATATGCTCTCAATGCTAATGCTTTCCACTAACCTGGCTGGCTCGTTCTACCCTTTTAAATATAAAAATATACCCTTCTTTCAAGTATAGATAGACATCGTTATCATTGCCAAAACTCCAAAAATCATGCATCTCCTCCACTCGATATCAACTTTGAGATTAAGTGAGCTCATGTTTGTATACTATGGTCCAATGGTTTGACCTTCAATATTCTTAAATAATGGCATGAATACATGAGAACATAAAGGTTTAGTGGGTACATTTCGAATGAATAGTATAAGTGGTGTAGAATTTAGCTACTCAGGTGGGTTTTTCTAAATTGTCTGCCTGTTTATGGACCCACTAGGATAGATCTAGGCTCAATGGTTTAAATGCCCTATTCGCTTTGGCTGTAGACTGGATATCCATGGTTGTTCCTAGTATGGGTAAATAAGACTACAATGGGGATTGACCCATGTAGATGTCACGACTAGTAGGCTGCTGCCTAGGCTAGTGTGGACTGGATTTTAATTTTTATTTTTATTTTTTTAAATTTACTATAGTTGATATGTTTTCTAGAGACTAAGAATTTTTCCAGTTGGTAAAGATCTAGGCAAGGTGCAATATGCATAAATGGTGTTGAATGCATGATTTGTTTCATGGACATTAAAATTGGAAAGTATTACATGCAAGAAATAGTTAAAGGTTATAAAGTGTGGCGATCCAAAAAACTGTTAGGGTTACAGCTAGAAAGAACATGGTGGATAAGCATAAGAAATACGATTTTTGCAAATAGCTTATACTTAGTACTGCCTCACTTTCGAGCACAAGCAGTGTAACATCTTGGGACTGACGGTATGAAGGGCCAGATACCTTAGCTAGAGATATATATAGTGTTGCTTTTAATTGTCTGTAGTGCATTTTTTCCTTCAAGAAAGGTTGGGCCGGAGACTGCCTCCTAGCATCAAGCATGTCAAGAAAGAAAGGGGATTTAAATGTTGCCACCAGAAAGAGGATTGCTGAGGAGAAGAGTAAAGAGGGCAACACAAAAAGGATCTACCAGTACAGGAAATCGGCTGCCAAGATAGATGCAATGCCTGAGGCATCCATTGATAGTGTCCAAATGGGTATTTCTAACCCCTTCTAACTTACCTTACTCTGCAAATAATCCTGAAGCTAGGGATCCAGCTTTGGTTAAAGCTGCTGCAAGCTTAGACCACAGAGGGAAAAGTGCAGAAATATCTGAAGAGATCTCTGATTGTGGCATTCAAGGGAGCTACGAAATGGCCAAGGACATGGACAAAGGAGTGGTTACCAAAAATAGCTTGGCTGAACGCTCAAAAAAGGTTTGCCCAGTTGGTTTTTAGCAGGAATCCAATATATCTATATGCAAATCTATTAGTATTTTGATTGCTTTACTTTGCTAGAAAATCTAATCTAAGGTTTTTGCTTTGCCAATATGATTTTACATCAGAACATGTAGATTATGATTTACACTAGCTTTGAATTATGTTGAGATAGATATCTTAATGTAGATTCAACTATGATTGGTTATGTGTAACTTTGGGATTGTGGGCCTGCTTGAGAAGTGTAGATCTAAGTTTTATTGGATTTATCATTTGAGATCTGCAGTAGCTGTATGATATAGTTAAATTGAATTTCTCATAATTATTTGTTCTGATAATTGAATATGTAAAAGGTCAATCTAAGATTATTACAGCTCAAGTCTGCTATTGGCAGTTAGATCTAAAGGATTTAAAGATACCAAACAGGTTGGGATACTTGATTTAACTTTTAAAGAGCCTAGAATTGTATAGACTAATAACTCTAAATCTGGAAAATGTATTGGGTTGTTATTTCTAGGCTGTTCATTCTACTTTTACCTTGTATTCTAAAGAGGAATGCAAGCAAGGTGAAGGGAGATACCTCAAGAAAGCATATGACGCCTGCTATCCCTCACAATAACAACCGTTCTGATGCTTCTCCTTGTTTGTGGGTGCAGGTAACATGTTTTGTTGCTCTTTGCTATTGTATTTCGTCAAGAATGTCTTGCAAATATCTATTACCAAGTTCTGAAGACAATGTTGAAATGGGTATCTTCTTGGAAGATTAATTTTATTTGTGACTGTTATATTGTACCATGACAGAGATAAAACCTTTGCATTCCTTATTTGCAAGAAGTTGACACATATTGATTCGCAAAAGTATGGCATATCTAAGACTGATGTATGATACTAACTTTTCCAAAGATAAACATAATAATGGTATGTTGCTGGCATGATATGAAAAGATGGCTCATATATTACACTTTCTTAATGTTATGGAATATAAATGTTTTGCTTCTTTAAAAGGTTTGTTCATATGAGAATGAATGAGAATGATTTTTTATCGTCCACTGAGGCCAATCGACCTATGGGACCCATAAGGAGCGCTTGACAAACTTATTCTTGTCGGGGGTTAAAAACCCTTAAAGAAGGGTTTCGAGGAAAAACCGTGGCGATAATAAGAATACTGTCAAACTGTACAAGTATACATCAATGTTTATATACATGTCAAGTGTGTGCCCGAGGACATAGCTGATCTCGCATGTCCATAACCTCCTGAAGATATGATCCGGCCGCGTGCGGATCCGTGCTCAATGTCACATGTGTAGCGGTGGCGGGGCGACCAACTCAACATATCGTGTCCGAATTTGATCATATCTTTGGGCAACTTTGAAGGGTATGAGATTCATCCTCAATGACTCCCATTTGGCAAAGATTGTGAGCACATCTGGCGTGGCTCACCAATCCATCTGCTGTCTCAATTCGAGAAGATGATGTGCCCCAATGCGAATGGAGGCAATGAGTCTGCGCCTTTTCATGGGCAAGTGGAGTGCACGGGGTAGCATTGCGAGCCTCGTTTCAATGTGGGATTTATGTGGCCTTTGGTAGTGTCTTTGTCTTGACTGTTCAAGGGCATTAGCATCCCAAAGCTTGCCGAGGAAGCAATCGTCAAGATATTGCCTCAAGCTATGGCGATCGCCTCTGTTTGCACATGTATGCACACTGTGCTCTGCACATTCCATCCGCCAACCATTGAGCTCTCTTTTCCCTCAAAGGGCCTTGGTATTTGCGGCTCCATTGCCATGATATAAGCTAGTTTAGGGGAGGCGAGCATCGTCCATATTGACCACCTTAGAAAATAGGCGATTATTGGCGATCAGGGGGGCCCTCACGAAGAGGCAAGAATCAATCTCCTGTAGTAGAATTTGATATGGGACTGTGGACTTCACCCCTAGTGCTCGTACTAAGAAGGCTTTACGGACTGCTCCAAGTCATTCAAGTAGCAAGTGATACTCCGGGCCCCATACTTCCACCGATATAAAAAGGCGGGGCTCCACTAAGACCTTGAGCAGTGGTCGATGGGCCCAATCATACAACTCCGCTCTATGACTATTGTTTTGCATTGCATATAGTGCCTTCCTGCTTAGTCACTTCGTGGCCGTATGGATGTGTCCCGGTGCATAGTAGAAGGAAACTCCACTCCCAAATATTTGTATGTGGATGCAACTTCCACATTGTGGCCTCGAAGCGAAGGAGGGACCCTCGGTGGCGATGAAGATGATATGAAAACCACCTTAGTCTTGGCGGGTTGTAGCGCATATCTCCGATTGGCTTAGCGGAATGTGTCGGGGGCATCGAGATGTCGTTGCATGTCTGCTGGTGTGTGTAGCCTAGGAGGTCCACATCATCGGCATATATTAACCGTCTCGATGATTCGATAGAGAAGGTGAGCTCCATCGCCCCCATTATCGCACAACCCAGCTCTCAATTGATCAATGTAAAGCCCAAACAATGTTGGGGAGAGAGGGCATCACGGCGAACCCCGAATCTTGCTATCAAATGGTTGGCTTATGCTGCAAGGCCGAGCATCTTTAAGTATAGCTTTGCCTAATTTGCATGCGCAAATCTCTGAGGAACCCCTTTTTATGCCGATCTTGCCCATAGTTTTCCGAGCCACGGTGTCAAAAGCGCCGCCATAAAATCCACAAAGCAACAATATAGATCGGCCCGGTTCTTCTTTGTCTTCAATCGAGTTATAGCGTGAAGATGTAGTCAATGGTTGAGTCTTGGAGTGCGAATCTGCTGGGTGAGGGCCGCACCTGCTTTTACCTACGCCCGGCCCGTCAACTGCTAACGCTCAAGAATCCCGGCAAGCAATTTTGCAACCGAACTGACCATGATTGTTCGATAATTGGCTGGGCGGTGGGGGTCTGCCTTATATATATGGAACAACTCTGCTATTGGTCCCTTTGCAAAGGGAAACCTTCTGTAATGCCTTGTTGAACAAGGCGGTCAGACGGTATTATGGGCGGCCCCGCCCACTTAAGCAATTGCTTTGGCATGCCATCCAAGTGCGGGGCTTTCCCATTGGCAAAACGCTGCAAGCCTTGTTCCGCGTCAGAATCTGTGATTTCCACTGGGCCTTCTTGCAAGGGTATCTTGCATGTGCACCACGAGGGTCGTATAGGCTGTTGCAAGTATTGTCTCCACCGCTTTCGGGAGTGATATTCCCCGTGGGGGGCATCTTGGCTTTCTAAGAACCCGCCAGCCCGGAAGGTCTGGGGATGGCGTTCAAGAGGTAAAAACATTTCCCTTTGATCTTGTTGCAATGTACTGGCTTTCTTAGGTTTAAGGAAGATCGCGATGCTTGTCCCCGCACATGTGGTAAAAGCGGGGTCGTGACTTGGCGGAGCCGGCATTTGTGTTCCTTGCACTTCGTATCAAACCATTGATTACGTGGGAAGGTTGTGTTCACGGAGGTCCGGGTGGCGCTTATCCCAAAGCACCTCTCTACGCTTGATCCTAAGCACATCGGTCGCCCCACAATACGTTGCTCTAGTGTAGGATATTGCAAAATTTCTGCCGGGGTCATCTATAAGCATCGGGCATAAGCCCCTGCATGTTCATAATCCAATCGCGGTGAGGCATGTGAGGAGTTATTTGCAGGGGGTTCGCACAACCCGCCAAGCCAACTTCAAGTAAAAAGTGGTAAGTGGTGCGAGGTCGATCTCTTCATCCCTATTAGCTTGTTCCCCACGAAAGTGCTTGGCGACATGCATATCCTTTCGAGGGCACCAACACATAGTCCACCACACTAGATCCGCCCCACGGTTTTCACGCCTACAAAGTGCTCTTTGCGGTGGAAGGCCAGCGTGCTAGTCCATTGCGATTACCGGGTCAAAGATCTTTAGCGAGCAAAAGCAAGCTGTCGGCCAGTGGCGTGATGCGATTGTCATCGATGTCAGGTGGCCAAGCTCCTTTGCGGGGATGCAAGCTGCAATATATCATCGATCAAAGGGATCAAATCTCATGGGTTGTTCTACCGGTCGTGCATTGAAGTCTCAAAAAGTATGCTTGCCTTAGCGCTTATCTTTCTTTGTATGTCATCATATAGATCGACATAGGGTTCGACCTATCCACATCGGTGGGTGTGATAGAAGTTGCTACGCATGTGGAAAGTAGCGGGGCGCCACAAAGGAGTGCACTCACTTGCGTTTTGCACATGCACCCACAGTCTGCGATTGTGCTTGTCTATCTTGAACAAGGAGATTGATTGTGCCAAGGTTGTTCGGTAGTAGCGGGCAATCCCCCATACCCCGCTTTCTGTGCAATCATTGAAGATTGAGTAGTGCTGGTATCTGGCAAGTCGGGTATCTGTGTCTGCATGCTCCCATGTTTCCATGAGGAAGATGAGATCCATGTCTCTGACAAGCGAGTTGAGACTATCTCCCTTCGCCATGGAAGCCCCGACAATTCGGGGAGACCATGCGGAGGGCACAATTCCTATTTGTTGGCGAGGGCGGCGGTGGAGATTCGATGGCGATAGCGGAAGGGGGTGGTGGAAGGCGGCTGAGATGCGAGCACGGAAGGTGAGGCAACTGAGCGGCGTGCGCGGTATGCTAGGGCGGCGATGGCACGGCGGAGAGGCTGCTGGAGGGTTAGCAAAGGGTCGTAGCGACGATTCGGGGCGGTCTGAAAATTTGCATCTTGCCCGAATCGATCCTGCGGCTCCTCCCAATCTGTAGCGAATGCTTTTAACTTTGGCCAACTCGTGCTGCGGTCTTCTTGTTGGTAGGGTCGGGGTCTCGATCAACATACAGGGCAGTTCCTTTAGAACGCCTACCGGGCGTAAGATGGCCGCTTTCACTTGCGCATCTCGTCTTTGTGAGCGTGACCACCCGTGGGCGGTTGCAGGTCTTTGGGCGCCATGGCGTCTCGCCCTAATAATGTTTACCGGCATGAGGAATGTCATTCAAGCAGAATCAACATTTGGAGCGGTTAATGAGGTCCTCCCCGCCTTCTGTCGGGCCGCGTACCACCACATTGTGGCTTCTCGCCTCGGCTCACGGGGCTCTCATTTGTTGGGTCAATCCGCACGGCACAACGGGGAGTTGTTTCTTTGTCGGCGGGGCATAGAGCGTGGCCTCACGTTAGGGAGGGTGGCATGGGGCGGCAGGGGGGTGCAGTAGTAGGCCCCTCGGGCGGCGCCTTTGGACTCTTAGGCGGGTGGGGGCCGTGGCAGGTATAGTGGTCTCTCCTTCCCGGCCAGGGAGCTTAGCTCTATTTGAAATTGTTCTTGCCTTGTCAATTCACGCATGCACCATTGCAATTGCTCATGAGCATGCATTGAGGCCCTTGCCTCGTTCGGCAATGGCTGCCCTCGGCTCCTGCATCTTACGATCTTGGGCTGCGGGCTATGCTCCGGTTTACGCAGCGAGAGTCCACCATAGGATTCATTGCGGATGGGGCCACTTCTTGTGTCTCAACCCTACTTTGAAGGGCTCTCAATTGTGGGCTTTCTTCAAAAGCTGACTGGACTTTTGCATCGCGATGTGACCTCCTCGACCTCTCGATCCGGCGGGAGATGGTTACCATTGTCTCTGCTCAACACATTGCTTGTCTGTGTCATGGTTTCCATGGCGGTGTACAAAGGAATCTATCGCGAACTTTGCATGTCGATAAGACTCTTCTTATCATACGCCTTCGGAGTGCACTAAGCGAAGGCCATCTTCAGTCTTTGTATCGCGGGTCTCCATCTTTGGCTCGTGGATTTTTCGGTAGCCGGTACCTCTTGAGCAATTTAGGTCGCGGGGCCTGCATTTCCCCTCGCCAAGCAAGCAATTAGAGCTCGTTGCCCTCTGCCATTGCTTGAACCACGTTTCGGTGCTCCTCAACCACACGGTTTGGTAGTGGTGAAACCGTCGGATGCACTATTTGCTAGGCTAGAGTATCATCATATGCTGTAGAGCTATGCTTGTTGCCGCGAGACTTCCGCGCTTCTCTTTTCGATTATGCACTTTTGTCAATTTTGCGGTGTCATCGGCTGCGATTGGGGATGGCATCTATGTACTCTCCCAATAGAAGTTTTCTTTGCCATGTCTGGCGCTAGGTAGAGGGCATATATCGGCACCATCCACATGCATATCTGCCAGGGTACGGATGAAGGGAGGGCTCGTCAGACTCTTCTATTCTATTGGAGTTGCCATGAATAGGATGTCACCTTACGGGCGGCTTGTCGAAAGCCTCCAAGCACTTTGATGATGCAGCCTACGTCCCTTCTGAGGGCCCGATGCGAAAGCTTCCACGTGTCGAGCGGTGCGGGGCTTCCAAGTGCAAGAAGCAAAATCTGCGGGCTCTTTCACCTTACGGACACATGTGCGAAAGTGTTCAAGTGCATAAATCAAAGCGTGACCTCTAGTGCAACCTCGCCACCTTCTGAGGGCGGCTTGCGAAATGAAAAAAAGCAATGGTTTTCCCCTTCAGACGGCCGTCTGCAAGGCTCCAACATGTAAATGCTTTAAGCCAAGGTGATTGGATGGTATCACACCCTCTGAATCCGTCTTAAAATCGGGTTGCAAAAAACTTGTTGTTTTCTCCTCTCGGATCTTGAGCAAATGTGTACAAACCATATGTCTTTATAATCATCCGCGAACAAGAATTCCAATGATATGCATTGCTCCCAAAGCGAGCCGCCAAATCAATAGATATGAAGAAAAGTATATAGTGCTGAAAAAATCGAGACAATGGAAACCCTAAAGCCAGCACTGAAAATCTGTTCTTTTTTGCTCTGAAATCCTGTCTAAACATTAGCAACATAAAATATCTTTGAAAAGAACTCTGAGAGAGCTTTCCAAAGATATAAATTTCATGAAACCGAGTCCACGAGAGAAAGAGATATGAACAAAAATGTAATATGAACCACAAAGTGGGTGGTGCAGGCTGTAAATCTGTGTTTTGCTATGGAAACACCATTCAAAGACATGCAAATCACATACCTTCAGAAAGATCACTGAAGGAGCTTTCCAACGAAACAAATTTCAGCTGAAGCGGGTTAAAATCTGCCAAATACGATAAGAAATATGTGGACAATACCACGAGCACTTGAGGGTTTTTAAGCCCTCGATTTGCAGCCAGAAAATTCGAGTTTTCCAGAGGAAAAATTATTGAAAACATATACAAATTACATACCAATAGGAAGAAATCTGGGAGATGACTTTCCAAGCGCAATAAATTTCAGCGAGAAGCGGAGTTCTTGATCTCGGATATGATCAAAAGTGTTTGGGCAGCACCACCAGCACTTCAGGGTTTGTTGGGACCCCAATTTGCAGCCCGAAAATCTGTGTTTCTGATGTAAAATAATCAGTGAAACATATGCAAATCACATACCGACAGAAAGATCTCTGAGATGGCTTTCCAACGCAATAGATTTCGGCTGAAACGGACTTCCAGATCTCCAGTTATAATTGAAAATGTGTGACCGGCTTTCAGAGCGCCTAGGGTTTCATGTCCGAGCATAAACTAGGGAAGAAGCAAGATATAGCATTGTTTTTGTATCATTGAATCAAGGCCGAGTCTTATAAGTACCTGTGTATAATAAGGGCTGCTAATTGTAACTAATTATATCCTTGCAAAGTTTTAAATGGTTAAGATATTAGGTTTCCAGATCTGGTATAAAGTTTTTTTTTTCATATTCTAGTTTATTAGTTCTACTAATAACCTTGTTTTTAATGATATTTCAATCAGGTACAATAGAATATTCTATTAACTAACGTGATATTTTATCCTGTAGGATGCACATCTAGTGGATGATAATGATATATACAACAATTGGATCAAGGAGCTAAGTAAGCTGGAATATGACAAATGTGGTATATTTAGCTCAAATTTTGCAGTACAAACCTTACTTGGTTGCATTAAGAACAAGGATATCCACTCTTTTATCACCTTCAAGGAGGTAAATCTTTTGGATAAAAGTTTATCTACAGTTTCCTATTTGGGGTTTAGTGGATGGTTTAAAGTTTTTCAACATATGAAGAAAGTCAACTTTGACTTTGTATAAATGCAAGGAAATCCTTACTGCCATTTATAATGGCATGAGCAGTACTATATACTATAGAACATGCCTTGAGGATGAAGTTGCACACAACTTTGTGTTAGGTATTATGGCTTTAGAAGAACCAATAATATTATACCTCCTACTTTTGAGAAAATTGATGACAATTATAAGCCACAGGAGTTAAAAGTCACCGGTGACATGAGTGATTGCCTATTTGCTGATACAGATTTGACAGAAGAAGATCTGTCTACTATTAATGGTAAAAGGGATGTTCAAAATACACACGTTCATACTTATAATGCAAATATTGAAGACGGGGTACCGGAATTAACCCTATCAAATTCCACATGCTTCCCAATCATCATTGAACAAACTGTTGAATGTTATGCTGCAGTACATGAACATGCTATTTGGAAGAGTCAAAATCTTGGTGCTATTGCCCTTATTGATATTGAGACATGGATTGCTCTTGCTGGTATCTCTAATGATGAGATATGTGATGCCAAATTTGCAGCCTATAAGCTTGATAAGACATTTGATATCTTGAATGCAGATCTGCCATTTAAGATGGTTTTTTTCGAGCAGCATTGCATCAAAAATACACCTGTTGAAATTGGCCAAAAAGGGCACATGGCTTTTACAAATATTGAAAGAAATGACTATCACTTGCAACGTATTTGGAGAACACACTGTCCTTACTTCAAGTGTCATTGTGAAAAAGTCAAATTCAATTCCCAAAAAAAGGATGACAAGTGCAATTGTGGGATCATTTGGTTTGATCAAGGAATTTGGTTTATTATCAACCACATGGAGCAGCTTTATCCTGGTGCCACACCTATGCTACGTATGGTTATCATCTCCAAATGGCTCAACAAGGTAATGAAATCTGTTGTAATTGCTTACATATCTTACCTTGAAGTAAGGAGAAATATGTTTGATATGACAATTTTTTTTTTTTTTTTGTTGAAGGACGTCAGACTTTATTCAATCAAAGAGTCAAATACAAGTATAAATGCAGAGACAGGAATAAAATCTCAGCGGATAAGAAACTTTATTGGATTAGGAGGGATTCGAGCCCTGGGCTTGTTTGATATGACAATTGCATATGCAAGTAACCCTGATATTAGTTTGAAGGCAAAATTTTGGAATAATAAAATGGCAGATGTGGCAGAAAAAATGATCAGGCCAGTATCCTTTCTAAAGATGTATCTCAGCCAACAAATTCTCAGGATGGCAAAGATCATATACCAATAGTAGCAATAAGCCCAAGCACACAAACTTTATTACTCCAAGGTTACCACCTAGGATTACTATTGATCCTAGAACTATAAGTAATGCATCTCAAAGTGGTACACCTCTCACAAAAGACTTGGATGAGTTTAGCATTACTAAAGGAGGAAATCATGTAATATGCAATGCAAAACAACAGTCACAAGGCAGAGCTGTATGCATGGGGTCACCAGGCACACTTGTTCAGGGCCTTGGTTGAACCGGTCCTCCTCTATGGGGCCGAAGTGTGGGGGCGGTGATATCCCTCACCACTTGGAGCGATCTAGAGCAGGTCTGAAGCTTTCTTGGCAGGGCAGCGGGAGTGAAATCCACAGTCCCATATCGAGATCTTGCTCCAAGAGGCGAGGCTTCCTTCCATTCTGAGAGGGGCTACCGAGCGTCACATTATTTACTTCTAGAAGGTGGTGGCTATGGATGAAGCCCGGCTGCCCAACCTTGCTTTGGCGGTGGCGATGGGCCCATGGCGACTCAAAGCTGGCTTTGGAAAGACAAAGCAAGCCCGGTGGTTCGCTATGGAATGTGCGAGGCACCACGGATGTGGACCGGTGCATACCAGAAGGAGCGCTGCCTTGAAGCGATGCTGGATGCTTGCTTCATGGCCAAGCTTTGGGATCTGAGAGCCCTGTCCACATGTCAAGGTGGCAAAATTATCGACGGCGAGGTTAATCCCATGCTCACAAGGGCCCACACCACTACCTGCGTACCCATCTACCCATGAAAAGCCAGCGGGGTGATTGCTTCCGATCGCACAGTGCACACCACCTCCGCGTGGGGGCGGGGAGATGGATTCGGGGCAGCGTGAGGACCGGGAGTCCATCGGTCGTCAGCGAGCCATTGAGGATGAAAGTCCGCCCTCGGGCTTTGTCCGCACGAGCATATCAGGACTCGGTATGCTCGGTTAGTTGTGCCCCATCGGGCCTTGCATGAGCTCTTGACCACGGCCTCGTAGGCTTGTTGGGATGGATACCTCGGGGAGGTAATGGATCACGCCGGACTCGGTTATGCCCCCTGTCCAGGCATTAACCTCAGCTGTACTTGTGATTATGTATATATAATGCGAGATATCAGCATCCTTATTGCTACTAAGGTTTTCCCCAAAAGCCACGCCAGGCGGGGGTTTTTTTAATCACGGTAGTGTCGCTTTTTGCTCTCTCTCTTTGTACTTGGGTCCCATAGGCGGTTGGTCTCAGGGGACGATAAAATCATATTCTATTCTATTCTATTCTTAATGACAATACAACTCAGAAAAAACTGGATTATGTGGAAGAATCTGTATGATTCTGAATTTCAAATATTTTTACAGCCCAAAGGGATATTTCCATAGAGTTTTACCTTCTGGGTCTGTTTTTTCATTAAAAAAACCCTTGATACATTAGCCATTGGGCATTTTTTGAAGTTACTGCCATGAAATAATATGGCAATATATATTTTTTATGAGGTTATATTTGAATTTTCTCCATGATACATGTCCTAACGACATTTGCTGAATTTTAAGTGGTACTGTTATCGATCACATTGGCTGTTAAAGCTAAAAAAAAATGTAAATATATATGCATTTTAGCAATTTGCTGATTCATGGGTACATAATAGAAACTTGTATATATTATTGTACTTTGTTACAATTATAGTAAAAGATAATCAATTAAAAAAAATGACTGTAGTTTGAGAAGATGAAGATCAGAACTATTGTCAAGGACATCAATAAGAACAAACACCTTCATAGTTCGGGTAAGGATGATAACAACAAAATAGTACATATGAAATTCATATCCAAAGCATTGGATAAATTTAACATCAGACAGGTTTTCCAAACTTTTTTTTGGGAAATATTCCAGGACAGAGGTGTAGAAATCATTGACAATACTATATTTGCTTGGAAATATACAGAGCGAATTAGGGATATGGTTTACAAACCATTTAATATCTTTGCTGATTCTTCTACAAACAGGTGTCCATGTAATAATTCTAACTTGAGCAAATTTGTAGACCCCAGCATTGGCCATGTAAGGACAGACTTAAATATTATCCACTGCCATAAGCTCAAGAAGGCATTTGAATGCGGACTAAATCACATTCCAGATTAGCCACTTAGCGTTCAAGAACTCAATGAAGAGTTTGCAAAGTTATGTCAAGAATTCTTTTCAGTGCATAAGTATGACCTACTTGACTTAACAGAAGAAGATATTCAGGACATTTCTTTCATGCTGAAAAAATTGACATATGCGAAAGTGATATACTTAAAAAGCACTCTAATTCCCAGGAGGTTTCTCTGGCAGGATCAGGAAGTTATGAAAAATGTCAAATGGCTTAACAAAAATTTATATGTGGCTGGATTAGATAAGGCTAATAATAATGCAGCATTTATTTGCCCTTTGCATATCATAGAGATGGCTAAAAGCAGATTAGAAAGCCAAGATTTTGAAAAATGTTCAGTATCCTCCAAACACGTCAAGACTAGGTGTGTCGAGGAGATCAAAGGTTACATTGGAGATATGCATGATGCGCAAATGAGTTTGCCCTACTTAATGGCTACATTCAAAGCCCATAAAGGGGAATACAGGTGGCTTACAAATGCCCACAACACGTTATGTACGGATGTGGCAGCAGTCATTACAGGTATTCTCAATAACTTCATTGAAACTTGGCCAAATGTCTGCTACAAGATGATTGCAAAATATATATTCTGGAATCCCAGAAAAGTTAATGCATGTTGGATAGTTAATTCAACATATGATGTGACACTTAATCTGCCCAATAGGATTCATAATGTCTTTAGTAGATATTATGAAGTGTTATGAAAACATACCAATATATGGTGATGAAGGAATGATTGAGGTCAGCAATGATATAGCTGACATGATCTGGGAATAATGATGGAGGAAAAAAACATTATTTGATCTACTTGTAAAAAACAAGAACGGTACAATCTGCATTAAATGGGTTAAGTCAAGCACGGACAAAGAGTACAAAAGCTGGAGGCTTATTACAAGAGCCGGCTTTAAAAATATAAATGCTTGGTTATTAACCAATTGTTACATACAAATGGACAATGAAATAGGCATCGATCCGAGCCATCGGATCGGCATTCTGGGAAGGGACGAGCAGCTATATACGCACTATTCATTCTTGTAGTTGGTTATTGACGTCTTCTCACAGCAGCGTCTCTTCCTTGCCCATTGCTTCCCTTGGCTCTATCCATCCTCTATTCTTCCCTTTGAGATTGCTCTTCCTCTTTTCTTCCTTTTTAGATCGCTCTTCCTCTTTTCTTCCCTTTTAGATTGCTCTTCCTTTTTCCTTTCCTTTTCGCTTGCTCTTCTGCATGGTTTCTTGAAAGTAAATTTTTGCTTTGCATGCTATGAGGAGGATTCACAAACTGAGATAGCAGATCGTTGATTTTCTCACAGGGACAACAACGGTTTGAAGGCAGCCCTGGTATCTTTCTTTGTGGTATTTTGTTGCATGCAGGGCGGATTCGTCAGAATCGAATTAATTCATAGAGACTTGAGTAGCTCAGGCATTCCTCTTGCTTTGCCAGTTTTCTACGCATTTTGCAGGCGTCATACATTCTTTCTTAGCACAATTGCCTCGTGCATGCTGGCTGATTTATGCATATCAATTGAAGAGTAGCGTTTCTCGCATGCATCTCTGGTCCAGATTGCTTTTTCGGATGGAATCACTCGATTGCTTTTCGTATTTTGCACAGATAATAGACGGTTGAATTCCTCACAGTGACACCAACGGTTTGAAGGCGGCTCTGGTATCTCTCTTTGTGTTATTTAGTTGCATGCAGGGCAGATTCATCAGAATAGAATCACTTCATAGAGACTTGGGCAACTCAGCTTACTCTGACAAATCATCTCATCTCGGCATACTCCATCAATTTTAACTGTTCTTAATCTGGCCATGCATGCTGCTTCGCTTTTTCCAGGTGAGCTCTGCGCTCCCTTCTGCTGTTCGAATTTTGCACAGACAAGTTTAGTTGCCCTTTTTCCATTTTATACATTTATAAGAATTCAATTTTACATATTAACAAACGTAAAAATATATAGTGTTGTTGTTAAGGTATAGGTTTGTCACCTTATGGATGGGGTTTTCAAACCATATCTTGTCAATGGATTGACTTTAGTTGGTTATGTTTAACTTCACGTATTTTCTTATCTTCTAGGCCTCATCTCGCCTCATCTTATATTTTTATCCTTTTATCCTAGATAGCTTTATTTGGGCTCCTCTTGCCAACTTATGTTTTGATCCTCTCATATTAGAACAAGCTTGACCCTCTGCCAATTCAATGAGTCATTGTTTTTAACCCAGTCATTTGTTTTGCCCTCTTTATCCATTTTGGCTATGACTTTGACCTCAACCTCGACTTTAAACTTCGATCTCCTCAATCCCTAATATTGTTATTTTTTTTTTCATTTTTTGGAGTTAAATTGTTGTATTTTCTTGGGCATTTCCTTCCTTGTTGCATGGCAAATATTGTCATGCTTCAAAAATTGATTTGTATGATTTTGTTGTGCATTATTATGGTGGACCATCATTATGCATGTAGGAGATAAAATGTTGTTGCTAGATCAATGGCATTTTTATTTTGGGACTTATATTGTGATCTGAGCACTCTATTCTTCTTATATAGACTCATCTGTCTTTTCTTAGAGGTCTTATATTTTTTCATCTTCTAGTTAGAAAATGAGCTCGAGGTGATATGTTACTTCATTTGGTTGGCTTTGTTCAATGTTTTCACTAACACTACTTCCTTTGGTCTATTGCCATTAACTTAGGGATGGAACCTTTGCAACCTCAAACTCCACCATTGTAGTTTTGCCACTGTGTTCTTCAATGCACTTGTATCTAAAATAACTTGCTTCCCAAGGGTTCATTTTCGCCATGCAGCCGCCTTTATCTCTATGTATCGCTAACAATACATTACCGCTCCTTATCTTAACCATTAGTCTATCAACATGCCATATATCTACCTATAACCAAGTATCATTTCCTTAACTAACACTTATTCATTTGTAAATATTCATTTGAACCTTTTCTTTCACCGAGTCCTTTTGGTTGGCTTATTCAATTTTGTCTAGATACATGAATGTGGGTATCTTTCTAATTTTTTCGATCATTTTTTACTCTATTGATATTGGTTATTTATCTTGAAGTTTTGAATTCACTATTCTAGACTATGTAGAGATATATGTCCTATGTTTCTAAAGTGAGTTTCATATAGTTTGGAGCTTTCTTGATTAACAGGGTCTCAAACCTATTTACTTCCATGTATTCAAGGGTTCTTTAACAAATACTGTAGATATATTTTACAGTTGCCTTTACAAGATACATTGTCTGAGGTTACATTCCACACAATTTGTTTTTGCTTGTTCTATTTTTCAACTAGCATTAGAATGCTATGTCTTGGATCATTTCATTCATCACCTTGAGGATTTATAGTTTGGGGATTTTGTGGCATGTCTAAATAGTGAATCCATATGATTTCCAGCAGGTATTTTTTGCTTATATAATTTTGGGACCTTGTGCGAAGTTGGTTTCTTGTTGCATTTGTTTCATTGGCTTGCATTCCTTTTTCTCGTATGTGTGCTTGCGCTTAAAACACGTTACTTTGTTGTCCTTTTTGGAGACATTGCTCTGAGATCTGGCCTTATGTTGGTGATTGTCCTTCGTCATGTAACATTGAAACTTATCGAAGTTGCGTTCTATGTTCTTGGCAGTGGATGACATGTTATATTGTTAGGTGGGTTTTTTTCATTTTTCAGACTCAACACATTTTTTCTTGCGTATACAACACTAATTTTACGTATTTGGGTGATTCTTTACTTACGTTCGCCCCACTTTGTTCTATTCGCAGTCAGCTACTCTTTCCATGCCTAGCTTTACTTACACTATGTCACTTTATATAATCATGTTGTTGTCATTTAATTTCACATGTCCATTATCTCTTTTGCTTTATTATTGCAGACCATCTGTATGGCGCTAGCTTTACTACTGATACGTCATTTTACGTAGTCATTATGTTTCACTTGTCCTTTTCTTTTCTCATTCTATCATATGGCTCACCTCTTGGCACTCAACCAAGACCTCAAGCATTGTTGACCTTCACTTTCTCCTTTCCCTTGGCTGTAACCTCACCTTGACTTCGGCCTCACATTTGACCAAAACTGCTTGTGCATCGCCCTCTTACTTTTCTTCAGACTTAAGCCTCATTTTTGTTTGATCCACGATGTGATCCAAATTTAACCTCCGATCTTGACCTTCCTCTTGATTTGTCTTTGCGACGTACTTCTGCTCCTTGTTTTTAATTGTACTATTCATATTCGCGGCATCTACTCATGGCTCTAAGCCCAGATGGTCTTATTTTCCTTATGACATCTCTTTTAATACGGTCGTTTCTCTTTTATTCCTCATTTCCATATTGTTTTCAAAATGCGTTGCATTGCGTTATTTGTCGCAAACACGTCCTATTTGGCCACTTGTAGTTTGGCATCGCATTCTTGAAGTTGTTCTTTACATTTTTAGGTTTTTCGGCACTATTGTTATACTTCATTTGCATATTTGCTATTTAGCTTTATCTGGATATGCCAAATATTGCATTTGGCACTCCATTGCAATTTTTGACATGGGTTTCTATTGGATCATTTTTTATTTTTGACGCTTATCTTTATCTAGATGTGGAGTATACTGCGTTGTTGTGCATGAGGTATTGTATTGAGCGCATTCTAATTTTGTGCATTGTGCTAGTCTTGCCTGATTCTAATTGTCTCGGGGAGTCGATTTTTAGCTGGCTATTGAGATTTTTTTGCATGTACATCATGCTTCTCGAGAGTTAAGCCTCATTCATCTAGCTTTTTTGTGATTTCTTATTTGGAGTATTTAGAATATACGTTTTCTTGTGTTGATTTTGGTCATGGAAATCTTTATCCACTATTTTATGTTTATTGCTCTTTTATATTTGCACATATTTTGCCTATCCTGAATTCCATTTTCTGCATCTGTACTTCCACTTGGATTTGAATTTTGTCATTACGTATCAGGTGATCTAGGTTCATTTTTTGGATTGCATGCTTCTTTATATTTTACATTTTTTTTTTTTTTTTTTGAAGAACCGTGTCATCAATATATTAAAAGAATGGTAATGTTACAAAGCAAGTGAGGAGGAAGGAGAACTGCCCCAAAGAGACAACGATACCTCGACACTCCACAACAAACTCACAGAAAAACTGCAACTCTACTGCTGTACAAACCGACCATCACCATCTACAACACCCAAGAAGTCCCGCCAAATGGTAAACTTCCGCTCTACTACTCCCGGGAACACCAGAAATCTTTGAAATAGCTTGTACCTGAGTCGAGGAATCAGAGGCCGCAGTCTGCTGAATCCCCGAAAGATCCACAAGCCGCCCGCTTCCAAATCAGCCACACCAACCAAACACGCATAGATGCAAGGCTTTGCCGCATAAGCTGACCAAGCACCGAGGATACACATGGCGGCAACTCTTGGCTAGTCAATCTCACCTGAAGCGAGCCCTAACCCAATCCGGGCGGCAAGTGAGGGCATAAACCGGACAATGCTCCACAGTCTCCACGATGAAGGCCATAACAAAGGGAGAGGGCTCACACCGCCTAAATCGACTCACAAGGGCATTCACCGATCTGTGATTGCACCACGCCATAGAAGCACCCTAACCTTTGGTGGGGAAGTGAGCTCCATGTCCACGCCCAAACCGAAGCGCCATCGAGAACCCGGGCTGTAGAGACCACTTGTCGAAGGGGGCAGTGTGTCATGAATAGCTAGCACCCGGTAAGAAGACCGCACAAAGCAAGAAGACACACCTAGGTTTGTTATTGAATTTATCGTTTATGCGTTTACATCTTGGTGTGCATACTCATCATACATCATTTGAGTTTAAATGCATCATTTGAGCTTAAATGCATCATTTGAGCTTTAGGTACTTGCTTTAACTTTATACTGTACATATTTTTCGTATGAAAGTGAGCTTGATATTTGACAGTTGTTTACTCTACCCTCTTAGCGTATTATCAGGGGCTTCACTTGGATCTTGAGAGCAAATTCCACTTTCAGGACCTGCTTTCCATTTTCCCAAACCGTCGTTAATTAGCTGCATTACTGCCCACTTCTATTCTGCTACCTTGACCCTACCTTGCTTACTCTTAATCTCCACCTTCGCTCTTCCATTCTTGTTCATGCACATTCCTCGCACTTTGTGAACCTCCTCATTACGGAATCTGATTTGCCTTCAATCTCGCTTTTCTTCTTGACCTTCCTCTTGAGTTTGCACTCCCGTGGCTCCACCTTTACCTCAACCTCGTTCCCGTTTTGATAAGTGTTACTTATATTGGGGCATCTATTCATATGTTTCGACATGCTATCAAATTTCTTTCTGCCATCTCATCCACAACTACCTTTTCTCTTTTAGTTAACATTTTCATATTGCTTTCCAAATGCATTGCACATTTTTGTTACAGGTACATTTTATTTGGCCAATTTTAAGTTTACATTGGATGTCTTGTTGTTGTTTTTGGGTTGCCCCTAGGGGGGCAAACCCTTGTTTATGCGGGCTTTTGGCATATCCTAGGTGTATGCTGGAATATACCTAGGATATCTTTGTGACTCTAAAACCTACTCTTACACGTAAAGCGTCGTTTGGCCGTCATTGTTGTTTGTAAATTTTGAATTGTAGCCGAGACCGCCAAGCAAGTCCATGAGCTAGTGTGGGAACTGGTGTTGGAAGAAGGGGGGAATTGGAAGAATTTATCTCCAGACCAAGTTTAGAGCGTGCGCCTATTTCATATCGAGAGAGGAGAAATAGCGGATGAATGCAGGATTAGGATGAGTAGGAAGGAGGAGTCGACACCACCGAAGCTTTGGGCATGGCGTCATGTGGAGAGGCATTTTTGCGATTCGACCCAATGTTTATCGGTGGCGAGAGGCAAAATGTGGATGGTAAGTTTGCTTCAACTAATCTAACCCGAGACGAATCATTTCATTTTGGCGCTTTTAATATCTTTGGAAAGATCTAAATCTCAGAATGTTCACATTTTGGCAGTTTCTGAGCGATCTGGTTAATGGTTGAAAATAAATGTAGCCAAGATTGATGCTTTGATCCTTGACAGCTGTGAGGTAAACGCGATGCAAGCATGATTTGGTTTCCTTTAAAGTCGGGCTTCCTAAGCCTTGATGTTTGCTATAGTGGATTGTAACGTTGATAGTAAATGCATCTCTGTTTTGGGTCCCATTTCTTATATTTGTTGCTATTAAACCTTGCAGGTGGAATTATCTCAGGCAGCTCTATATTGTCGTAGGTTGTTAAGCGTTGATGCCTCTTATTGCATAGTTGATCCTTCTGCAGCAACTAGGAGATGACTGTTTGGCAACCACCGCAAATGGATGTCCCATGATACAATCACTTATATTGGCTTCTTGCCTGTCTGTGGGGCCAGTGGGGCTGTTGCATGCATTGAAAGTGTTGGACTTATTGTATACTTTTCTAACGAATCTGTCACCCATGTCTGCAAGATGCTCTTATTTGAGGGTATATATTCTACTTTTCTCAAATTTTTTTAAGAGGATGTTAAATGTTGATGATATTTGTCTTGTGTTTGTGCTTCTATAGGTATTGAAGGTTTCAACATGCAAATATCTTGCCAAGATGCCCCGGTTGCCTTGCTTGGTGGAAACATGCTACTCTAATTCATTAAATTGATTTCGTGCAACCACTGTTCTTATTCATGGATACATTACATTTCAATACAAGCCCTTTGTCAAGGTATTTCCTTCCTTTGTTACGTTGATCTTAGATAACGATGATGCACTCTCGTAGGTTAAGGTCTTGCTAGGTTTTGTTTCACTTTCGTGATAGTGGATAGGCTATCTTAGCAAATAGCTTTATCACCATGCTAAGTTTCGTGTTTTGGACATCATGCTTAGGTCATGAGCATGTAATCTATCAAATGTGCAGTAAACAAATGATTATTCTGCCTGTATGATTTCTCAAGACATTTATTTTTGTTAGGAACCGATCGACCTAGTGTCTAAGTCAACCGCTACAACAATCATTAAGTATTTGCCAATGTATACGACTCCTTCTCTGCTGATTGACGATGATGTTGGCATCTCTAATGATGTTAAATTCTTATTTAAACTTGGTGTTGTCCCTTTTTTCCAGTTTGGAAGTTTTGTAAGATTTGCATTCATTGTCCCATGGATTCAAAACTTTTACATGGCTTTTCTAAAAGCCGGTGTAAATCTATCTCGTTTCCATCTCGGTTTAAGCATACTAAGGTTTCCAAACGGAAATGCACTGAAGCTCTTTAGTTAGAGGTGTTGAAATAGCATTCAAGTGATTTTTTCTCGCTGAATTGGAGGTATTTGCAAGATTGAACACACGGCGTTGTGTATTTATACTAAGTCTCAGTATCCTCCAAAGATGTCATTTCGAGGGCTGCTCAAAAGGCTTAGATGTTCTCAGATCTGTTCATTATACCTTTATCGCTTTTTCAAGAGATCATAAAGTAGAGAGAGTCAGGAAAAACACAAGGTAATACTGTATTTTCTTGCAGACCTAGTCAGGGCAAGGTAGTGCAGAACATAGTTTTATGAGATTTGTTGATATCAGGACTTCACATATAGATGTGTCATCCTGCATAAACGTGCATTGCATAAAATTGACAATATGCAATGAATTCCAGAGTCCAAGCAAAAGCTGGATGCTACTTTCTACATGATAACGATTCTACATGTTATATTCCATCATTCAGTTTCTAGATGCCATTATGAAGCATTCATCTGCAGGACTCTCGGGTTGTCAAGGAATATTGGCTCACACGATAAGAGGTTAGAATTGACACTAGGTTAGAATTGAATATCTATGTTCAGTGTGCATGCAATTCTTTCTGTTTATAAGGAAAAATGTGGATAGATATATTCTTTATGTATTACTTGGGCATGCTATGACCGGAAATCGCAGTCAAGCAGAGGATCTGTTGAAAGACCAAAGATTTATTTATGCAAATGAAGGGAGAAACCTTTATTTCTGCAAATGAATGGAGAAACCATGGCTTTGCACTAACTTTGGCTGTGCAACAGTTTCAACAATGCACTCAAGCATATATTTCAAACTAGCAGAGTAAGATATTTAGATCCGTCTTGCTATTCTTAGAGTTAGGAATGTCCCCTGCTTGATGCGTTGTCTAGCGAATGTCCCATTTCTTTTTCCAGTTGTGGCCAAATAACTGCTCTGAGATGGCGAGCAACACTAGATTTGATCTGTTATTTGTGTAAAGCAGTTTTATATTTCTCATAAACGAGATTTCATTTCTGTTGTTGGTTATATTCTTCGAAATATGCAGGCCTCGCATGTTTTACCAGTTATGGTAATGCCTATGGCTGTGCCTTTGCCTGGTTATTTTTTACTTTCTTTGCTGTTGTTTTTTTAAGTTGGTGGCACGATTCACATTCTAATTTTCAACAAGTAACTATAAGCCACTGCAAAATATGTGGCTCGTCAGCAAAGACATGGGGAATTGTTGATGATAGAAATATAATCATGGAAATTCTGTGACTTAGTAATGCAGTATTGGTAGAAAAGATTTAAGATAGAATGTATCACTTATAATGCTTGCACCTGTTGTCAATATTAAGGGCCAAAATTTGTTCTAATCTGTTTATGTAAAATAAATGGCTTGAGGATCAAGTTGTCCAGGTATTTGTCCCTGAGGATCAAGCAAAACCCACTTCATGTCATGGGGGCTTTGAGAAAAAGAAAACAAAGACAGGAGAGACCAAAGAATGAAATGCCAAAAATTCGAATCCAAAGACCTTACAAAGCTCTGCTTTGTGAAGGGCTATAATCCTAAAGAGCAAGAAACTCAAAATATCACTAACCATCTAAAGATGTTACGTGGACAATACATGGCCTTAGGCTAGGAAAACACTCGAATAGGTTAAACTAATATGGTGTTCACCTAAACATTTGGATTACTTATTTGCAATGATCTATCATGCATGTTGAAGTCAAGATCCATTGGAGTTTATATGGTGTAAAGGTTTGAGGATACCATGTTGTCTTTATTACACACTCTTGACTTCAACATCTATGTCAAATAGCTCTTCCCAGAAACAAAAATACTTTACACATATTGATTTTTTTTTTTTTTTGAGGCAAGAATCTGTATTTATTCGAATGATAAAACATTTATGTACATACAGTTGAGTATGGAACTGCTACCACTTCTCCGATCCATAAATAGAAGTCCATACTCTGAGCCTAGTACTCTTAGAACCCCTCTCAACTTCTTCTCCATGGGATACTACAGGAGAGGAGGACTAAGTTTCTAGACCCTAGTGATGCAACAAGGGCTAGCTACTGGACAAGAGCTACCCGGCCTCTTCTCCAGACAGATACTATGGGAGCACAGCTCTTGTCTTTCCCTATGCCCCAATTGCATCACAGCTTCAAAAACGTTGGCCCTAAGATAAACAGAAGAAACCAGACTTGAGTTAGAGAGTCATAGAAGAACGGAGCAGCCAAGTGCACTGATCTGCCACTAAGCAAGAATTTAGGATCCTCTGTACGCTCCTCCCGAATATAGTGATGATCAGGCCAGATGCTGTAGCAGTACTATAGGGAGTGCCCCAATGTGTGCAGCACTCAACCTTCTTCTCACTAAGCGGACCAGTAGGGGCACCACCGCTAGAATCTTGAACCATGCCAAGCCCATCTGCATCTAGCTATGCATGCCTTGTCTTCCTGCAAAACAAAGAATGAGACATTTCTAGGGTCTCCCGCCCACTAGAAGCCCATGGCTCCCAATCTGCCCTGCACATCCCCGGGATCGCAAGACACAAGCCACCCCTTGCTGGGAAAGGGGAGCGCAGGCCCTGCTACATGTTAAGCAAACTACCACAAAATCTTCTAAATAATTGCAGACAGATTATGAGGAGTTGCTCCACTCAATATATCTTATTCTTCCCAACTCCTGGCATCTGCTCAAAGAAAGTTTACAGCCTAGTACTAGTAATGAAGCATCGTCTTCTTCTTCCTTACCATAATACTGGGAGAGCATCAATTCTTTCCAAACGCCTTTGCCCAACCTTAAAGATCCCTTCCGAAAAATGTTACGGCAAGGTTTACGTACTAAGCGATTGCTCTCCTTCTTCCTCAGGCGATGAATACTACAGCTCTGCTTGCATTTTTTTCCTAAAACCTGTATCCCTTCTCCCAGCCGGCATACTAGAAGTAACCAAGAAAAGACATATCTTAAATAGAGCTTCTCCCCATAGACTTGACCACTAACCTGAGGCACAGCTCCCCTGACCAAAAACCTTGTGGAAGATGCAGAGATATGTAGCAAAGAAACCGGGTATGCCGATCCTTGCCAAACAACCACGAAGCCCCCGGATTTAGAAGTCGAAAGATAAGGAAGGAGACTTTCCCCGATTAGTAGCACAAGAGGGAGCGAAAAGAATGGAAAACCGGTGCATAAAACTCGCAGCCACGTTGTTCTCAAGCGCAGATCCCCGATGGCCTTCCAAAGATCTTGCACGAAGAAACAACTCACCAAGCACCAGAGACGGCCATGGCCGTCTCCTATGAATCGGCCAAGAACCTGGCCACCATCGCCGGCCCGTTATCGGCTTCCCGCTTCCCGTCTATTGATTGTTTTTCAAGAGAGACACGTTGTTGGTTTTTAATGTTGTTGTTGTTGATCGGATTTTTGTTACATAGAGCTTCAAACATCTGAGGAACGGGTTTTGTAGAGGAATAAAAGATTGATGCATAGCCTAACTCCAAACCTCGCAAGAAAAAGTAAAACCCAATGATCCTAGACTCAAAATGCAAGATCTATGCAACGCACACACCAAGAATCCCTATCTCCATAGCTAAATCCCTCCCTCCCTCTCTCCCCCTAAATGCATGTTCGAGCTCAATCACGGACTCCAAATAATTGCATTCGTCAGGACCCAAACTCACAACACGACGCATAACTATTGAGGAACAAAAGACATGCCTTCGCATTTCTAAGCAGCTTTCCTTGGCTTGCAACTTCCATGTATTTCATGCTATTAAATTCTTAGCAACCTTCTTCATTTTAAAATATCGAGTTCTTCCTTCGTACCCTCAACAAAATTGATATACAAAACAATTCACAGTTCCTAAGTTCTTTTGCACCCCACTCCTCCTCTTACTTCTCTATTTGAATTCTTCATACATTGCTTCATATGTTATCAAGTATCGAATACTCCATGCTATTAATAAACTCATGGTATCAAGTACTCTATTGTCTAAGTAGCAACTTGAATCGATTGTCAAAATATGACTTTGAACTCTGATTTAAGTCACTTCACAAAACATGTATTTCCATTCTCTCCTCTATTAGACTTCTCCTTATCCTTCTGCCATCCTTGTTCCATACCGAGCATCACAGACCAATACGTTACACTCAAACCCCAATGTCCATGTGTCCAGTTGGATCCTAGTCCAAGAGGAGCTCAACATCTAAGGAGGAGTTAGTGATGCAAATGGGTACCATTATCTTCACAAAATGACAATGTTCTAAAATAGCAATTTTGATTGATTATAAAAACATAACTTTCAAGTATGATTTAAGCCACCTCAACCTCCGGCCACGGAGGGCAACCCTCCGTGCGTAGCACCTTGTTTTTACAGTTTTAAGCTATAGCCTTACCCCATTATCATATATTGTTTCACATCTTTTATACTTGTACTTGCTTTATGTGCATATGACTTATTGCATTTTTGTGGCATGGGTTTTATATTGGACATATCCTCTTTATGACGTATTTGTGTTTCACACTCCATTGCATTTTTTACTACATGCATGATCTATGGATACCATCCTTGTCATTGACATTTTTTACATTCTTATTGCAACCTCGTCGAGATATTTCATTTTTTGGATCCTTTGTTCTCGCTAGCCACACTTTGTCATATTGTCAACCTCAAGAATTCCGCTCTAACCTTGACACTCTCGCCCTTCATCTCCCCTATATCATTGACCATAACCTTACCTCACCTTGCACCCTTCCTTGCCCATTGCTACCCTCCCTACCCGCCCTTTTATATAGTTTGGAGTTTGTTTCATGTTCATGTTTATTTTCTTTTCGATATTAACTCCATTATCCTCCACTCATTGGGTGTTGCTATGGTGATTATTGTCGTCTATTTTTTATATGTTTTTGTTCAGCACTGACCACCCGTTGGGTGATGCTTTTTTTCTACCCGATGGCTGATGCAAATTATTTTCCACCCACTGGGTGATGCTATCTCTATAATTTTCCACCCGTTGGGTGATTCTAGATGATTTCCACCTGTTGGTGATGCTACTTTCTTTTTCCACCTCTCGGTAATGTTTTCTATTTCTATATATGTTTGTTTATGGTTTCTAATGTCTAATGGGTATTTTTGCTTTTGGGGGACTATTTTCTTAGGGAGTGCTCGCCTGCCATGGTTGTACCTATTTTATTAACGTTTAATGGGTACTTTCTAGGCATTTCTCCCTTTTTCCAGGTTTCACACATTCCATGGCATTGATGCGCATTTGGGTTGGCTTCACCAATTTCCTACCTCGCTCTTCAAGGCATTCTCGAGGCCGTTGGCGACCATTTCTCATTAGGGTTTTCCTCGAAAACCCGAAAGGGCGGGGTCCCGATGAGAAGTTGTCGCCATTGTCCTCTCTCAGCAATTCTTTCATTCCCATTGCTTCGCTTTTCTTTTCCCTGCCCCTCCTTTAGTCTTTATTCTCACTCTTCCACTTCCTTACACGATTCTACTTTTGGATTCTCACAATAAAATTATATACTTGGTTGTTGGTAGGCGCGTTGTAGCAAGTGCCAAGAACTTTTTAGCAGGCATCCTGTAGCAGCAGGTACAATGGAAGCTTTACTCTTATCTCTCTATGCATGCATGTTGGTTTCCCGGTTGTTTTTCTTAGTGATCCTCGAATTTGGAGAAGGATGTTCTACATGCTAAGAATGCATATTGGTGTTTTGAATTTTAAGATGCTTGTCGATTGAATGAATGTGAGATGCATTTGTGAGTTGATGCTCTTGGTTTTTCATGCCTTTTGCTCCGAAGTTTCATTTGATCCAAGGCTTGTTTGAGGGGGTTTGGAGTCCCCTCATATAGATCATCCAAGAGTACAGAGTGCAGCCATGTTTTGGCGAGATCTTGGACTTGTGCAGTGACATTGTATTTTAGTTCTAAAATAAAGGTGCTTTATGCAATCGGCGTGCCATGCAGAAGCCCATCTCCAGCTTTTTTATCTTCGTCCAGCATGCCAGGGCGTCTCCTTGATCAATTTTTCTCCTCAAAAGCTCTAATTTAAGAGTGGCAAATCTCTGGCTACTTTATCGAACTTGCAAATTTCTGACTAGTTTATCTTACTGGCGGGATTGTTATGCTGACCCATGATGCAGGCATAGAGTGGGCTTAGTGAAATTACTCATGATATTGTGGATCACATTCTGCGTGATCGTAAGTTCTATGCTGATAAATATGGTAAGATTTATCTGATATGGTTTGGCCATGAACCGAGGATTAATTTAGAAGATCCGGATATGGCGACGGAGGTTCTGTCTAAGAAAGTTGGGCATTTTGGAAGGAGCCCCTTTTCGCAGGACATACTGGGGGAATTGCTTGGGAAAGATTTAGTGGTATCAAATGGAGAGGGTTGGGCGCTTCTTAGTTCCGGGGAAGTCTTGCATACAAGAGAACTGGCGTTTATTGTCAGTTTTTTTGTCACTTTGTACACTACTGCAAATTCCAGAGAACTGACAAAAATGTGACCAAAAAAATGTCAAAAAAAATTTTGTCGTTTTTTTTGTCAAACGTTTGACACCTATGTTGTCATATTTAATACCATTGTTTTGTCACTTTTTTGGGCAAATTTTGAACACCTATTTTGTCATATCTTAGTCTATTTTTTGGCAATTTATTGTCATCTATTGTGTCGTATTTTGGATAATTTCTTGTCATTTTTTTTGGCAATTCTTTTGTCATATCTTAGGCTAATTTTTGACAATTTATTGTCATCTATTGTGTCATATTTTATATCATCTCTTGTTACTTTTTTGGCAATTCTTTAGCACCTATTTGTCATATATTTTAACATACTTAGGTTCTGCTCTCGTCATTGTTTTGGCATTTTTTTTCACTTTTTTGTTATATTTTAAGTATTTTTGCCACTTTCTTTGTCATCTTTTAATATAGTCAAGTAACTTTTGTCATTTTTTTTGCAATTTTGAGTCACCTTTCTTATCATATTTTTGTCATATTTTAAAGCATCCTTTTGACACGTTATCTAATTGACCTTTTTTGTCATTTCTTTTGCCTATTTTATTGTCAAAAATTAGACACTCATTTTTCGCTCTCATATTTTTGTCACTTTAGTGGCATGCTTGCTCTCTTATCAAATTATTGTTGAAACAAAAGCGCAATTTCAATTCATCATGATTAATTCACAATTTCTAAAGAGAACATTGTAGACGAATTGTTTATGAAATAAAACCATTCCAATTCATCATGATTAGTTCATAGCGTCTGAAAATAACAGCAATTAAGTTCCACAATAGCAGATCAATCCTTTCTCTGCCATTAAGGTACTTTACGCTACCAATCATGTAATTATGGTCATAGCTGAACTTTGTGAAAGGCTTGATGTAGTCCATAGCAAACAATATAACATGAGGACGTTGAAGATCTTCATGTTTTCAAAACACATTGCACAAAAAAGGTGGGCTTGCAGCTATGGTTTATAAATCTAACCAAATTTTCGCATGTAGCTGCATCAACTGACATATTGGTAAGTTAGAAGCCATATAAATATTCTCCTTTCGAACATGTAAACTCCATACCATTCACATATATATGTAAACACAAACCATGATCTGATGTTAGTCTTCTCTTGGTCTTCTGTTCTGTTCAGCATGTTCCTTAAAGCTTTTTCAAAGCCCCCCTCCAAGCTTTCCATCCTGTGTTTAGAAGAAGCAACCATGGTATGAGAACTTAAATATAAAATTTTTTAGAGGAAAGCCGATGCAGTCTTGTAAGATAGATGATCCAGTCTTATAAGATAGCTGTATAATATGTCAAGAAACAATACCAAAATTGTTGCATTGACTGCCAATAGGTGTATATCCATCAATACAAACTTCAGGACCTAAAAGTGCAGTTGTGCCTTCATTGTGCTTTCAATATATGGTGATCTTCAATCTAATTCCGATTCTGCAAGAAAATTCGAAATAAAGGGGAATCATAAGAAAATGCATCAAGAAATGTGCAAGAATTCATGAGAAAAATGAAACAAGTGCAAGTGAAAATTTGAAATCCAGGAATGTCCAAAGATCTGTGCAACAATTATACATCAAACTGTGTTCCTCCACAAAAAGGATCATTATAAATACTCCAGAGGCCTTAGTTGCATTTTTGTTGTTGCCGTTTCTCTATAGAAACTGTTGCTCGCACAGGGCACAACTAGCCTCAAAACATAAATTGCAAACTTAAAAATAAAGGGATGTCATGTGCAGAATGTTTGAGCTTCTTGATTGCAGTGTAGATCCACCTCTAATAGTGGCTCTGTGGCAAAACACCAGGGCATATAGCTGCAAGAAGAACAAAAACTATTCTATCCACAAATACCAGGGCATATAGTTGCAACAAGAACAGAAACTATTCTATTAACAATAAACCCCACAAGAAACACTCATAAATTTATTACCTGAAGAATTGCCTTCCATCACAATGAGCAAAAACCGAAGCTGTAAACCAAGGCAGATTTGCATAGTGCATGTTTGTTCTTCCAACAATAGGCATCTCCTATTTATAAAGAGACAAGCAAGTATGACAAGGTCCTTGTTTCTTTTGTAACAACTAAGTTAGACTAACATCAATTGTGCCAATCCATCATAACACAGAATGCAAAATAAAATGTTATATAAAACCAGAAGCTTGATCTGTTTAATTGAATCTACAGTATATCAACAGCTAAGAAGTTAACATGAATTTGAATGCACATTGGCCTATGTTGTACCAATCAGCAGTATGAATAACAAGTATTTCTCAGATTATACATTGTAAACAGAAGTATTATACATTGTAAACAGAGGAGTGCTTCTAACAGAAATCACAGGCCAGAATCAGTGCAAATCTATTACCTCGGTTCAAAGGGCAGAAAGGCTCCACAAAGTCTTGGCAGACCAAAACCAACTGCCTCAGGGCCAAATATTACAGTCCAAACTCGTAATTGCCTATACTCTGCTGCGTGTCGAAGTTCGAGGGTGGATCTGCCCCAAATCGCATGCACCCAGTGGAGCCCAAATAGGGAAAATGAAAGAAAACATAGAATGGGCAAAAAAAAATTTGCGTTTTGGTAAAAGGCCAATCCAACCTATCTTCAACTAGGTCGGAAAGCTCGGGTACAGGGATCAACCTCAAACAATGGATTTATCAATAGACCATTCCGGAGATATACCATTCCGGAGCTAAGCGAATTCAAAAGTTAATAAAAATTTAGAAAGGCAGATGCATATCATACCTTGCTCAAAGTTGCAGCTCTGCGAGGCATTGAAGACACTAAAACAGTTGTTTTAAAGATGCCATAGCATCCAGACGCTCCCAGTTCTACGGCCTCCGAAAAAAAGAGGGAAACGAAGTTTCACAAAAAAAAAAAAAAGGGGGGGAAATTTTAAAATTGCCCTTCTATTCTTGAATATTTCTCAAAATGCTCTATAATGTGCCCTCAAATTAATGGTCCGGTGGACTAATTTTAGTGATAGCTCATGCAAGTAGAAATAAGGGATGGATTGAAGATTGAGAGCCCAGGAACCATGTGGCAGAAAACATCATGGAAGATTTTTGCAAACCCAAATCTCATTGCATGCTCATCATTTCTCCGGGTTTAATACAAAAAATAAATAGAACTCTAAATTTTGCATGCCTGAAGTACATTCTACAATTAATCAGTTAGTCAATAGTCTCCTTAAAGAGTGGGCTCTGATAGCCGCTTAAGAAAATACATTGTTCTAGTTATTGGTCAACCCACAGTGCGACAACACCTTTTTTTTCATATGTTATTCATATGTAGGGTTTCCTTCAATAGTTTTAAGTGACCTTATTCATGTAAGGTAGATATGAACTCACATGACTGGCACAGATAGTAAATGATATGCAAAACTGAAGTTATAAAACATGTTTCCAATTAAACATTCGGTGTAAGTTGTTAACACCTATGCGGCAAATTTGGATTGTAAGATCCAATAGACTATTAAATTTGGATTGTGCGATCCAATAGACTATTTTTGAAAATTAGGCTATTTTTTCAAATTGGATCCCTAAGATAGATATTATTTTAACGTCTACCTAGACAACAACGGGCCATGGGACAGATCTATACATAGTGGTCTCGAACTTGAGATAGAACTGCTTCTCCTCAAAATCTGAGATTCATATGTTTATGTGCAAGCATGGACCTCACTAGATTTTGTAGGGACCTGTGTTTTCTTTCAGCGACCCCATTTTGGGAGTGCGCATAAGGGATAGTTAGATGCCTGTGTATGCCATGATCATGACAAAAACCATCAAAATTTGAATTAACATATTTTCTTCCGTTGTCAGAATGACGAGCTTTAATTTTGGTACCCATATGAGGTTCTATGAATGTAATACTATCTTTGAAATAGTGAAGCACGTATTTCTTGGTCTTGAGACAAAAGACCCATGTATACCTTAAGAAGTCATCAATAAGTATAAAGAATGCGAAGCGCCTCCTAAGGATGTAGTTGGCATGTAATACAAATCCGAGTGTAAGAGCTCCATGGGTTTTAATGCCATGGGTTTTCATGCCTGAACTGTTGCATGATGAGGATATGGTGCATGAGTCTGCTTGCCTAAATGACAGGCCTCACATTCAATTGCATGAGAACGTAATTTGAGTATTCCATCAACTATGGATAAACTTGAGAGTTCACTAAGTGCCTGACCACCTATGTGACCATATCGTGCATGCCATAAAGAGTTCTTTGGAATTTCTCCTGCGACATGAGTAGAAGCAGGATGCAATGGATGAGCATCAACTGCGTAGAGTCCTGCTTTATTCATATGACCAGTAAGACAAACATTAAGATCAGAAGGAGAAAGAAAGTCAAAAGGATTTTTCTCTGTCACATACATCTTCTTATCACCAAATATAATGTTTCAGCCTTCAACATTGCACTTGGATATATTAAAAAGGTATAGCTTTCTAGTTGTTGCCAATATGTTCTACATATGTATAATTCATTTCTCCTATCCTTCTAAAATGCAGGTTCGTTTTCACAATTCAATGTGGGGTTATGGAAACCATCTTCGAACTCTAGAGGGTTGACAAAGGTCGTCTGACGAAGGACTTTAGAATAGCTTCTCAATTTGAACAAAAAAGTCAAGCCAGTCAACATGATCGGCAATCTATTATGGGTGATTCTATGTTGGGCAAATTACTAATATTATTGATGTTGACTTCGGTTTATTTCATGTAACCACCTTGAAAGCAACGTGGTTCAAGGTTGTTTATAGAGGCAGAAATCAGAACAGGAGATCACATCCTTCGGGTTTCTATCAGATTGATTCTTGGAGAAATGAATGAGCCATTTGTTTACCACAAGTTGAACAAGTTTTCTTTTTTGAAAACCCCATTAACCCGACGTGGTGGATTGTAGTTCATGTTGTACCCAGGCGCAAATGTCTCATTGATACTACTACGTTAGGGCCTAACAATTATGCATATCAATTGAAGAGTAGCATTTCTCGCATGCATCTCTGGTCCAGATTGCTTTTTCGGATGGAATCACTCGATTGCTTTTCGTATTTTGCACAGATAATAGACGGTTGAATTCCTCACAGTGACACCAACGGTTTGAAGGCGGCTCTGGTATCTCTCTTTGTGTTATTTAGTTGCATGCAGGGTAGATTCATCAGAATAGAATCACTTCATAGAGACTTGGGCAACTCAGCTTACTCTGACAAATCATCTCATCTCGGCATACTCCATCAATTTTAACTGTTCTTAATCTGGCCATGCATCTTTGCCGCTTTTTTCGGGTGAGCTCAAGGCTCCCCTTCAACATTTGTTAATTTTGCCGGAGGAAAGTTTAGTTGCCCTTTTTCCATTTTATACATTTATAGGAATTCCATTTTACATATTAACAAACGTAAAAATATATAGTGTTGTTGTTAAGGTATAGGTTTGTCACCTTATGGATGAGGGTTTCAAGCCATGGTGGATTGACATTGTCAGACTTCACTTTCGTAGGCCTCATCTCGTCCACTTATGTTTTTATCCTAGATAGCTTTAACTGGGCTCCTCTTGCCAACTTATGTTTTTGATCCTCTCATATTAGAACAAGCTTGACCTCTAACAATTCAATGAGTCATTGTTTTTAACCCAGTCATTTGTGCTTGCCCTCTTTATCCATTTTGACTATGACTTTGACCTCAACCTCGACTTTAAACTCGATCTCCACTCACTCCCCCTAATATTGTTATTTTCTTTTCATTTTTTGGAGTTAAATTGTTGTATTTTCTTGGGCATTTCCTTCCTTGTTGCATGGCAAATATTGTCGTGCTTCAAAAATTGATTTGTATGAATTTCTTGTGCATTATTATGGTGGACCATCATTATGCATGTAGGAGATAAAATGTTGTTGCTAGATCAATGGCATTTTTTATTTTGGGACTTATATTGTGATCAGAGCACTCTATTCTTCTTATATAGACTCATCTGTCTTTTCTTAGAGGTCTTATATTTTTTCATCTTCTAGTTAGAAAATGAGCTCGAGGTGATATGTTACCTTCATTTGGTTGGCTTTGTTCAATGTTTTCACTAACACTTCCCCTGGTCTATTGCCATTAACTTAGGGATGGAACCTTTGCAACCTCAAACTCCACCATTGTAGTTTTGCCACTGTGTTCTTCAATGCACTTGTATCTAAAATAACTTGCTTCCCAAGGGTTCATTTTCGCCATGCAGCCGCCTTTATCTCTATGTATCGCTAACAATACATTACCGCTCCTTATCTTAACCACTAGTCTATCAACATGCCATATATCTACCTATAACCAAGTATCATTTCCTTAACTAACACTTATTCATTTGTAAATATTCATTTGAACCTTTTCTTTCACCGAGTCCTTTTGGTTGGCTTATTCAATTTTGTCTGGATACATGCATGTGGGTATCTTTCTAATTTTTTCGATCATTTTTTACTCTATTGATATTGGTTATTTATCTTGAAGTTTTGAATTCACTATTCTAGTCTAGACTATGTAGAGATATATGTCTTATGTTTCTAAAGTGAGTTTCATATAGTTTGGAGCTTTCTTGGTTAACAGGGTCTCAAACCTATTTACTTCCATGTATTCAAGGGTTCTTTAACAAATCTTTGTAGATATATTTTCAGATTGCCTTTACAAGATACATTGTCTGAGGTTACATTCCACACAATTTGTTTTTGCTTGTTCTATTTTTCAACTAGCATTAGAATGCTATTTTGCAATAGTTATGTCTTGGATCATTTCATTCATCACCTTGAGGATTTATAGTTTGGGGATTTTGTGGCATGTCTAAATAGTGAATCCATATGATTTCCAGCAGGTATTTTTAGCTTATATAATTTTGGGACCTTGTGCGAAGTTGGTTTCTTGTTGCATTTGTTTCATTGGCTTGCATTCTTTTTTTCATTATGTGTGCTTGCGCTTAAAAAACATTACTTTGTTGTCCTTTTGGAGACATTGCTCACGAGATCCGGCCTTATGTTGGTGATTGTCCTTCGTCATGTAACATTGAAACTTATCGAGTTGCGTTCTATGTTCTTGGCGATTGGATGACATGTTATATTGTTAGGTGGGTTTTTTCATTTTTCATACTCAACATATTTTTTCTTGCGTATACAACACCAATTTTACGTATTTGGGTGATTCTCTACTTACATTCGCCCCACTTTGTTCTATTAGCGATCATTACTTTCCATGCCTAGCTTTACTTACACTATGTCACTTTATATAATCATGTTGTTGTCATTTAATTTCACATGTCCATTATCTCTTTTGCTTTATTATTGCAGACCATCTGTATGGCGCTAGCTTTACTACTGATACGTCATTTTACGTAGTCATTATGTTTCACTTGTCCTTTTCTTTTCTCATTCTATCATATGGCTCACCTCTTGGCACTCAACCAAGACCTCAAGCATTGTTGACCTTCACTTTCTCCTTTCCCTTGGCTGTAACCTCACCTTGACTTCGGCCTCACATTTGACCAAAACTGCTTGTGCATCGCCCTCTTACATTTCTTCAGACTTAAGCCTCATTTTTGTTTGATCCACGATGTGATCCAAATTTAACCTCCCGTCTTGACCTTCCTCTTGATTTGTGCTGACATGTCTGCCAACTGTACTATTCATATTGCGGCATGTACTCATGGCTCTAAGCCCGATGGTCTTATTTTCCTTATGACATCTCTTTTAATACGGTCGTTTCTCTTTTATTCCTCATTTCCATATTGTTTTCAAAATGCGTTGCATTGCATTATTTGTCGCAAACACGTCCTATTTGGCCACTTGTAGTTTGGCATCGCATTCTTGAAGTTGTTCTTTACATTTTTAGGTTTTTCGGCACTATTGTTATACTTCATTTGCATATTTGCTATTTAGCTTTATCTGGATATGCCAAATATTGCATTTGGCACTCCATTGCAATTTTTGACATGGGTTTCTATTGGATCATTTTTTTATTTTTGATGCTTATCTTTATCTAGATGTGGAGTATACTGCGTTGTTGTGCATGAGGTATTGTATTGAGCGCATTCTAATTTTGTGCATTGTGCTAGTCTTGTCTCGATTCTAATTGTCGGGAGTCGATTTTTAGTCGGTTATTGAGATTTTTGCATGTACATCATGCTTCTCGAGAGTTAATCTTGCCTCATTCATCTAGCTTTTTTGTGATTTCTTATTTGGAGTATTTAGAATATACGTTTTCTTGTGTTGATTTTGGTCATGGAAATCTTTATCCACTATTTTATGTTTATTGCTCTTTTATATTTGCACATATTCTCGCCTATATCCTGAATTCCATTTTTCTCGTGATCTCAGTACTTCCACTTGATTTGAATTTTTGTCATTACGTGATCGTGATCTAGGTTCATTTTTGATTGCATGCTTCTTTTTACATATTTTTCGTTTTTTTTTTTTTTTTTTGAAGAACCGTATCATCAATTGAGGCACTCTATTGGCGCACTGTTGACACATTTGTGCCATTTTTTCTCCAAATCCTAAGTCAAAGTTATGACATTTTATTGTCATACTATGGTCAAATTTATATCATTTCTTTGTCATTACTCTTGTCATTATAAAGTCAGTCTATTGACACATTTTTGACACATGGTTTTGTCAAAATTATTTCAGTTCGTTGTCAGAGCTGTGTCATTTATTACCGCTGTGTCACCATTTTTGTCAATATTAAGTCAATTTATTGTCACATTTTTGACATATAGTTTTGTCAGAATCATGTCATTCTCTTGTCACATTATAGTCACATTTCCATCATCCTTTTGTCACTTTTTTTTGTCACTAGTGCGTCACGCTATTGTCACATTTATTGTCATTTGTGTTTCACTACTTTTGTCATTGTTATTGTCATTGTTATTGTCATTTTTGTATCAGTTTTTTGACACATCATTTTAGTGACAAAAAAAGTGACAATAAATCACTGTTCTCTTGTAGTGTGGGCCTCTGTTGTCAGTACCGCATTCAGGCTTAGCTCTGTAAGCCCATCACGCTTGCATCGGCCTGATTATTTGCAACGAAGTTGAGGTAACTAACCAGGCTTACATATCCGACCTCTCAAATTTGCTTTGTTGTTCTGGTAGTTTCCTATTTTCCTGCATTTTGCTAAGAGATTCATCTATCTAGATCTTTTGCTAAAACTTTACGAGAATCCAGCTTCTTGACATTGGTCGATTCAACAACCAGGTCGATTTTCCGGATTCAAAGCCCATCCACGACTTCTTTTTGTCGCCCCTATTCTGCTGCCATCTGCTTTGTCGTCCAGCCTTTTTCTAGCTTACAGATTGGCTTCCCTTGTCCGACCACTTCTCTGCTCTGTGATTCTTGCATCAAGGGGCATAGATGTCGAATTTCTTACTTCCAATTTACTTCCATGCACAAGCTTACACCACGCCATGGATGCTGATTTGCTTCCATGCTTCCGCTTATACAGAAACTCAAACAGATGGGGATCGGCATGTCTTATTCTGCCATTTGTGTGAGGGGTACATTCTCCTGGTATCCCTTCTAGATCTGTATTGTTGTTATTTTTAACCTTGCATCTATGCCATATTTATGTTGTTTTTGGGTATTGTATCTCTCTTATGCAGGTCCATTTGGTGTGCCATCTCATTTGTTTAAGATATTGCTACTTGACTTGTGGATGCCATCTCAGTTGTTTCAATTATTGCTAAATCACTTGGGTAGATGTCTATCAATTGGATGTGCATATGTTGGCTTGCCCTTAAGCTAGGGGTTAGTCTCAGGTTTCAGGAATTTGTAAATAATTCTATATGTGGGGGTTTTTGCTTAGGATTATGTAGACGGTTTTTTGTTCGATCATTTTCTACGTCAACGTACAACTATCCTTTTTAATAGGGTTGTTCTTGTGCATGATACAAGGCAATTTCTTCTCGTTTCTATGAATCCATAGATTGATTGCCTCGTTATTTGTGCTCCTAGAGTTATTTGGAATTTTAGGAGTGCATTTACTCTCAATGTATGGGGTGCCTTGGCATGGTTTTCAATTAGTAATTTGCAGTGTGTTTCTATACGATGTCCTTTTGCAAGTGTAAATTGTTTTTGACTTATACTGCATTCGGTCATTTGTGGCATGCTAATCCAGGAGATGGTATACTTGATTCCTTATCTGGTATTTGCCCATATTAGCCTAATTTGGTCCTAATATTAATCTTTGAATAATTACTTTCATTGTGATCTAAGTTGTTGCTCTTATACTTTACGTCTCATTGGATACTTACGCACATTCGCTTTTTTACACATTGATTTGCATGCTCATTCACATATTTCTATGGGTTTCTTCGCCTTGATCAATACATCAAGTTTATTTTAGACCAAATTTCTTATATGCATGTCATAAATATCAATTTTTGCATCTGGACTTATGCTTGGTTTTACATTCGGTGGGCATTTAATTGCAGTTTACCTTATCATCATACATCATTTTGGGTTTTGATCCTTGGTTTTGGATATGCGGTATATTTGCTGATTATAAACTTGGCAGAAGGTTTGTGTAAAGTTGGACTTAAAGGGTTGGGCGTTCTCGCTTCAAAATTCTTGGATCATCAATGTAGACAATTATTTTGTTGAGACATTTTTCTAGAGGAAGTTCCTTTGCGGCCTTTTAAAGTCTCATTTTTATGAGGTCAACAGGGGGATGTTCTCCTCTTGTTTTCATGATTCCATCACGTCATTCCATCAATTATAGTACACTACGTATCTTATTTTGTTATCTTCTCCTTAGTCCAGGCTCTTGCCATAGGGACTGCGGTTTTTGACTTGTTTGATTAGGACTTGGGGCATACATATTTGTCGTGTTTTATACAAGTTGAGTCCCAGGTGAGGTATCTGTTCTAGGTTTGCTTTTTTCAACGATTATATCGACTTGCTTTAGGCTATTGTTTTTCTATCTATATTTCCTGGCATTAATTCGTTTGAGTATGGTTACGGATTAATAATTGGAATGTTTTTTCATGAGATGCATTTTTGCATGTGCATTTTATTTTGGAACATAAAGGGGTGAATATGGTTAATGACTTGCATTCATATTATATGGATGCTTTCAATTCTTGTCATATGTATAATTTGGATATGGAAACAAGCTTATACGTTCTCATATTGCTCTTGAGGGCTTTTTGAGCTTGCCATTTGGTGGGACTTTTTGCGTCTCGACATCTAGAGGCCCTCAATTTATATTGTTTAGGGCTTAGTACCTCTATCTTTATCTTTAAGTTTTATATGGTTTTGTGCATAGTATGCCATCTGGGTCATTCACGATATTGTTTTCCTATGTGGTTTGTCTTTTCTACATTTTTTACTAGTGCGGGAGTTCGAGTGACGAACTTGCCTTTGCTTCTATGTGACGACTATGTGATTTACAATTCGTTGATTTTCTGGAGTTCCTGATGGTGGTGCTTTTCTAGGTTTGAAAAATTCTTCATAGAAGAGAACCATCATTCTAGGGATAAGGATGTCAGTTTCAGCGCCAGCTCTCTTTTTGGACCCAAGCTTTCTTTGGCACAAGCCTGCTATAGCACAAGCTTTCTTTGGCCCTTTCTCCCATAAAAGCCTTGTGTCTTCCTGCATTGCTCATTGGCTTTTCCTCTGATCTGAATCTTGTTGTTGTACGAAGTTTTTCTATGTCATTCGTTCTCATGAGCTAGATTTCTCCTTCTTCTCTATGCAATTTCTTTAGTTTCTACTTAGTACTAGATCATCTTCCCCTTAATTCTGCATCATTTTACAAGCTTTTCTGGCATTCAAGCAGTCTGCAATCCTCACTTCTACCGGATTCATAACCTTTGTTGACAGTTTTTTCCACACTTCTAAATTCCTTCCTCATTTGGTGGTTGCTTGAGTTCGGCGGGGCCAGAGTTGGGGGTCCAACATCAGCATATTTACTGGTCCTGGCATGATCTCTTGCTTTTGCCATATGAATCAGAACCCAGCTTTGTTTGCTTGCATTTATCTGTGACCTAAAATAGAGTAGTTTTTTGAGTTGGAACCTGGTTTATGTTTGAGCTCCTCTTGGGGTGGATATTTTTCTCTGATCATGCAGGGTTAGCGGATCCCTTTGTAGCTGGTGTTGGGACCGGATCTGCTTGTCATGCCATTTTAAAAATAGAAGGATATGGACGACTTCCCTAGTTTTTCAAACTGCTTCGGGCAAGTGGGCCGCTGTCCTTGAGCAGGCCAGATCTATGGGCAATGGCTGCATCTGTGTACAAGTTTATGCTTTTTGCTAGGTTTCTGCAGGAATAAACACGATAATATAAACATTTAGCTTACAAAACTAATATGCTATTGCGTGGATACATTGGTTGTGCCTTTGGTCTCTTATTGTGGAGATGCAAGTTCGAGTCTTGTCGGCATCAACTTATGGGTGAACAAGTTGTGAATCATTGATAATGTTGTTGGACCTTGGAAATCGAGCAGAAGTTTGTTAACCTTTTTGGATCTTGGATGCCTTAGAATCTTTTTGTTGCAAACGCAACTTAACCTAGATGCTTTCAAGATTTTTGTTGCACTTGTAGTCTACCAAATTGTTGCATAGGTTGTTCTGTTTGGGCCTTGTTTATTTTGTCAAGTTGTTTTTGTGGAGTGCATTTTTTCGCTTGTACATCTTGCTTTGAGCCAGACTTGGTTGTTAGAGATGTCTTTAGATGCTTCGTTGGTCTAGGGTTGTTTTTGTATCTTTCTAGTTTCGTCCATCCAGGTATAGTTGTGTTTAACCATGCTTGCACAACTCTAGTACCTACTTTTTATGATGTAAATATTCGAACACCTCAACTTTTCTGTCTTGGAGTGGTCGGCTGGGGTTTATGCCCATCAACCCCTTGCTTTTTGGAGACCGTGTATTGTTCAGGTTGAAATATGTGCCCCCTTTTATTAGATTCATTTCCATGACAATTTTCTTGTTTGATGGTTCTCCTTTGTTCACTTGTCGTTGATGTGCATGAGCTTGGAGTCTAGGGTCAGTCTCGGGTATTACACCATCAATTCCTTGGATGCCTAGTGCTTGCGTGGGTTATGTGAAGGTAAGTTGCTTAGGCTTGTTTGTAGTTGGTGGGTCTTTTATAACATAGTGCCTCTTGGTTGCTCTTCTTGTTTTATGCTCGTAGGGTTGGCATGTTGGCCTCCTGGATCTTCATCGGTTGGGGTGCGTGCCCCTTAATTTTGTGTTTTAAACATGTCATCTTGTTTTGTTGGAAAGGAATTCCTGCTTCAGTTTGTCCTTTAAGTTAGATAAGATTGGATTCTAAGGTCTTGGATCTTATGTTCCTAGATTAAAAGCATAGCTTAGATGCTTTAAGTGTCCCTTGGATTGTGTTGTTTGGTTTGGTTTTATAAGTCTTTATTGGTTTTTGAGGCATTTTGAGTCTAGGGTCTGTTGTCATGCTTCCTGGGTCCAGTACAGCATAGCCTAGATGTTTTTTTGTATTTTTTATGAACAATCGATCCTTGTTCGTATACCATGCTTTCCTATTTTTTTAGTTTGTTGCATAGGTTAGTTTGTTTGGACATGGTTTCATGAATCTTATCGAGTTGTTAGGTATGGTCTGGGAAGCATTTTGGTTTGCTTGTGTTTCACTTTGAGGCAGGCTTGGTTTGAGGTATTTTCCCATGAGGGTTGTTGGTTCTAAGGGTTTTTTTGGATGTCGGTATCCCATCCAATTTTTACATGTTGTATGGTTTTCTTAATGGTTTGCTTGGTTATTTTCCACTGGATATGGTTGTTTCGGCTCTGGCTTGTTCCTTTAACACGAGGTTGCTTAAGGCCCAGGCATTAACATGCTCGATGTTTATTGAAGAACGAGATATAGCTTTTCATTCATCTTGGATTAGGCAAGTATGTTTTACATAGTGCTTGGTGCTTATATTGTTGACTCAACCACATCAGGCTTCATTTCTCGTAAGCTTTTATATTTTTAAGATTTCGTTGTTGTTTCACATTTTAGTCTCGGACCGGTGGCTAGCACATAGGGTGCCTCGACCACTTATACAGGTCCAGGCTTTTTTGCTATCGGATGCCCTAAATTGAGCTCACATTTGTTTATATATTTCTTTTCCTTGAAATTGTATTCCGTGGATGCATGCTCTAGGTCCTTGCTGATTTCTTTGTTCCTTGAGTATTCTCTATTCTCAAGTAATGCGTCTATACATGTGTTATAACCATGTACCCAGTTCTAAGGTAGGTTGGATTTATGCTGGCTTAGTGTTTTAGCTTTGTTTTTCTGGTTTTATCATACGATGGTTTTTTTGTTACTATGGTGTGTTTTAAAAGATGTATTCTACTTAAGTTGGCTTGGTATTGGGAATTTCCCTTTAAATTGTAGTCCGTGCATGCACACTAGTCTCATCTTTGCCATGTTTTATGTCATTATCTAGACAGTTTGTTCTAGATTACATATACCATAACACATCATACCATGCCCTGAAACCTTGCAGTAGCAATCACCTGGAAAGCAGTGAAACCATGTCCCAGATAGCTCCTCAAAAACTAAAATGCCTGTGTGAATCATCATTAACAGAAATTACGGAAAGGTTGCCCCTTAAAGATGATCTATCAATGAGATAGGTTCCTGGACCCCTGTTAAGCCATAAATGCGAGTTCTGTTTTTGCAATCATGAATGCATCAAGTTTTACTACCTTTTTTACAGAAAGAGAGATAGAGAGGGTAAAGGAGTTCTTTTGGAGTTATGTTTTTTCTGTTTGGGGACACTGTGTGGTCAGCAGCTATGTAATAAAAAAAAGCAGAATTCATATAAGAAAATTAAGTCATTTCACTTCTAGCAAAGATAAAGGGATTGTGCTTTGCTGTCATTCTTGAGGCAGCTGTTGAAAATGCAGGACTACTCTTTGCAGTTGACAAAAAGCTGTCATAATCTTCTGCAGTGCTTATCTTGCTAAGCCTATCAGTGTTGTTCGAGTAAAGGTCAAACATGATGAACCCCTTCATTTCTGCAAACAAAAGACAGATCAGACATAGACCACAAACTCTTGTGCTCAATTTAGAAATGCATTCAAGTTTGAAGGGTTACTTTAGCCTGTTACGCCCTTTGAAGAAGACGTGAAAATTTGTTACCTTAAAGTTGATTTATAATAGAACTGCTGACTGTCATCTTCCCCATGCACATGCTCCATTTTTTTGTCTTCCTTCTCATGAGCACGCTTGTTGCCCTATCTAATACAGAAGACTACAAAACATGACATTCAGTTAGTCTGATAAAATAGTTGCACACAGATTATAAACCTCCTAGAAAGATGATCAGTTCATTTTTTCCAACCTAAAAATTCCTGATCTATAGCAGGTATACCTTCCCCAAATATGAGCAGTTCTAAGTTATCACCAGTTTCAAGTAGCTAGATGCCAAATCAGCCAGAATCTGTCAATTTTTTTATCTGTTCAGGGTATCCAGACCTGAAGGATAATTGTATCATCAAAAATAATTATTGTTTTAGCACCAAATAGAACATAAACCCTAAAAGTACACTGAAATTTATTGTTATATATCAAGATCTGGTCTGTGCAAGACTAAATTTTGAATATATCTAAAAGGAAAGAATTATATTCTGAATTGTGCAAGAAGTATAAATAAGTTAACACGGACCTGTACTTACTCATTTCCGCAATGTCCTCAACCAATCTCAACATAAAACTTTTGGTTATGGAGGCAACCTAAGATCTCGTATCGATATATACAACTTAGTTCAGTCAAGGATTCACACAGATTATAATGCTTCCCACAATAGATGTGGTTGACAATTACAGTTTTTACAGTTTGTACCAACACTTTCAATGCATCAAAAACTCGAAAAATAATATTTGAAGCTAGCAAACTGTACTCCAAACTCTCAACCCTGTAATGAAAATTTATGCATCAAATTTCAAGTGTAAATTAGAAGAGTGTAAGTAAACATTGATTGGAGCTTGATCTCTTACCTAACACCTGCTTCAATCACCATCCATATGGACAACTCCAAGACTCTAGCTCTGTACAAAATGTGCGCTTCTGAAACATGGAGCCATCCCTTGCCACAGACATGGTACCCTTCGGTGGAAATAGAGCTAATGAAGGCAAAAATGACTTGGATTCTTCCAGTATGCTGAAGAGGCGGCCATAGTTTATAATGTGGGGGCAACACGAATCCGAGGAGCCAAAGCCAAACTTAAAAACGAATTTCCATATGCAAGACTGTTCCTTAGTGCATCTTAGCTTCTTCCTTATGCAAAGTGCATCTTAGCTTCTTCCTTATGCAAGTTTTGGCAAAGGGTGTTAGATCCTCCCACCCTATAAGGTTCCCAAATTATCCAATTACTATGATTTTGGCAGTGGTTTTGCGGGAAAAGGGAGATGGGGCTGGATATTGTATATTTTTTTGTAATGGTTAGATTTAGAAGTTTTTTTGCTCTGTGCAAGGACGGCCGAGCATGGCGGGGCTGCCAGATCTGAGTGGAGACTTGCCTTCCTCGTCTGCTGTGGCCCCTTCTGTTTGAATCCGGAAGTTTGAATCCGGAGTTTCAATTTTCAAAGCTTTAGAAGCTGTGTTTGGAAGCTTCCAGAGAGGTTCCGGAGAGGACCAGAAGCGGACGCCAGCTTCTTTGCATGAAGCTTTTTTGCAGTGCGAGCATGGTGGGCGATGCAGAGATCGTTGTTTCGGTTTCGTGAGGGAAGATCAGCTTCTGCCTCGGTTCTGCCTTGCTTGGCCGGCTTAAAACAGGAGGCTACTCCAGCTATGGGTACGCTATGGAGGTCTGCATAAAGCTATGGATACTGCGGTTTCTAGCTATGGCTATGGCTTCGATGAATTTGTTCACTTTGAGTTCTTATCTGTGCTTCACTCTTGTGTCCTTTGTGAATGCAATGGTGTTCGTGGATTTTTTCATGTGTATGGATTGAATTATACCATGTATGTATATACGTATAATAGCCATATGGGGTGCGCAAGCTTATACGTGGGTCTGACGTGGAAATTGCAGAGCCTTTGATTTGGCATATTCATGGAACTATACTTGGATCCAATGATTAAAAAAAACAATAAGGAAAGAGCAGAAAAAAAGGCCGCACCCGATCAAGGGCGTGATCAAGCATATTTTTTCCTCTTTCTTTTTTTTCCACGACCATAAGATCTACAGCCTAAGATCTGAGCCGTTGGATATAGGGCTGGGTCAACACTTAACTAAAAATTTATAGGGTTTATAATAATATAGGATTTGCTTGTTTTAGGTTTAGGGTTCATTTTCTCTCAAGTCCGGCGGAGCTTCATCCCTCAACATGAAGGTAATAGCGGCTTATCTGTTGGCGGTTTTGGGAGGCAACGAAACCCCCTCCAAGAAGGATATCAAGCGCATCCTTGAATCAGGTTCCCTTTTGCTTAAATTCATTTTTTTTCTTCTTCTATACTGTCTGGAATGAGCTTTAGGTTAACAAGAAAGGTTTTTTGTTTTTCCGCACAGTTGGGGCAGAAGCTAGTGATGATAGAATAGACTTTTTGCTGAGTGAGTTAGATGGAAAAGACATAGTTGAAGTTGTTGCAAGTGGAAGGGAAAAGTTTGCTTCAGTTCCCGCCGGAGGAGGTGGTGGTGTGGCCGTTGCAGCTGCACCTTCAGCTGCTGCTGCTACTGCCCCCGCTGCTGAAGTACAAAAAGAAGCTCCTAAGGAAGAAGAAAAGGAAGAATCTGATGACGTATGTCATTTTTTTTGTAAATTACAGTGTCTTCTCTTGCTCAATTCCCATTCTAATTCTACTCCATTTGATTGTTGCAGGATATGGGTTTCAGTCTATTTGACTAAATGGAGCTCATTCTGTGGGATGTTTTTTTATCTCTTTGAGTGCAGAATTATTATCAATTAAACGAGGAATTTTTGTCTGAAGGGTGCAGTTTTGGTACTTGCTCAATTTCAATTGTTTTCTGTGCCTTTGTATTAAGTGACATAGTTGAAAATTTAGTGTACCCTCTTTTGCATTTGTTTTATAATGTATCCACCGTTTTATTGCACTTTTCCTGGTGTGTAGCATAAGGTTTGGGGGATAAACTCTGTAATGGTTAACCGAATTCTAAGGCGTTTTATTTGGCATTGGTTGGATGGAAGCAAGCCTGTCATTCTTTGTTGTACTTTGAAATCCACTTATTCGTATAGAAAACAATAAAATTAAGACTTACCAATCAATTTCTTGGTGTTTTTGACTGCTTGGAGTGCTTCTGGTGATTTCTCGAGAGTGTGTTATACTTCCGAGGTTTTTTAAAAGTATTTTGAAATAATGGGAAGTGCAATATTTACTACTTACTTTCAACAAATATCTATACATTATGCTATCTTTACATTTTTAATACAGTCAAAATTATTATTATAGCAACTAAACAACAAATCTCTGGAGTCAAATGCCACGAGTTCATTATATTATAGAGGCGAGAAACATTTTAAAAGAACCCTTATGTCCAATTCTGATCTTGGTGTTGCATAGATGGGCGAGGATTAAACTGAATTGAATAAGGTTTTTGGAGGATTGAACTGAATTGAATTGAATAGGGCTTCGGAGTTGTGGGACAGTGTATGCCAAACTTTTATTTCCAAGAGGATTATTTCCTACGGATTTTATAGTTAATCGAAAAGTAGCAAATACTATCGGAAGTTTCCTGTTACAAATTTAAGTATCGGAAAATCCCCTTTGCAAAGATAACAAATTGGAAGTTCACAAATTTTTTTAAACATAAGTTTCAATTTCTATTACATCCAAATCTCATAAAAAAAAAAAAAAGCAAACAGTAGAAGCCTTAAGATAGCATTACTACAAGCTTAAAAGCTTGTTACAAACTGAAAATATGGAATGGAATGTCACAAAACTATAACATTTCTTCTGCTGCCATGCTCATGACATCCTCATCACTTTCTATTTCTTCCTCATCTATACCTGCAGGAAATTCCAGTTCATCATCATTTGTTGCAGCAACCTCTTCAATCTCATGAGTACCTGTATAAATATGTCTGAATTTAGCAGCTGATTCCCATTGCTTTATACTGGCTGAAAAGTCAAAATTTTCTAGACTTGGGCCTTCAATGGCAATGCGAACCAAGGCATCAACTGCACCTTTACAGTGTTCACTCTACTAAATCCACGTTCACATGCTGCTGTGCTACAGCATTGAACAAGGCCAATTTTTGCAACCTTTAACAATTCTGGATATTTCAATGCCCCCTCCACCAGTTCAGATGCTACTTAAGATTCTGTAATGTTTCCGCCCAAATTGCCCTAGCATTAATGTCCAAGCCAAATGGTATGCCTAACAGTTTGGCAGCTGTGTGTGGCGGTGTAAGAGCCCAGGGAAACTGACTCAACCACGCAGGAGGAGGTTCCTTCAGTACCCACATGGCCGAAGCAAATGACAAATCCAGACACAAAACACGAAGAACAATGAAACCTACAACTCAAAGCACAATGAAACCTACAGTGGGATTTGAACCCACGTAGCCCATGGATCTAACAACAAAAAAATAGAGGAGTTCAAAATCAATACCTCGTCAGACCAGCAGCATCTCCTCTACAATGAAACCACCCTGCCTGCTTCTTCAAAATAAGTAATCGTAGTAGACCCAGAGGATTCAGCATGCATGGAAGTTCGTGTCAAGAGCAGCCCACTTTCTACTTCTGGCCGTATCATTCTTTCTACAAAAACAACTCGAAAAACTCGAAAAGACTCGGGATTTTTCAAGATTTTAAGCACCTCTAAAATTAGCAAATAAGCACCTCAAACTTGGTATTTATACGACCTAAAATACAATACTGAAAAATCTTATGCCCAACTAATGCTTGAATACACTCCAGCACTACACAAGGGATTGTGCAAACTTTATCGGAGAGGTTTCCATGGGAATGCAACTCAAGCGCCAATCAGATTATGTCGGCAGTTAGGCTGGCGGATTAATGTTTTGGTATTTTGCTCTAAGCAAGCGAGGCAGGAGACCATATCTAATAGGATAATCTACTTTGCCTCTATAAGCAGGGACGCTAGATGCCCTTATCTAGTAGAAACATGTACCTAGTGCGACATCACTATAAACAGCCATAGCTTCACTATACCTATATACTTGACGCTGAGAAGGCATTGGAGCTTTGAAAGTGTGACACGGTAGATGACATCTTGTTGGTTGGAACCTCTAAAAGTTGGCTGCCATAATCATGGTCAGCTGTGATACTGGCAACAATGCCCCAGTCTAGCACAAAGTTCTATTTTCTGAATGAAATGGATCCCAAGTCTTGCATAGTTCTATCATAAAGCGCAGACCTCGGGCCACTGTTGTCGCCATCAACATCTGCATCGTTTTTCCAGATCCATATCATCTAAAACCAGACCAGCATCACCAAGACTGGTATTTGAGGAGGTACTCTACCTTCTTGAATAATGCGATTATCTCCTCTATGTTCGGAGTGGATGGTTGGGATCATCAAGCTCATTACCCATATCAGCACCTTCCATGAAATCAACAGGCAAGTTCTTCAAAAACACTCATGTTTCATAATATCTGGAATGGTGATTAACATTTAATAAAGAGAAGAGGTTGGCTTACAAAGAGTATGCTGCAAAAGCAAATGCTTACTCTTGCTGGGTTTGCAACAAAAATGTGTGAAAGAAGATTCTATCCTTCAGCAGATATTTGTATGTTGTCTGGAACAGCATATTGCACACTCAATATCCTCTGCATTGCAAGAACATTGATATTTAAAATCAGAAATTTTTTACCGATTAATCAGAGTTGACAATAATGCTTTTCCTACTGCAAATGCAAGAGATCAAGTCCAAGTATCAGCAAAGCTTTTTCCTGCCCAGTCTGTGCTAGCTTGCATCCTAAACTTTGGAAATTCTTTAAGAGCCTGAAATTCTTTTCCATTCACAAACTTATTCCTGCCAAAAAAATCAGCAAGTTTATGGATCTCATCGCTGCCATACTTTTGTAATTCTCTAGATCGCTGGGGCATATTCACAGGTGCTAAAACCTTTAGATATGACAATAATTCCTGTTCTTTCATGCGATCTTTTAAAGATGCAACTAGAGCACGGGCAAATGCCTCTTGAAATGATAATGCAGCAGTAAGGTCCTCACCTGAAATTGACCTTCTCATCTCTATTGATCTATACATGTTACCTTTTAGTGCGCTGCGTAGAGCAAAAAGTAATCCTTCACGTTGATGAGAATCAAAATCTTGAGGACCAAAATCTGGGATGATAGGATAACCTTTGCTATCGAAATCAAAGCCATTTAAATCAATTGGGCGCACATGCAAATACTCAGCTTCAATCTCCATAATGGTGTTATTACATAAGCTGCCAATCGTAGTGACATCTATATAATTCTTCTGGAAATCAAGGCTTAGATCTGTCATTTTCTGGAGTATATCATAAATAACCTGGAACATGTGCAAATATATCAGCCATCTATGAGAAAAATATAAGTCATCCATTTTTCAAAAAAGAATATTACCTTGAAGTCTCTTAATTTGTCATACAACGTCATGCTTTCCTCCTTTAGAACGTTCAAGATCGGCTCCAAGATATCACAAAGTTTTTTTATTGCACGATGTCTACTAAGCCATCGTGTTTGCTGAATTCCTTGTGCCTTTAGCTCGTCATATTCAAGTTCTCTCTCCATTGCAGTCAATAAATTTAATCTGTTTGTACTTCTAGAAAAAAAACTAGCAACCTTATTGACTAATTCATCTATGGAACTGCACATGGCCTCACAATCAGGAAAATCAGCAACAGCCTGAAGACAAAGATTGGTGCGATGTGCCACACAATGTATGCTAGTCATAAATGGGTTGACATGTTTCTTAAGACGAGCATCAACACCAGTATTGCAGCCCGTCATAACTGAAGCTCCATCAGATCCAAATGAGACAAATTTGGATGTATCCAACTCACACTCTTTCACTTTTTCTATGATGGCCTCATAGATAGATGCTGCAGTACCGTCAACCACTTTACTAATAGAAAGAAAGGCTGTAACAACATGTGGTCCTTCTAAAAATGTGGCAAACATGATCAAGTGTTTTGTTGTACTAATATCAGTAGACTCGTCAACCATAATTCCATAAAAGGGACTTTGCCTAATTCTTTCCCATGTGGCTGCTTCAATAGCCTTACTAATACTGTTGACAAACTTAGCACATGCTTTTCCATTCTCATAGTGTCCTGTCAGATTCTTAGCACCACATGCACGCAGCAACAAAACAAGCTTTTCAAATTTCCTGAATGCTAGATCTTCCTTTGCTATCATATATGCACATCTAAAGAGATTAGTAAGAGAAGCATTGGCTGAAGTTCTTCTTTTCTTTACTACTTTCTCGATAGAGTTCTTTCCTCCTTGTACTGCCAACCATGATGCATGCCTATGGCCATCACTACTAGCATGCTCAAAAAATGCAGAAGTTCTTATATTCATTGATCCTTGACATCCAAATGGACTTCGGTTCTTTGTGTCCATTTTACAAAATTTACAAAAGGCTCTACCTTTTTCATGCTGGAACTCCAACCATTCCCAATCTCTTAGCCAAGAGTCTTGCCATAGCTTTCTGTTCTTCAAAATCTTCTACTGCTCATCATGATCAATTTCGTCTCCAACAATTGGAGCGGAGGCTTCAGTATTAGCTTCAGCTCTCCAAAAGCAAGATATTTGCAATATTGAAGGCTGGTCTGCTCTTCGTTTGTTGCTGCTCTTCTTTGTCCTCATACTTACCTATCCACACATTCAAGAATATAATTAGGATCTGTAGACATAGAGAAGCAAAGAAAACTTGATTTTGCCTGCACCTTTCTCTCTTTCTTTCTCTTCCTCCTCCTCTTTGCAGGCCTGCTTCTTGGAGGAAAAGAGCCTCCACGAAATTGAAATGGAGAGCCAGATGGAGGTCCATATGCGAAGTGCTTTAAATTGAGGCAGTCTATGACATTGTTCTATGCGAAGTGCTTTAACAAAGGAAATAAAGCCATTTCAATTTCAATTTGAAATAGCATCAAAAACAAGCTACATTGCATCCATCTTTTTTAGCATGACCATGCTTGTGCTCAATGAGACACCCAAGCATTTGAATAGAGAATGCCTTGGGATTTACAAACCCAAGACCTCGCGCATCCAAATATAGAAACAATGTTTTGGGACTTGCAAGTTGGAGATCATGCATCCAAATACAGGAACAATGTATTGGGACTTACAAGCTTGAGATCACCTCGTTTTATTTTAATTGTGATGACCAAACACACATTATACGTAATATGTTGCATTAATATATCCCTTCCTTCCCCCTTGGAGGGCGGCACGTTGTTTTTTGCCCAATGGTGATGGTGGTCCAAAGACTATTATCTTATCCATATATCATCAGGTAACATCCCCAGTATCGAAACTTTCTTTTCTTGCAATGTCATTGATATCCAACTTGCATTTCGCATTTTTGAAAGCGTTGATGAAGAACAAGATTATCACAAGAAGACGAAGAAGCGCAAGCTAGAAGATAAAGAAGCGCAAGGACTTACACAGTCTATCCAAGGCAATAGATGACTAGTTTTCTGCTTGGCTTCGCCAGGAAATACAACAAAGCTCAGAATCAGGCTAATGGGAATACACCCTGATTCTAGAATATAGGAGATGCATCTACAATGGCAAAATCGATCTTCCATAAATAATAGCATGAAAAAATGTGTAACAAGCTCTTTGTAGGTCTGCTTCATTTGCATGAAGAATCGATTCTGGTCCTTGATGCTTCGCTTGACAGGTCCATACTGAAGAATCCCAACATTATGATTTAGAACACTACAACATGCTAAAATGTTTTTAAACTTCCTTAGACCATTATAGAATACTTTTAAACACCCTATGACTATTATATTACAAAAATGCTCAACCTTAGACATGCGTAGGCTCTTTGTTATGAGGCAATTCTCAGAGTCAACAATGAATTTCTAGTGTCGCCATAATAAAAGCTACTTGTGATGGCTCATTAACAAAGTGTAAATGAAGATGGAATGTTACTATGGACACTGATGATGATCAAGGCTTTTCTGGCACACTTAAGGTGGTAGATATATGAACAGTGAGAGAAACACATGGCGAGGCATCCTTTGATAACAGAAAAGCCAAACTATATTTGATCATCTATGTGCAAATATGAAATAGAAGCTCTAAACTAGACCTTTCTTTGAAATAGCAACCCCTCAAGATTTGTCCCCTTCATTGTGCATTTGGGAATTTCTTATCTAAGTTTCTTTTGAGAAGTTTTCCCTTCAGATAGCCATTTTGTATAGAGAAATGTCACTTTTGTTGATATTACTGCATGGAAAGGGGGACGACACTGGCAGGTTGAGGCCCCAGTTGATACGCAAAAATGTCGACAAAAGTGATATCCCCCAAACGTGAAGTTTATCCTAGGTTTGTCCCTTCTTAGGGATAAGTAAGCATTGCAAAGGTTCTTCCTTTTGCAATTGCTGTATATATTCATGTAACTTCTTTTGCATGTATTATCAACCGCCTTTAACCTCAAAAAAAAAAAAAAAAAAAAAAAAAAAAAAAAAAAGTTTATCCTAGGTTTGAATCTGCGAACTTTTCTCTTTCTTCGTTCTTGCTCGCGCTGATTTCTGTTTCCCGCGGTGCCATCGTTATGTTTGCTTCAGGTGGCGCCATCCAGCTGTTAAGATTACTTTGACAAAGTTTCACGAGGTTTGAACGATCTCATGAAGCTTTTTTTTTCCTCTATCCTTCTTGTGGCCGCCATGTATTAGTCGATCTTCTTGTCTCAAGTGGCACCATCGCTGTCTTTGCTTTGGAAGCTCCATCCAACTACTAGGATTAGTTTGACAAAGTTCTGAGAAGATTAAACAAGTTTTCTTTGCTTGCATGTTGGTTTTTTGCTTGAAGATCTATATGTCAACGCTTAGAAAGACTTTGAAGGCATTTAGGATTGCCTTTTTACAAGAATTTCTTGCATGCGTGTTGATTTTTTTTGTTTTCTATGTTGTCTAAGTTTTAATTTCTACTCCAGTGGGTTTAATTTCTTGGATCAAGGCTCTACGACGAGTTTCAAGCTTGATTTTTGGTTTTTGTTTGATCTAGGTGATTTTTTTGAGCATTCTTTCTATAACAGCTTTGTTGGCCATTGGAAACTCATCCCAGATGATAATCTTACTGCAATGAGCATATTTGCTGCTTCAGAATCACTTTCTATCATCAAGGGAAGTCCTGCATTATTTTCTTCCACGGGAATTTGGAAGAGTGATTGGGTCGTTCGCCCTCCTAGATATTGCCGACTTGCTAATGCTGTGCCCCGATTGCCTCGTACAGAAAGGCATATGCAAATAAAAAAGAATGTTTCCCTCTGCCCCATTGATAAAAATAGGTTAGTTGCTTTGTGATAATTCCAACCATCCATAAATGAAGCTGTGTATCTCCTTCTGGTCATTATCCATTATACTTGCCATTTGCATTGCAATGTTGTGTCTAAATATTATTGATTAAATGAAGGGATTAAAAGAAGTCAGTTCTCTCATCATTTGGCTATTCGTCTGGCATTCGAAAATTAGTCCACAATTCGATTGTTGGACCTTGGTCAAGTTGTAACTTAGCAAAAAGAAATCAAAGTTGTATAGGATTTAACAATAAAGAAACCGCTTCTTCCATAACTAAGGATGCTTCGTTGTGTGCTGCGAGTAAACCTTCTGCCTCTGCGGCCTGTTGGTACGTTTCATGGCGTTATCCATTAACGACTTTCAGCTCATCCCACGTTCAGACAGAGCAGTGCAACAGGATTTGTCTAAGATAGAACGCCTCTCCAACTCGAGGTAGTCCCAACCATATCCTATATACTATTAGTTGCCTTACTTTTTTTCTCACGATGTTCATCATGAAATCCTCCTGCTCTTGTTCTATATAAGTTCCAGGCTCGATCGCTAATGATGGGTTGTATATGGTCAATGTACAAAGCATCGAACTCGGGCATCACGAGACATAAGAAATGCCAATCTAGCAATGACTTCATGTTCAGGTGTTTAGATGCAGAGGTAAGCATTTGACGTTGGGAGATGTATTCACTATATCGTAAGACATCACTCTCCATGGAGCCCTCAAGTAATCATTTAAGTGAAGTGGTATTCCATTGAGTTGAATGAAAAAAAAATGAGTACAATGACCCATAGGGGAACAGACTGATGAACCCCAAAATGAGTGAAGAGGGGAACAAAATGATAAACCTCAAATGAGTATAACAACAAATACAACCCCGGGTTAGACCACTCGATATATAAGATAATTGTGTACAATGAGTTCAGGCCCCCACACAGAACATTCAGAAAGTCGTTATACTATAATGCTCAAACTGCAACAACTGCAATAGTCAGGTCGCGCCACCCATCCAAGCAGTGATCCAAATCCATCCCGCTAAGATACCGCTCCATGTGTCCCTCTTGGCCGCTCGTATAAAAAGCAACCTTGCACATCAGAGAGCTCCAAATTGCAAGACCAACCAACATGTGATTGTCAACTGTGTTAGGAGCCATCTACGGGCCAAGAGTCAGCAAGCTACAAAGTTGCACTAGAAATACAAGAGCACAATATCAAAATGAAAAAGACAATCCGTGAGGATCCTCAGAAACCATAGGGCTACGCCGAGATAGGAAAATATAGGTTCGAGCCAGAGGCATATAAAAAGCAGCTCCATGCACATCAATGATCTCCAAACTGCAAGACCCTAACCATATGTGATCCAACCGAAGTTAGGAGCCATTCACGGGCCAAGAGTTACAAGCTATAAAGTTGGACTAGAAACATACGAGAGCACAATTTTGAAAATCGAAGAGATGATCCATGAGGATTTTCTAAGCCACGAGGCTGGCGCCGATATAGGGAAAATATAGGTTCGACCTGTGGGGAGGGCTTCCCCTTGGTGCCCTCCGGCACTCACGCGATACTGGGAAAATGCGTAAGCCCATCTACCAACATTGAACGGAAAAATAAGACCCATATAGCGCAGTAAGGGGGAAGGAAGTGAGGAGGGGAGGGAGGGGTTGAGGGGGGACTCCATACAACAACGAGGAAAAAAAGTCGATGAGGAATCTTTGGAAGACACAAGGCTTTTATGGGAGAAATGGCCAAATAAAATTTGTGCTATAGCAGGCTTGTGCCAAAGAAAGTTTGGGTCCAAAAGAGAGCTGGCGTTAAAACTGGCGTCCTTATCCCTAGAATGATGGTTCTCTTCTATATAAGAAGAGAGCCATAACATTCTAGGGAAAGGTCCTTATGCACAAATATCATCATCCGACACAAAGAGGAACCTCCCTCAAACCCCATCATAGATTGAGACCACGAGAGACTATAAGGCACAACTCGATGCCAAGAAAAAATGTAACAATCATGAGACGAGGCAGGATGCCAATGCAAATAGAGGGGAACAGGCCCAAGAAACCCCGGAACAACTGGACTGCATAAGGCAAAGAAGGCACGAAAATCGAACACAAACAACAACTATGGCCACCACCAAAGCACATGAAATCAAAACTCTAGAATCAATGTACCAATAAACTACAGAGAATACCTAATGACAAGATGCTATGGAAGTAAGAACAAAAATACCTAACCTATATCATTCATGCATAACAGACTCAAGCAAACTTTCATGAAGACAATGCAAACCCCATATTAATAAATAAAAAAGATCAAAACCATGCACCATGGATTGCATAAAAAGAGAAGACATGAAGACTGGACATAGTTAACAAGCTAAAAAGAACATTTGGAATCAAAATTGAAGAATCAATGTACCAGCAGCAAACTACAGTGAATACTATAATGAAAAAACACACTACGACAAACAAGGACAAAAACCTAAGCATATACCCTACATGCATAACCAGTCCGAGCAAACTTTCAAAAGTAGAAATAACATAACCCACAGGAATAAGACGATAGGGACCCCGAGATACAAGAACAAAAAAGTTTTATAAGGTGACAAAACAATTATGCAATTGAGAACACTGGTAGATGATGCCACAAGGTCAGCGAAGATGGGATCAATGCCAAAAGGAGGATGAAGAAAACTGAGTATAACCTGAAACAAGAACAATGACTATATAAGAAAGCAAGACAACTTACCACAGGCTCCACTACAACATGCCCGAATGTACGATGATGCAACCACATTTTGAAATTTAAAATGCAGGCGAATGTTGTTTGAACATCATGCAGGATGGACATATAGCAAATAACTCTTCCAGTTCGTAAGGGGTCAACATAGAAAAGGCATGATGACTGGACTAACAAGGCAAGAAGAACTACGTCGAGTCAAGAGGTAGACAAAAGAGAAAGTCAAGATAATAGCAGAGCAAAGATATCTCTCAAGGGATAAAATGGAAAAAAGAGGAAAGGAACAAACATAGGGTGAAAAAAGACAAACATGAGATCAAAATGAAATGGATGGAAAAAGGGATCGAGAATAGAGGAACAGACCAAAACGAGACAAAGTAGTCAAGGACATAAAATGCAAATAGCCAAAGGCCCCCAAAGGCATCAATGAGACACTAATAATCCATGACAAAAAGCGAGCTTAGGCCCTCATAAGGCATCCATGAGAAGCATTGAGAACATATGACCATATATGGAGTAAAATAAGAAATTGAGCAATAACAACCAATATCAAAGACTAAAATTCATGAACGTATACCCACATGCATAACAGATCCAAGCAAACTTTCAAATGTAAAAACAACATAATCTAGAACACAATGATAGGGACCCCGAGACTCAAGAATAATCTAGGGGGACTGGACCAAAGAACCCATTATGGTGAGAGAAAGATGGAGATTGGAATAATGAATCCAAAGGGCATATGTAGCACAATGACAGGGGTTTTTCTTTGTATTTTTGTACAGTTTGTCCTATGGTTTTTATATGATTTGATAGGCGTATTGCGTGAGAAATACGCCTATCAAATCATATAAAAACCATAGGACAGGGGTTTTTATGTAAAACAGTGAGAAATTTGTAGCGGCATTGTTAGATGTTTGTTCAGATCCCCATGTGAATGACTTGGCAAAGGCAGAGATACAACCATTGATTGATTTGGACTGTGACAAAAGAAAATAAGTGGTTCATTTTCTTTATCTGGACTTATGAAATGGTAAGTCCTTTTTTTTCATCACATTCCAGTACCTCATCCAAAGTTCTGAAGCTTCGAATTTGCTGAAAGGATGCAGCACAAATAGATTCAAAGAGCATTCCTCTATCTAAACAGGACTACGGATTTGCCATCTATTTAAGGGCTCAAACACAAAACTTACATGCTTCTATGCTCCTACCTTTTTCCTGGCAGGCAAAGCAGTAGAGTTCTGCTGCAGAAATCCAGAAATAATGCTTTGTTGTTTCGTCAAGAAGAATGCCTTGTGCACAGTATTCATGTACATAGGAACATGCTTCCTTTGCCTTGATCCAACTCCTTTAAATTGCCCACATCGGCATTCATAGATGAGGTACGTGAATTTATTTTGAAAGTAAAAGAATCTTATGTATTTTAAATCGGTTATATTCAGAATCAAACACTTGTTGTATCTATTTCCAGTTTCAAATGCACACAGAGCACCTAAGAACAATACTTCAGAACACAATTATTATTGCATGAATCTCTTCGTGCAAGCAGAGACCTAGAGTCATTTCATTTGTCTTGATTTCAAGTAGATTGAATAGCTTTGAATTGGATCCTGGAGATGCTACACCATATCTGTTGTTATCAAATCTCTATGCTGCATTCTGGTAAGCAGGGGTTCCCTTAAGAGGTTTCCTTTATCTGAAACATGCCATATGGGGATGTAATAAAATAACAAGGTATTCACATCTAAGAAGAACAACCTAAGAGCATTCAAGTTTTATCCTTGTTTTTGGAAAAGTTGTGGAGGGCATGGATGTTTTGAAGAAGATTGAACAGGAGCCTATCAGTAGCCCTAAGTTCAGACCCGAAAGGACTATTAAGGAAGTGCTTCAGACTTATAATGGAATGCCAATGCCAAATTGTGAACAACTTTACCGGTTGAACTGAGCATCTTTTGGCATATGGGACAGCCGTGGTGATTCCGGTCCAGATCATTCCATATTTGTTGGAGATCTTGCACCAGATGTTACAGATTATGTGCTTGCATTGATACCAGCACATGTTATCATATGCACTAGCATATGCATGACAATGTGCAGTTTACAATATTAGGAGGTATTTTAAACTATTTTGACAGTTGATTCTCTTGAACTAATGGTACTGGCTTTATATTGGATGCCATGGCCCCTTTCAGTAAACCTTATGATGTTATTGTTTTTGCCCATTTTATAACAGTGTGTTTGCGTATATTTGGGCGGCTCTTGGTATGCAATGGAAATAATTTGTTTGTTTTGATGTTATTGTGCTTTTTAGTAATTAATGTTTAGACCCATAGAGTTTACCTATGTTTGCTTTAGTTAGGGCCCGAAGGGCCCAAAATTTTTTTTTAATATAATAATCAACACACAACTACCATTAACATTATTAACATAAACTATTGCATTTAACACATTTAAATTAAAATCCCCCTTAAACCCCCTTTGGTTTGGGTGCATATTCACATACGTAGGGCAACGAGAGCCCCAAAAATATATTTACATTACATGTACAAAATTAACACCATTAAGTACATTCTCTCAAATCTTATAGTATTTTGCAAACTTTAATATACAATATACAAAAACTTGTACATGCATATCCCACAAACGAGGATCGCTATGTATGGTCCAGATCTTGGAATAAAGGGCAAATATGCCCATCCGACAGCTCTCGTTGCTCGGAGTAACCCCCCGTGTGAATATGCACCCAAACCAAAGGGGGTTTAAGGGGGATTTTAATTTAAATGTGTTAAATGCAATAGTTTATGTTAATAATGTTAATGGTAGTTGTGTGTTTATTATCTTATTAAATAAATATTCCATGGCCTAACAAATATTCACCTTTAAGGTCAAAATAATGTGGAAAATGTGAATGTATCAGCACACATATTGCAACTTGAGAGAGATTTGGTAGACGTATAAAAAAACATTCTAAGTTAGCTGAATAATGGTAAATACAAGCCATATTACCTAGGCAGTTCGAACATAATTTTTTTTTTAAGTATTATTTTTATTTATCACTGTACCCCACTTTTTTTTCCCACCCATGCTTGAAATTTGAAATTTGGTACATACCTTTTGGGCCTTTTCGTTTTGGGCATGGCTCTATGCTTCTGTTGTAACACTCTGTGCTATGGTCTCCATCTCTGTAATTCTCCACATCCATCACTGTAATCCGCATTCAAATCTTCCCTATGTTAGTGCAAATCCGAAGCTCTCTGCACCGATTTGTTCGTGGGCCAGTTTAAGGTAGCCAATAACTTCTGACTGCCATGGTTTCTAAGAACGTTTGCCTAAAACAGAGGCAAAAAGGCAAAAGAGAAGCCCGTGGTCCTTGATAGCCATGGCTTTTTTTGCAAGGGAGCTTAACAGCGGATTGAAATTGAATGGAGATGCGGAATGGAACTTTTCAAATCTCTATTCCATGTAGCTGTTCTTCGATTGCATGTCTCAGAAAACGTATAGAAGCCCTTTTGAAATCTCTATTTTATGCAGATGGAAGCAGGATTAAACGACCAGGACAAGCCGATGGATCCTGAATCAAAATAGCAGCCACAGAGCTTAGATTGGGCCGAAAGGAGATTAATGCACAAGACAACTAAAGTTAATTCAAGATCCAAGGATATTGGCACAAGATCAGATAGAAAATAGGGCAATAAGTTTGGATGTTTCACCTCCAAGAACATCTCCACCTGACATAGCCGGAGTTGCTGCCAAGAGAAGAAAAGGGACCTTCTACCTCTTATCTTCGTCCTTTGTTTTTCTTTATCTGGATCAGTATCCAGATTTTTCTTAACCCTTCTTCCGGCTGACAGCCCTTCGTTTTTTATTGTTTCTGCAGCGTCTTTAACCTAAAAAAAAGATCGGTCTCAGCCGTCAGGGAGTGCACAGCCTAAAGAAAAGGCCGGTCGCAGCCATCAAGGAGTGCACGTCATTGTCGCCATTGTCGCCAGCCATTAGGGAGCACCGTAATGTTGAGAGAGTAAAGATTTTGTGAGATCCTCGACTCACAAAATGTTGAAATCGTGAGTTGAAATGGTGCCGATCTCACTTTGTGAGTTTGGGAAGAAGAGTCAAGGTTCAATCGGGCACCGGATTTCTACTGCTAAGTTAACTTTGAAGCTAAGTTAATGCTCACGGGTTCATCCATGTGTGGGCTAGCAGGTAATAATCCTGATGTTGAGAGTGCTTACTAGCAAAAATATGGGTCAGGAATAAACCTCTCCTTCTTGCCTCGCGACTCGAGAAATAAGATAATTTGTATTATTGTTTTCTTAATTAATTATATTAATTATAATTTTTAATTAATCATACTGGTTAATGGTTAATTCTTCATCATAATGTTAAAGGGATTGCCATCCCCCAACCCCCGATGTCCATCTTTGCACCTTTTGCCCCTTTTTTTTTTTCCTCCCCTTTGCCCCTTCCACCCGGTTGCCCTTCTTTGCACCTTTTGCCCCTCCCTTTTTCCCCCTCCCCTTTGCCCCTTCCACCACTTCTTAACCCCTTCCTCTGCCTTTCCTTATTTGCCCCTTTGCCCAACCTCCTCACGCTAGCAGACCTCATTTTTTTTTGTAAATATTGCTCTTTTCTCGAATTCTTCTTTCCTTATTTGCCCCTTTGCCCAACCTCCTCACGCTAGCAGACCTCATTTTTTTTTGTAAATATTGCTCTTTTCTCGAATTCTTCTTTGTGAATATCGTTCTTATTGTATCATGAAACTCTAGTGGTGATTCAATTCTATCTTGAGACTTTCTCAGCTCATGGTGTGTAAGAGTTCCATTTTCTGCAGGAGTCCCAAACGTCAGAATCTGACCCACTTTAATTAAGTGCGACTTTTAAGCTCGAACTGTCAACCTTTTAGTTGTAAATCATGCATTTTTGCCAAGTGAACTACCAAGGCTTGTTGAAGAATTTCCCTTCCGTATTCTTCATATGCAAAGCTATTTTGATGAGGTTCTAGAACATTCTAGAACCATGCATGTAGGACACTTGGCACAATCTCGTCCACTGGAGTTGCACGATTCGAACTATTGGACTAGACATATATATAGGAGGCTCATTCTTATCAAACAATTCCGATCCAATGCCAATATTGAGCCTTCTAGTTCAAGCCCTTGTACTCTGCTCTGATCTATCAAGTATTTCCAGTGTTTCAGTGTATTTTTGCAATGTTGATTAATGTAATATATCACCCCATTATGCTCCTTAATAGCATATAATATGTTAAGATGTCCATGGTATAGTGACGTATTCATGACTTAGCCCCATGTTACTTGTATTTATATAAGGCATGTAATGGATGGAAACTTACAGCTCTTGCCAAATAGAGCCCTGAAATTTGTAGTTTTGTATTTATAGGGGCAAAGGTGTAGAAAGATACCAAAGATATGAAAGCTCATTGCATTCTGGCAGAAGCTAAAACAGATCTTTAGGGCTAGACTGTATTTGTTTGCAAATAGTTTTAAGAGGGTCGGTTCCCAACACTTTTTGCCGAACAAAAATATATTGCACAATTTTGCAATAGAAATGTCAGGGCTTGCCAAAAAGCCTTCTCCAAAAAGAAAACTCAGATGAATTCTTTATTTTTTTTATACCTTAGACGATGAGATAATTGATTGCAATTTGCTCTACTATTCTCGTTCATAATTCTTCTAAATTGTTTTTTGTTCGGACATCCCAGGTCCATTCCGTTGCTGCTACTATTTGGATCCACAATCCCTCCCCCATATTGGTTGGTGGGAAGGAGACAGACACCAAAGGCCATCCGAGATGGTAAAGTTTTTTGATACAAAATTGCTGCAGAATCAAAGCTTAAAATAACATCTGACAATCTTTTTCTTCTTGAAAGAAGACTAGATGATAAGTCTGTCATCCTTATCCAATACCAAGAAAAGGATCATGAGAGTGAATCCTGACATAACAGCACCAATGTTAGTCTAGGTTCTAGATGTATACCTTGCAGCGGTAGCCCATGATTGTCGAATGCTACAAGGCTGTTCTAAATGATCATGGATCGGCAAAACAAGGTGGATGGGAATTCCAAGAACAAGGACAAGGACAAAGAATGAACAAATGAATCTAAACTATATTGATGTTCAGAAAAGCTAAACAAAGATGAAAAAATCTCCTTACATAGTAGGACAAAACCCTAAACCTAAACGACTTCTCACCTACCACAAGACTAGGTTAAAATCTGGACCTTAGATCTTGGATGGTCCAATATGATAGAGATATGTGGCCGGTGCCACTTATGCCTATATTAATCCACAGGGCTAACAAGCTCCATCCACTTTCTTTGCCTTAAGTTATTGGATGAAGATATATTGGAGACTCTGGTACTAGTATCCTATCCGAAACTAATACAGTTTCCACAGTAAGTAATGTCTTCAAATCTGTAAAGCTCTTAATATAGTCAAGGGTACCTTGATCATGGGTGGAGTAGCGGGCTCTGCATAATTCATTTTCTTAAAGTTGTATGCCAGCATCCTTTCTTCCAGCATGAGAACTGTTTCTGTTGCGAATTTGCTAGCATATGTTGCTACCAAAATGTCCTTCTTTGGATCTTCAATCTCTGATTTTCTCATTTTTTTGGTCGAAGAGCGGTGCAATCAAAGTCCTTTTGCGATACCTTTTTAATCCAAGAAAACTTCTAACATCATGCACGTTCTTTAGGGTTGGCCATTCCATAACTGCATTGATTTTTGCTCGATTAATTGAGCCCTAAGTATTTGACTCTTTTTGCTATACAAAGTGATATTTTGAAGCTTAGCATAGACTCGGTATCTGACCACCTCAACGGTATGTTAAGGATTTGTAGGCACCACATATTAAAACTATGTGTTTATTGGCATGTCATTTGCCTTAACAAATTTCAAAATTACATTGTAGGTTTGAGTAAATAAGGGCACATAATAGGCATTGTATTTGGAGTTGCTGTAATCAATGCTTTAGGGAAGTCAAATAATCTACATTGACATTTATAATATACTTTATTAAAAAATATATTCGAACTTAGCAAGTTATAGACACAACTGGTTTGCTACGAAACTAATGTAAAATCTTTGAAGACTTTCAATCTAGAAGTTCATCAGCCTTTTATCCCACAAAATTGACCAGAAATGTCCATGAAATTTCGAAAAACATTATATTTGAAAGTGCAAAGGACACAAAATTCAAAAACATGGTAAAGCTTGTTACATCAATGAATTTTTGCTTGCAGGCAAATTAGAGTTAGCCTTTGCTTCTGCAACGTGAAACACATGGACATACGATTGGCAAGTATTCTACTCTAAGATTTTCAGGTTTCTCATATTAAAGATAAGGCCATTGCTTAATGGTTACATGAACTCCTTGACATCACGTTCGAGCCAGTACAAAAATGAGTTCAACCATTTAAAAAATAGCTTGCACAAAACTCGTGCTTTCAAGTTTTGGATCCTGCATTTCCATGCAAGAAGTAGTGGAGGAATTAAACAAATGCCCTTTCTTCTAGAAGGGTAGCTCTGTATTTATTGTCTTTGAATTCTATTCAATCCAATAGCACTTCAAGAATGCCTAGCCATTGCAAATCAGGGCTGTTTTCATAAGGGGATACAACAAAGCCGAAATGCATGGGAAATAATGAAAGATTTCTACCAATCTGTGGTAAAGAACTTAAATGATAAATGCACAGTCAAGGTGTGTGTAAGAGAAGTGTGTCTAGAGTGGATCACAGCAATCATAATAGATAGATTATCTATGTTGAGGCAAATGGACAAAATTAGATCTGGGCTTCAATAATTTTCCTAGAAAAGTTATGTGCATAGGATATAGAAATTCATATAATAATGGAGACAATTTTCAGAGGAGGAATTGCATCTAAAAAATGTGCTAGCAAAATGCTCCTCATCAAGTTTAGCACATTAAATACTTTCAGTTTCAAGACAGTTGTTTTAGAATTGGCTATGCCACATGATAGTCTATAAGTGGCTTCAACTCTTCATTCCAAATAAAAAGAGATGTTTACCTCACAATGAAAGCCCAAACCACCTCTTTTTCTCAAACTCCTTTCTCATGACCTGTTGCACTGTCTTCCACAATACTATCCTCATTACGGATAATAGAGCATGATGGTGATTGAATTCAAAGACAAATCCATGGGAATTACATGGTATCCAAGTTGTCTTAAGATAAACAGACCTTTGAATACCATTGCCTTGTGTGAAAGTTTAGAGATATAAGAATAGGAATGCAAGTGTTGCATGGCTCCATCCCAACAATTTCATTGGAGTATAACGTCCATGTTCATATGGTGATCTCCAATTTGGCCGAAAAACAAATACAGAATCGCGTGTGCAATATTTATAATCTATACTATACTCTAAACGACCTGCTAGAGCATGGAATTTGCCAAAATCAACAATATGAAGAAAGTGCCTAGGGCTTCGCACATCCCTGCAGCCAACTCAAGTTCCCATGTGATGGTCTTTATTCATAATGGATATTTTTATTCAAGTGGTGTAACATCTTCAGCATCAAATAAGAAAGGGCATGATAGTACATAATTCGATTGATCTACATAACTAACCCATCGTTAGACTGTGCAACAACTCCGCCTATTACAGATTACAATGGGAAGTTAAAATCGCCATCCTTAGACAGTGCAACAACACCTATTACGGATTATAATGCCAAGTTAAAATCAGCATCGTGACAAAAGAGCAATCCTAATAATTATAGTAAGTACCTTTGCCATATTCACTTTTAGGAGAAGTTGAAGTTTCGAGAAATAGAGGTATCCTTTGACAAAGAAGGGCTTGCTTTTGGGGTAAGAATCTGTACAACAACATAATAGGGTTGCCAAAGTGTGCAATAAAATGCAACCAACTCGACATCTAATAATTCCTGTGCATGTAGAGGGTGTGATCAATTTAAAAAATATGCTACAAATCCTTTTATATTTCTACTTTCTAAATGGCGTCAACTGGGTTAAAGCCAGATTTAGAGCAAGTTTGAGTATAACATCCGATTGTGGGGCCAATTTTGGAGACGTTAGAATTAACATGCTGCAAAAAATCTACAATACATTTAATTGCAAGGCGAAACCCATTTACAAACTACCAAGTAGCCCACTACTATGAAGCACTAGTTCGAATATCGATATAGAAGTAACCCCAGACAAAAAGATGCATGGAAGAAACTACAACAGATTGTTTTAAGTTCAGCCAAATAACAATTGCAAGCATTGTTAAAGCGACACACTTTAAGTCTACCCATCTCACTAAGACTTGAATTGTCCTGGGGAGCCTTCACTTATTCTTTGTGTGTAGTCACACTTATTCTTGACTATAAACCAAACTACAAAGCTTTATGGAATTAATTGTGCCAAAATAAATGAACAAAGAAGGACAATTATGGAAGAGCATGGAGAGACAGAACATGTTATTACCTAGATTATATTGAACTTGAATAGTTTACGTCTCAAGAAAAACTGGTGGCCAGTGCATCAAGCAGAGCTTTTGCCCTTGATCAGGTAGAGCCAATAACGCTTTGTGTATTAGCGGACCTTTGTGCCACCTTGAATAACACATTATCTAAAAAAAAATACCAACATCAGACTTGGAAATTTCTCTGCAACGTTATGGGGTAATTATTCATGACGGAGAGAGAACTACAATTTAACAAACATCTACCAGTTATTTAAGAATTCATACCTATTCTGATTTTAAGCACAACCTAAAAAGCATGCGGCCAAATAAAACTTCTCATTACATTGAAAGAACTTTGTCATCTGGCAGTTTTCAAGTTCAAGCATTGGATTATCAAATTTTTTGGTCAACAATCTCCATCTCTGCATATACCTCTGCATACACCTAGTGTTCTAATCATGACTATTGCTTTTGCATTACCAATGAGGAAAATTGCTTGTATGATGGAAGACAATGAGATGAAACAGCAAATATAAAGTACCACAGAAAACAGCATATTGAAGCCTCACGGTTTTACCAGGTAAAAACAACATCTTATACATAGTTGCCTAAGCTTAGGATATCTATCGAGGCTTAGAACTGAGCAACATGCTAGGTCCTGAGCTTAGAATACCTACAGAAGCTTAGCAGGCAATATGCTATGTTTTACTTGACGAATGGTCCTATAAAAAATCATGCTAACGAAAATAGCAAAGATGGAAAAGCAGAAGTCCAATACCTAAAAAAGAATAGACAAAGTCTAGATCGCATCATGTCTCTGTTTTCTTCTCAAAAATGTTGATGGAGCCTCTAACAATGGAAGGCATCAGCTTCCTTGCTGCTTTTAATGCTCCAGTGGAAAAAAAAAAAAAAAAAAAGAGAACCGTCTTTTTGTGACTCAAAATCTCCTTCTAAACATTGCCGGATATGCATGCCGAGATGAAAATTTGGACAAAAAAAAAAAAAACATCGAGAAAGCAAGAATGCATTAAAGAACGAGTTTAGACGGTGGCCTATGACATGGTTATGGAGGCTGAGGCCTCCATGGTGATGCATGGAGTTGCTTTGTGGCATGCCCTCGAGTAAAAATCCAAGAACAAAAATCATAGGGATAAAAACTTCTACGATTTTTGGAGATCGGTAAATTTTTCTGGCGACCAAAACCCCAAAAATCATGGGAAATCAACTTAAAAAAAAAGGTTGTTGGCCAAAGCTGAAAATCCCAAATGAACAAGATTGATACAATGCAACATCGTGATATAAGGTAAAGTTATCTGCGGCTGATAACCAAAAATGCGTGGCTGTACGTCCGAGGCCAGATATTTGCACGTAAGGCCAAGGCCCGCTAGGGCCGAAGGCCGGGCCGAGGCGTTACATGCAAATATCTAGCCGAGGACGTACAACCGAGGCCACGCATTTTTGATTATCAGTCGAGCTAAAACCACCTTATTGGACTGATAATTAATTATTTCCTAGTACTGATAACTAGTTATCACTCCGAGGAGTGATAACTTAATTATCAGACTCTCCATTTACACTAGAGAGTTTGATAAAGAAAGGTGTAATATACACCTATTTATTGGGATGCGAGCTGCGAGGAGAAATAGCAGGTTGGATTCCCAAGTGCATGTGCTGCATTCTCATCTCTTGACAAGATGGTTTAAGGCCATACTAGAGCAACACCTGGTCCTAAACTCCAACATTGATAATCTATGGGGGATCCCATTGATTATAAGGAAAATGGCCGACGCCGAGGCTGATTCGGTTTGGCCCAAGGCCGGAATCAAGCCTATGGCCATTGATTAACGTGAAGGACGGCTGGGCTGCATTTCAGCCATTGATCGCTGCCACGTGGATGGCACAGATGTTCTTTGTACAGAACGTGGACCAACATCAGAACAAAATTCAGAATGTCGACCAGCAATGATAGAATGTAGACCAAGGAGAAATCCACAAAAAGATAATGTGCCACGTGGCGACATCACATTGGCGGATAAGGCTGAATGCAGCCCAACCGTCCTTTACTATCTCTATCTATACAAATGAATGTTCAAATTAAACACCCAATTTTAAAGATTAAAAACAAGAAGGCGAAAAGCATTAGCTTAATGAATCCAAAACGTTTTATTATATGTCATAGAGTATTTCAAACACAAGAATCGTAAACGACCCAGGCTTCTAAAGGCGCGGCGGAGGACATGGAATTGGAGGGATGGCAGGCGATGACCCATTTGCTAGAGGTGTATCTTTTGGACGCGGAAGACCTGCCGATGGATTTTTGGGTGGATCTGGTTTTGGCAATGGATTTTTCAATGGATCTGGTTTTGGCAATCCAGGCTCCCCCGCAATCCGGGCAGCCTTGCCTGCCCAACCTCCATCTTGCAGCTTAGCATCACCACCATCGCTACCGCCATCCACTTCAGTTTTGCCTCCGCCTTCATCCTTGCAATGTTGCTCCTAACGTACTTCTCCCGTTCATAAATACCCCTTCCTCTTCCCATGCAGCTACCCAAAGACATGCCATGCTCATTACTCCAGTTTTAGCAGCTGAGATTTATGGAAAACGGGTCCATGCATCCATCATGCAATATGGGTTTGAGCCTGAACTTGTTGTGGGGATTGCTCTTGTTGATATGTAAGTACATCAAAAGCAGCAGGCTATGTTCTGTATTTAATAGGCTTCAAGCAAGAGATGTTGTGTCATGCACTGCATTGAGTATTGGATATGCCCAACATAATGATGGGAAATTTGCTCTGATGCTTTTTAGGGAGCTGCAAGCTGATATGCGCTGCATTCTCATCCCTTGACATGGGGAAACGTGTTCACGCTTTCATCAGTAAGAAACAGGTGCATTTTTTTTGTAGGCAGTGCAATTGTTGATAGGTATATAAAATGTGGAAATATAGGTGATGCACATAAAATATTTGATAGCATCATCGATCATTATGTTGTTCTTTGGAAGGCTTTGCTTGGTGGATATGCTCAACTTGGTGAGCATATCCACATGCATGGTGTCTATTATCTGTCTTCTGAATGCATGTGTGTGGACACTCTGTGTGTATAATAGCTTATAGAAAGCTCGTTCATAAGTTTGAGAGAAGCAATTGAGTTTGATTCTTCTTTTGAGGATTCACTTATATATATATGTATCCTAATTGCAGAATGATCCTGGATGCATGGCACGTCTTCCAGAGAATGCATAGTCATGACATCATTTCATGGTACAATAATTGGAGAAATGCTCAACATGCGTTTAGTAGGGAGGTATTGGACCTTTTCAATGTTCTAGTAAGATAGGTAAGGTGGAAATTGTCACAAGTTTTCTGGCGCTTTCATTTGTAGATTGGAGCTTTGGGATGTGGTTTTAGAAATGATGTGAATGATGCACCGCATCTCCATCCTTTCCTAGATGAGGGGTCAATATGAGGTCTGATGAACGGACTCAAATAGAAAGACTCTTATTATTTGCTAAAAATGTTCTTCTATCTAGGGCTAGAATGACTAAAACCAAATCTTCTGCTCATGAAATGCAGCATCCATCCAAGCAGTATATCTGCATAGGATACGTGAGTTTTCTGTCATAAAAGCCCAAGAGAGGCTCCCTTCCCTTGGCTGGCAATTGCAACATCTTAGAGTCTTTGCCTTTATGGTCTGTAATTATGTCCTGTTGAACCTTTTTGGCGCTTTCATTTTTGTAGATTGGAGCTGTGAGATGTGGTTTTAAAAATAGCTAAAATCTCAAAAGATCTATGATATATATTGCTTACCCTTCGTCATGTACTTCTTAAAATGAAATTGCAGTGGAAAATACTTCTGGCACAGTAAGACATTGTTCGGCCATCACAGAAAGACCTTGTAGCAGTAATGCGCACTTTACACTTATCTACAAACAATGATAATAGTTTCTCAAACGAAATGTAACTACTATATCTAAAACATCTCCTCCAAACGCAAATGTTTGTCCTGTTTGCCTCACAAAAAAACGCAAAAAAAAAGGCTTAGAACTAGATCTTGCAAGCAGGATGTCTGTGCGCATTTAGGGATAATAAGATTTTCTTACATAGCCTTTAGCAAATTTGTTTAAATAATCAGTCATTGCTGAAGTCAGGAGTTGCAAGAGTGCCCTTCCTCCATCAATAGTCCATTATCCTCGGCCGAATTAACTGTGCCACTCTTCATAACTTGGAGTTTGCATTAATTTGGCCTTTTATTTGACTTGCCATGTAAGGAAGATCGATCTTTTATTTAACCCCTTGGATCTGTGAGACCAATTATTACATTAGATTGTGTGCAGTTAGCAGATTGTGTGCAGTTAGCAGGTGGTGCACGTAGCCTCATATAAATGTGCCTCTTTGAGATATCTTTTGTAATGCATTATTTTAAACATGTCTATGTGTACTCGGTAGGAAATGGCCAAATAAAATTTCATGAAATTGAGGATGCCAATTATTATAATGCAGTTGTCAATCTTCATAACAGACAAGTCTAGGTAATTTGTTTGGGGTTCAAAAGTTTATGCACATGCTTGAATCTGATCTTAAGCAACCTTTGTGGTAGGTAGGAATCCTTTCGGATGGTAAGCAAAAGCAAAATACTGTTTGGAAAGCACTATAATTCCAATGTGCATTTTGGATATTGACAAGACATGTAGGGTTGGGGTTCCTCTTTTTAGGATTGCCATGCGTAAGGCCGCAAGGCCACAGAGTCAACCTTTCCTTGTAAAATTGGGCATGATCAGTGTAAAGGTAGTGGGGGAAGGATCCAATGTCGGTGGGGTAGGTCCTATCTAAATGTGTGTCCCATAAGTTTTTGCTTTTCGTGGACATTAGGGAGGAGCCTCCATATTCCGTGCACTTAAACAGGACGGGGCAAAAAACACAGGGCAAGCTTCGTCCAATGGCAAGTTTCTGGAACCCTTGGAAAGCTGGCACGCAAGGCTCTAAGTAGATGCCGTATAAATGCATTTAAACATAACTAGGTTCAAAGTCTATCGATGCTCCTGCCATAACTAGGTTCAGGGTCTATCGATGCTCTTGCCATAACTAAGGTTCAGGGTGTATTGATGCTCCTCCCATGGCCATCAAACATGAATTCAAAAGCCATCAAGCGTGCACTAAAATGCTATCAATTGATGGCACAGTAAAATGCTATCAATTGCCATCAGTTGAAAATGCCAGTTTGCAATCCTTAATTAGTGCGATTTAAGCTACTAATCATGTATCTATTTCTTGTTTTGTTCCTAAAGGCAAAAACCATTTGCTGGCAGAATAATTAGCCCTTCCAGATATGTTTCCATTGACTGGTTACGTTCCATAGCCTTATGAGTCTCCAACAATTTTATAATTTATCATATGTACATGCTAAAATCATGTACAGACTAATCACGGTAGCTCATAGCACCTCAATTGATCAATAGCAAAACCCCACCTGAGAATTTCTTCATGTATAGACTTCTACCCTTTGCAATTGCTTGTGCCTCCAAAGATTATCTTCTAGCTCCAAGAATCAAACTTCATAAAAAGATACATAGTGCAGTCAATTCTGACTTGGCATCACAAGTTCTGTCATAACTTTCTCATACGGATGAGTTTTGGCCTGAGCAGACCCAATCCAAAAAGCTTACTCAGAAATCTTTCTAGCACAAGAAAAATCACCTAAAAGGGATATCGGATTGCCGAGATATGATTTCTTCAAACTTCGAGCTCCAAAACGTCCAGAATTGCTTCTTGCTTTCATGCTCTGCAATAATCCCTTTTCCAAAGAGACGAAACCCTGAACTCATGCTGCATACATGTTATGCATATGTACATACATACATAAGTACGTATACTGGCCCATCAAGTGCCCAAGTCTGTTACAGTCTCCCCTTCTAAAATTTAACCCATGTCCTTATAGGTCGATCATAGGTCTACTGAAGCATTCTATGATTCCAACTTCTCAAATTTAGAATAGCTCTAGCTCAAATCAAAACTCCACCTTAGATGTACAACTGCTACCCATCTTACTAGACATGCCACAAAGAAACCCTTAACTTAAGATCAACATGGCAATTTGACTACATGGATACTTCTCATCGTTCGCTTCCATAGCAATGATGGAGCTTCAAGACAGTATACACTTAGAACACCGTCTTCGAATAATTCAAAAAGAGGAGCCATTAGCACATTCCAACCTTTACTTAATCTATGGTCCACCATGTCAATACTCAAAGATCCAAACCTGCAATCAACAGATCATAATGTAAGCATCCAAAGATCCAACGTTGCTCTCATACCAACTGTGATGAGCCTGCCGAGTTGACCCTCCTGGCAACTCGGGATCTTGTCAAAACTTACAAAGACTCTTGCTAGGTTGGTGTGACAAACAATTGAATATGATGAAGAATTGAATTCTATTTTGCAACTAGAAATGATCCATTCTTATAACTTCCATTATCCATCAAGAGTATAAAATTCAAATGATGTACTATCCACAATACTCTCAATATATAGGTATAAACAATTGCTACGCAAGCTAAACAAAAGCGTAAACTCTGGAATTCAACCACAATTCCCAGCTACATCGCCACCATCAACCTGACCACTGTCTTGCGAATTAACTGCACATGCACTCAATGGGGTTAGTCCTTGTGACTAAGTGGGGATCCCTGGCTGCCACTTCATGCATGGAAATACTCTGGAATCTTGAATACAAAGACATAAGCACAAGCAAAACAAAAGATTCTATGTGAGTATAGTTCTAGATAATGATAATATGATCAAATAAAATACAACACATAATCATCAGAAGCAAAGAACATAGCCAAAATACCAAACCATCATGACGCACAATTCGGGACAATGGGAAGCTCAACCACCACATGCACCAGCTTAGCAGAGAAATGCCCGACCACTCACATTCGAGCCCGGATTGAGTTGGTGGGGTGAACCTCGTGATGCATATACCCTTAACGCCCACATCGGCGGGCGGAGGACCTCTTACCATGGAGTCACAAAGGTGACGTAGCATCCTTGCCGGAGAACTATAGAGCACAAGAGTACCACAAAGAAATGGGGGATGAACATGGGCATCGGGGGGAGAAACCTAGGCCAATCGAACCTAGAAGCCGACCAGGGAGGATCCAAGAGACATCAAAATACTAAGACAATAGTGGAACAATGCAATGACAATAACATGTGATGTTCATTACATTATGTAATATACATATGCCTAAAAGATCAATTTCCGATGATGCCTATGATCCCAATCACAATCTAGCCATGTCAAAGTAGCTTGTCCATAAGCAAAAGCTTACCCTTCATAAGGAATACAATTTCATATTAGCTTCCACTAAATCCAGTAGCCATGATAACTTATCATATTTTCTACGTGTAATCCCCTTGCCAAGGTTACTCATACATTCAATACCATGTCGAGGTAGCAAACTCAGTGATGAAGATCATGATCACAATCCAAACATGTCAAGGGAAGCCTTCTCTTGTAATATTGATGTAAATCCAACACCTATGTACTTCATCTGTTATGCTAACACTTCTTTGCACCATAGCCATACTCAAACGCGCCCATAAGTTTCCTATGGCTCTCTTAGCCAAACCATTCAATCCCATATCATGCGTTACCTTTAACAATTCCATCTCAATAGTTACAATTCAATCATTAGCTATGGTTTTAATATATTTCGCTATTAACCTACTTTCCATAGCAGGAGATATATTCATGCAACTAATGGAAAATCTCAAAACCTAGCACTTCCAGCTTAAAAATCAATATAACCTGATGACCGCAACTTCATGTAATCCTTGCCACATTATTCTAAATCATAGCTCCATCTTTAGGAGCCAAAACAACATAGATGGCACAATCCTTGAGCTCCATGCTCAACTTACCGATTAGCTACCCAGATGCTCATATTCTCCTTTACTCATGTCGAGGAGGATCTACTTAAGAGCCATCTCAGATGTCCATTTGTCATACTTAGTAATCCTTATATTTCATATTATATTAGTTACATTACAATCATTCAAACCAATGCATTTCCTTTCTATTACAATTCCTCTGACTATTCTGAGCAATCTGTGCAGTCTTCGCTGATTCTATCCACGTGCAAGACAATTGAGCCCTATCCCAATGGTTTACTCCTTAATTAACTCATTATAATAGCAACAAAATACTAAACCAAGCAAATATAGAGACAACTCAACCAAACAAATATAAACAATAGAAAAAGAAACGTGATCGGTTAGTTCCAAAACTTGTAGATGTCTAGCAGAGAAGGTTCAAGACATGTCAATTCCGTGGATTCAAGCTATGTGGACACTTTCCAAGTAATTTTAGGCCTTCTTGAGTGCAAGCTCTTATATATGCAGAGATTTCTTTAGAGTACATCACTATAACCTTTTGGATCTCTCTTACTCTGATAAAAAACATCTTACTGAAATGATTCTCAGGTTTTGCCACATGAACATTGTGGAGCACTTGAGAAATCTACATGCAAAAAGATTCTTGTAGAAGGATGCTGATGTCTGCAGTAACCTTGAGTGGTTAACCAAAAATACTTCTACATATCAGAAATTGACAAGGCTGCAAATTACGCTTGCTTTATTTGTCAATTCCACATCAGGGAGATGGCTATTAAAAGACTAAGCAGCTCAGACTTTCAAAAGGTCCCATCTTCTCCTACTGAAATTAAAACCAAATGTATTGAAGAAACTGAGAGCTTTCAATTTCATGTGCCTATTGAATGTTCTAAACTACCTTACCTTATGGCTTGCTACAAGGCTCACAAGTAGGAATATAGGTGGCTAACCAATTTGCACAACTCCGTGTTCACAGAAGTGTCCGTAAGCATTACTGCAATTCTGAATAGTTTTATTGAAATGTGGACCGAAGTCTGTCACAGGCAAACAGCTCAAATTAGATTGTGGTGTAAAGAGGTCAATGGATGCTGGATAGTAAACTCGACATATGATGTCATATTAAATCTACCACACCAAATTCATGATGTCTTCTCAACAGACATCATGAAATGCTATGAAAACATCCCTCTTGATGAGTAAGATGGCATTATTTACATCATAAATGAAGTAGCTGACCTTATTTGGGATCACATGAGGGATCAAAATCTTCTTTTGTACCTTTAAGGTTAAGGAGAAGAATGGACACTACATACCAAATGGTGTAAACATCTGAGTGATGAAGATGATGCAAGCTGGAATGTTATGAACAGAGGGGAATGTTATGAACAGAGGGTACGGAAAGGGCAAAAGCTGAAGACATTGGTGCAGTAGAGAGAGAAACATTTGTAGTTGCTAAATTCACACGCTTTTGAACCAGCGCTTTTTCCAAATGGGCACTGAAGTATGGAAACAATGCAAAGGCATACCCATGGGATTTGCTTGCAGTCCTGCCTGGTGCAATTTGTACCTTGCATGGTATGAGCTTAGGTTTATCCTCAAATTGGCACACACAGGAGAAATGGCTGATATCAAGAAATTTAGGTATGCCTCTAGGTATATTGATGACGAACATCATTAATGGGGACACTTACAAGATTTCTTCTCGAATGATTATAAAGTCACTATTTACAACTTGACATTTATCTATGGGGATGAAACATCATATAAAAATGAAGATGGATGCACTCCTTATGGCTTTAAAAGCTGCATTTCTCAACCTCTTATTTTGGTTATTGACCATGAGCGTGGGATGTTCACATTATCGGGTTTGATAAAAGGGTCAAACTCCCATTTCTGGTTACTAAATTCATTATGGCGATTCGCGGGACCCTATAATCAAGCATCAAGGTAATTGTTTCACAAATTTTACCTTATATATATGCTCACTCACGTGCATATTGGCATATGATCTTAAAAATCTAGTGAAGCTTTCCGATGCGGCTTTTACAAGAAGATATAACTAGAAATGTTAATAATGAACAATTCCTAGGCTTATTATACGATCACGGGTGACATGTTAAGGATTTTTAAGACAATTGTATGAAATATTTTTGAATTTTGGTTTAATAATAAAGAGATATCGAGGGGTGGGGCCTTGATTACTGAAAGGTCTTACTCTCCTTCTTTGTAATCATAGTTTGCTACTTCTATCTTGTGGAATGGCCCAACCTTGCCACAAAGTGGGAGGTAGGGTTTTTTATTAATTATCTAACTATTCTTATGTCTTTTAGCACGGGGTTTGAATTATGCAAAGTTTAGTACCTTAAACTTGGATTCTATATGAAAGGAAGTTGAGACTCCACTTTGGCTAAAACATACTTTTTCATATGTTTAAAATTTCTAAGGTATAATTTAGGGCTTCTTGAACTTCATTGGCAACAATGGGCTTGACCTAATTCCCTTCCTCTGGTGACTCTCTTGGACAAACTATTTTAGGGTACTCTAATTAACCTTTCTAAAAACTCACGGTCATTTTCATGCATGAATACCTCTATTATTTTTTCATTTGGATGGAGCAAGCGTGGGGTTGGAATCCATCTACAAAACTACCGATTACTAAACGGAGAACCAAGATAAGCCTTAATATTTAGGTGAAATATTGTCATGCTAATGGTGACATATTGTTGCATAATATAAGAAAAGGCAATAGATGAAGAGAATGAGACTAATAATCAATGGATCAAGGAGCTATTAGCATGTGACTATCACAAGTGCAACATTGACTATACAAAATTATGTGGTCCGGACTATTTTGGGCTGCATTGAAAACAAAAGAGATATATGCCTTTATTATGTTCAAGGAGTTTGCTTATATGACAAGAAGATTTCTCCAGTAGCTTGCCTTGGCTTTAATGGTTGGTTCAAGGTATATCAATCCATGAAAAAGTCAATTTTGAATTTTCAAAATGTAGAGGTATTAATACCAATGTGTATCAGGAGATCAACACTATATTATATGACAGAACATGCCCTGAGGGTATTCAGCTAAGAACTTTGTGATTGGCCTTATTGCATTGGAAGATGGGAACAAAATTGTACCACCCACCAAGGAGGAGAATATTGCCAGTCCCTTAAAAGAGCATGATGATACTCAGGACAGTCTCTTGTCAGAAATGGACCTGATAGAGGAAGACTTTCCACGGAGTGAGGAAACCAAAGTAAAAGGCACTGAAGGAGAAGAGAATATCCCAAATCTTACCTTGGCAAACTCGGCATGTTATCCTGTCATTATTGAACAGTCAATGGAAGCTTATGCTTCCTTGTATGAGCACGCCATCTGGAGAAGCTAGAACTTTGGTGCACTGCCTGCAACTGATGTAGAAACTTGGATAGCTCTGGCATGGATCATTAGAGAGGAGATCAACAATGCTAAGTCTGCTGCTATTAGGCTAGAAAAAACCTTCAATGTATTCTTTGAAGAGCTCCCATTTAAGATGGACTTTTTTAACCCAACATGCCTTAAGGGAAGAGTGATACAAATCCTACAAAAAGGACACATGGTTTTCCCTAATTTTAAGAGGAATGACTACTATTTCAAAAGGGTTTGGAGGCCTTATTGTTCCTATTTCACTTGAGGATGTGACAAGAACAAGTACAACAAAAGAAAAAAAAAGAATGATCCGGTAATGTAATTTGGTTTGATCATGGTATTTGGTTCATGATTAACCAACTAGAAGCTACCATGCCTCGAGATCTCACCAATGATGAAAGCTTGATGTCTTTAACTAAAATGCTAAAAGATGGATTAAGACCCGGTTGCCATAGCCTATATTTCCTATCTAGAAGTTAGGAAAGTGCTACGATTCTAACCTAAAATCCGGACATCAAGGGTGAAGCCTGGGTGCAGTGTAGAGACCAAAGGGATCTATGTGTGGGGTGATGTGTGTGATCGGTCGAGTTAAGCATTTTTCGAGGGCCAAAATATTAAGCGTGTACACAAGAATGGTATTAGAAGGTCAATGCCCTAATGCGGTATTAGGATGGTAAATGCCCTATCGTCCCATGTATTGGGAGTCATGACCCCAAATCATGTTGTCTTTCATATCTTGTCTTTGTGTGTCATCTTTGGCCAAAGGTGAAAGCCAAAGATAGAAGGAAGGAGGTAAAAGGGGAACTAGATCTATTTTAAGAGGAGGCCTTTATGAAGGAAGGGGCGTCACATTCTAAGGGACTTTTCCTTTGGCTATATCGGTGCTAGTTCTGTTTCGGTGGGTGATCCATTAGTGGATCTACGGTTGGGGGGAGACCTTTACCTCTCCTTGCGTCACCTAGGTTACGTAATGTGGACTTAGTGAGATTTCTGCGGTTAAGTAATAGTGGTGCTTTCACGAGAGCTTTTTGAGTTGTTATCACGGAGGCAAGATGATGAAGCTGGCCGAGGATAATGGCGTAGTCGCTTTTGATGGTGAAGAGCAAAGGTTGGTTTGAGAATACGGAACGAGGTAGTTCTTCGCATTACTAAAGCTAAACATCGAAAAGTAAAAGTTTGCATATGAAATCGACCAAGGAGCTTACCAAAGAGTTTACCAAGGAGGATCATGTAGACTACGTGGTGGGTGCGGAGATCTTTGCCGAGAAACTAGGCTGACTCAAGTACAAACACTGGCTAGCGGTATGTAATGGTGGAGCTAGGAATAAGGGTAAAGGATGGCATAAGGATGATTCCTCGGATAGTGAGGAGTCCGAGGAAGAACACCTAACAACAATATAGAATAGACAATAATAGAAGAAGATCGCGGAAGAATAGGTAGTGAATTGATATCGGAAGAACGGTTACAAAATATATTATGCATCCATGGGATGTGACTCTCTATTGGGACATGACTCTAATGACACGTCACACATCGGGAGGTAGATCTTCGACTTATTATCACTCCCCCATCCAGATAGCACTAGCACGGATTAAGCTTTCGGTGCATATAACGAGAATCTTGAGTTTATCGATCATCTTACGGAACTTGATAATCGTCAAGAGACTTAGTAAATATATCAGCAAAGCATTTCTTCATTTGAACAAGAAACTAAGTCAAGAACTCCATTCGGACCTGCTCTCGAATGAAGTGATATCGGGTTGATATATCGAGGGTTCTTGCATGATATTTAAAGGGAATAGGCCAAGGCTACGACACTACGGTTGTCACAAAATATATGATTGTTGGTTTTCCTTGCTCTTGTAGAAGTCCACATAATAATTGCCTTAACCAAATAGCCTCTTGTCTTTGCTACACTTGCTGCAATACACACTCCGATTCGGTCTTTGGAAAGGGCTATTATGGATCGACGCTTGCTTTTGCCATGATATGACACAATCACCAAGCAAGAAGACATATCGATATTGATCTTCTTGTATCTAACTCACCCGCCCAATCGCATCCTGGTGTACCCAACCAATTTGAAGTCTGGCTGAATCAACTTGTTGATACATCGGAACATGATTGCATGTGCCCTTGAGATATCGCATTATACATTTGACGCATTCCAATGTGACTGCCGGATTTTCCATAAATTGACTATCGCATTAACCGCATATGATATATCGATCTAGTAGAAACAACCAAGTAAATCAAGCTACCAGGCGCATGTCGATATGGAACTTTTATACTCTCTCTCCTCTTACGTTTTGTGGAGCCATGTCAATTGTAAGCCAGTTACGCTCCATTGGAGTTGCCCCGAAATTCTGGTCAGATCATCTCAAACTTTTCAAAAAGTTCTTCAATGTATTTGATCTGCCCTAGTTTCATCCACCCTTCATTCCTATCTCTTGTTATATGTATCTCGAGAGGGGACGATGATATCTCCCCCCATGTAGACATCTGAAACTTCGATGATAGCAGATTTTTAACTTGATTCAAGAAAAGCGGGGCTGTTGGAAACCAACACACAATCATCAACGTAAAGTGCAAGATAGAGAAAGGATGTACCTTGGTTTTCCGATATACATTTGGATCAGCAGCAAAGACTAAGAAAACCAATAGATCGGTACCGTTGATGCAATCAAACTATGCTCTGAGGCGATTGCTTTAACCCATACAAGGCTTTATCCAATTTGCACACCAAATGTTCATTTTTCTGGCGTAACAAAGCCTTACGGTTGGGATACATAAACTTCTTCGCTAAAATACCATGGAGAAAAGCGGTTTGGACATCCATCGATGAACTTCCAAGTTAAACTGGTAGCAATGGCCAAAGATAAATTATGGAGGACATCTGAACAAGCTGGTGAAAAAGTTTGTGAAGTCAATGCCTGGAAGCTATTTGCGAGAAGCCATCGCCACTAAAATCGGCTTTAAAAGCGTTGAATGTGACCTTCACCATCACGTTTGATCTTGAAGAGCCATTTAGTACTCACAACTTGGCGGCCTGGTGGAAGAGGAACGAGCTGCTATGTATGATTGTGCATCGAGAGGCATATTCATCTTCCATTGCTTTTGCCATTCCTGAGCATAAGCCCTTGCATGGCTTCTTCCATTGTATTAGGTTCTTCAACCACGAAAGTTTTGCGGCGCCCAAGTATCCCTAGATGCTTTTTATGAGTAACGAGATTCAACAAACTTAGGGGTCAAATGGCTTGTGCGGCCAGATCGGTGACTCCCGCGATTTGGCCGATCTAGACTTCTAGTGGACGCTTGGATATGGAGAATTTTGTTCAAGAGCTAAAGGAACATCTTCAATATCTTGGACGGGTTCTTCTCTTGGAGCAAGCTGCTACGGATGAGGGATCACTTGATGGAAGCGCAACATCACCACTTGATCCACTTGAAGAAGCCCCGGTGAAAAAAAAGTACTAACTAGTGTGGGATCTTTGAATATTCGAATTAACAAAGCACCACTCATCCAACGTGTCTATATCCAAAACATCCGGCTTGTAAACCGTGCGGCTGCTCCCCATAAAGTTGATCTTAGTCAAATACTACATCTCTACCTGATGAGGAAAGTTCCACTCTCAAGATTATACAACACAATGAAGCTTTGGCATTTTGAACATATCCTACATGAACACATCTTATACACGTCATCCAATTTCTACAGCTTTTCCTCACGGGGAACTTGTGCAAAGGCTAAACAACCAAAGATGCTAAAGTGAGCAATGGATGGTTTATGCCCCTCCCGCTTCATAAAGGTGTTAGCATGTGTAATTTGGATGTGGGAAGGGTTCCTCAAAGTAGGCTCTTTGTCATGACGCCTTTCGCCCAAAACTGTTTGGGCATTCACATAATGGAGCATTATCGGCACATTCCATCAAAGTTCGTTCATCCGCTTCATATTGACACCATTTTTGTTGTGGTGTATAAGCAACCGCTGTGGTGATGATGTATTCCACGCGCTCTACAATGGTTCTCAAATGCCCGAAGTGAACTCTCCACCATTGTCACTATGAATCATCCTTATTCTTCTCACGTTTGTGTCTCAACTCGGACTTGGAACTCTGAAACATTGCAAAGACTTCGATTTTGGCCCCAGACGGGCGATCACATGGCCGAGAGAAATCGTCTATGAAAGTGAAAATATCTCTTCGCCATGTGTTAATGTTTGCATTGGTCCATAAGCGATGCGGAATTAAATCCGACAAACCTTAAAGGCTCTAGTGCTCTCTCCAGCGGAAAAAGTATCTTTTTTTGCTTCCCCATGATGGCATCACAAAAGTCCAAGTTTTCTTGATCTAAGGATGGCAAAATCTGTTACTAGCTGTTCCTTTACTAATTTACGGAGAGCACTGTACGTGTGGATGGCCCAATCTTGTATGCCATAAGCGTAGACTAGATTTTGGTTGCATCATTGACAATGCTTGTGGGGGCTTTTTTAGTTGGGCATCAAGGTGATAAAGCCCATCCCTTCATGTGCCACTTGCTATTTGCTGCTCATTCATTATGTAGCACTTTCCCTCTGTACAAAAACATTATTTGCATGCCAACATCACGTGATTTTCCCAGCCCGACAACATTGTATGTGCTAACTTAGGGAACGGTACACATCATGAATCTTACGATCCACGATCTCCAAGTCATCATTGTGATAGTTCCCTTGCCCTTAATGTCTAATGCGGTGTTGTCTCCCACATACACTTGGTTTTCATTAGATGGTTCAAGGTTTAAAAAGATATTTGGGCAGTCATGTGAATGGATGCACGAATCTAAATAAATTGCTCTATTTAAATTCAATGAAGTACTAACCATGAAAAGCCTTTCTCAGGTCTTTATTCTCTGGTCGCCTCACATCTCTGAGATTGGTTCTATTGCATCAATCATATTCGTTTCGCATTCTTTGGCCAAGTGCCCTGGTTTTACCACATCATGGTAACATGGTCCTTCCTTTCCTTTAACCATCCTACTCATTCCACTAGGACCATTGTTGAAGTTTCCATCTTGTCTTATTCCACTTGATTTGGTATTAGAATTTCCAAAATGATTGACCTATGGGTGCTTTGCTTGCTCTCCCAATCGTATAGGCTTGTTGATTTGGCCATACATTTTATTTCTTGTAAAGAAGGCTGAATTCTTCATTTGCCTTCAACTTTGAGTTTTTCTTTCTTCTTCTAGAAGTCGCGAACTAAAGCTGTCCATTGATTGTCCGGGAATATTTGTTAATCTTACATTTATTTGAAAATCTGCTGCCACTCCCTTCAATAAAAGCGCCATTTGATCTTCTTTGGACACCACTTGCCTTCACTCTTGCAAGTCGCACTACCAAGTTACTAATTACGCTCCAAATATTCGCTATGACTCCCCACGGGGTTCATATGTAAAAGAATTGTTGTTTTAAAGATAATTCACATGCTTTTGGGATCCACCAAATGCTTTCACCAATGTTTCCCAATTCTCCTTTGAGGTCGACTTCAAATCTATCAAGTGAACATACTCTTCTCCAAGAGCAAGGCCAATTGTGGTTATGGCCTTCCTATCTCTCGGTCCCATTCTAAAGCTTTTGAAGCATCTGGCGGCTTCAATTGCATTGCCTTCCACCAGCGACCGGGGTTGCTTCTCTCATTAGAATTAGTTGTAGCTTCATGGACCATGTATGATAATTGTCTCCGAAGAATTTTCTAAGAACTTCTCTAAGAATCTTTCCAAGTTCGTATCCGTCTCCGCCATGTTTCAGAAGGATTTGTGAATCACTAAAATGACAATGGTTGGAATACACTCCCTTTTACGTGAAACCTATTCTTGTTGTGAGAAATCTGTTTGCTTAGAATCTGCCGAACTCCAAGCATGCGCGCCTTCTCTCAAACGATTCAATCTCGTTTAGGCGATTCGTTAACCCTTCGAGTGCAAGTTTTGATCTTATCTTTTGCTTCCAAATCTGGCGTTTCTTTTCCTTATTGCCCATCGCCCAAGCTCGATACCATAACAACAATATAGAATAGACAATAATAGAAGAAGATGAGGAAGAATAGGTAGGTGAATTGATATCGAAAAGAGCGGTTACAAAATATATTATGCATCCATGGGATCGCGACTCTCTATTGGGACATGACTCTAATGACACGTCACACATCCGTAGGCTAGATCTTTGACTTATTATCAACACCACCACGGAGCCCTCAAGGGATGATTCGCCAGATGGAGATGTGGTTCTAGTGATTCCCAGAGCACCACAAGAAGAAAAAGAAGAGTAAAAACAAACGCCTGGGGATCCAAAGGAAGTCCTTGATTTCTTTAAGGAGAACATGATGGAACCACATTGTTTGCAATGGTTGACGAAGATGAATGACTTCTTCAAAGAACATAAGCATACAGAGCAAAAAAAGCTATATTGGGCAAAGTTCCAACTAAAAGGTGAACCGGTGTTGTGGTGGTCCCGAGTGATGAAGGAAGAAGAGGCGGAGGGATATCCTGTGAAGACATGGGAACATATGGAAAAGCTTTTGAGAAGAGAGTTTATGCCGGATGATTATGAGGATACCTTGAAAGATCAGTGGTAGACATTGCGGCAGGGACGGGATGAGACAGTGAAAGATTTTACTAGTCATTTCAATGAACTTTTGAGTCTCCTGCCAGGAATCTCTTCTCATGATAGGCGTACTCGTTTCATTACAGCATTGCAAAGGGAATTCTCATCCCAGATTAAGTTATTACGTCCTAAGACTCTACAACATGCTAGGACAGCGGCATTGTCTATGGAGAATGATGCCAAAATGAAAGTAGGATTTCGGAAAAAGTGGTACAAATTAAAGGCTTTGGTGTGGTCTCTGACCGAACCACACTAAAGCAGGGTTTGGTATTTTCACGTCTGGGAAAAAGAAGATCCTTCAATTGCTACAACTGCGGTCGTCCAGGGCATCTTGCTCGGGATTGCACACATGAGGATCCACGATCTCGAGGTGGCGATAGGAGTGATAAAGATGATGCCAAAACTCCAGTGAGAGCTTCTAAAGCTCGAGTGAAATCTTCTGCAATGGAACTGGAAATGGAGGACACCACAAGTAGTGACGATGAAAGTCATGATCTGTTACTGTTTGATGGAGCTATGGGAATCACCCTATCATTGTGCAGTTACATAATGGTTCCTCCCATGACTTAATCTCTGCGGCGTTTGTGAAGAAGCTGAGATTGCCCACTGTTCGTTTCCGGGATAGGCAAGTGGCAGGAATCTGTATCAACATGTTTGGATCATGTTCGGCGAAGGTTTACATCAGCCTTTCTCCATGGGAGTATTTGCAACTGCGCGAACTTTCCAAGTGGTTCCCAACCTAAGAAATGTGGATATTGTGCTGGGCATACCTTGATGGCGAGACTTTGATCCCGTGGTCAATTATAAAACCTTGGTTGCACAGATAGGGACTATTCAAATCAGAGGCATTAAGTCCAGAAATTCTATTTTACAAGTGGGATAGGCAGCAATTAAACGTTGTCTGTGCAAGGGCCCATTGCAGCCTATCTTGTCTATGTATTTCCCACGCAACAACAAGAGACACAAGTGTCGGAATTAGATGCAAAATGGTTGGAGGTTTTACACAAGTATGATGATCTGTTTCATGATGATGTGGTCACATTACCTCCTTGTAGGCCAGAAGATCATAAGATTGATCTCGAATCAGGAACTACACCTATTGCCAGGGTGCCATATCGTCTTTCTCCAGCAGGTCAACAAGAAGTTGAGAAGCAAATTCAGGAGTTGCTGGATCGTGGCTGGATACAAGAGAGTAGTTCACCTTATGGCGCTCCGGTTATACTTGTTACTAAAAAGGACGGCACGTTCAGGATGTGCATTGATTACAGAGCCCTCAACAAGGCCACAATTAAAAATAAATATCCTGTGCCAAGGGTGGATGATCTTCTGGATTGTTTGCGAGGTGCCAAGATATTCAACAAAATAGATCTCAAATCTGGATATCACCAGCCACCTTCTGTCATATGATGAGTCGAATTTTGCGTCCTTTTCTTGGACACTTTGTAGTAGTTTTCCTTGATGATATCCTCATTTATAGCCACACGGAAGCGGAGCATATTGAACATTTGGGCCAAGTCTTAGCGACGTTGCATGCTAATAAGTTGTTTATTAAGAGCAAGAAAAGTTTTTTCTTTGAGACACATATCGAATATCTTGGTCACATCGTGTCAGCAGCTGGTATTCATGCAGATCCATCTAAAGTCAAGGTTGTCAAGGATTGGCCTATTCCTCAGAATATTACAGATGTGCGATCTTTCCTGGGCTTATGCATTTATTAAGGCGCTTTGTCGAGATTTTGCCGCATTGCTTTGCCCTTGACTCCTACCGCTAGGGGAAAGAAACTATCTTTTATTGGGATAGGCCCAAGAGGTTGCCTTCGAGCATTTGAAATACAAAGTTGATATCAGCCCCGGTGTTTTGCCTCTGGATTTTGATGCACAATTTTTTCGTTTGTTGCCGAGATGCTAGTGGATCCTCTATTGCCGTCTTAGAACAAGATAAGCATCCCATTGCTTTTGAAAGTCAGAATTGAATCGACTGAGCTCAAATACACGTCTATGAAAAAGAATTACTTGCTATTGTTCATGCCCTTAAGACATGGAAGCATTATCGATGGGATCCCGTTTTGAAATCAAAACAGATCGGGCGAGAGCATACAATTCCTTCTTACACAAGCTTTTCAACCCCTCGGCAAAAATTAAGTGGGCGTAATATTTACAACAATTTGGAGTGGATAAGATCCAATATTTGCGGCGGCACAAATAAAGTTACCCGATGCACCGAAAGCGTGACGCCCCGATCCTCCAAACCATTCCATTATTGGTGAATGAATAATTTTTCCACTTGGAAGGAAACGTACATTACAAGCCATGAAAAATGAATATGAAGGTGATTCGAGTTTAGCTTAAATATGGTTGGTTGCTTTCAATGAAAGTCAAAGAACTTTCATTGATATTGTGTTGAAAGAATGTCATGAAGTTCCCAACTAGGCATAGAGGTATATTTAATACTCTTGATATGGTAACTAGATACTTTTATTGGAATTCACGGAAGTGATGTGGTCACATTTGTGGAAAGATGTGTAACCCGGCCGAAGATGAAAGATTCACACGCCAAGACTCTGGGTTGCTCATGGCATTGTGTGTGCACGAAAAACCCTTCCAAAGATGTGACTATGGATTTTTGTTTCCATGCCACGTAATGTCCAAGGCAATGATCAAGTCCGGACTGTTGTGGGACGATCCGTAAAGTATGCCATATTCATTCCTTGTAAGAAGTCCCCGAAAGCATCTCGGTAAAACCGCAACACTTTTCCTTAAGGAAGTGTTCAAAATCATGGACTCAGAGGTGATAATATCGGATCGAGGGATTCAAAGTTTTGTAGTAAGTTAAAGTGCATTGTTCACAAGTCTTGGAACAAAGTTGCAATTCTCCATTGCTTTTCACCCTCAAGCGAGGGCGATCGAGGTAACTCATAGAACATTACCGTCTATGTTGTGAGTTATGTCCATGAGCACGTGGGGAATGGGAGAATTATCTACCTATGGTACGGTTTGCACAATATGGCAACACATTCAAAGAACGGGTTAAGCCTTCCAAATTGTTCAAAGGTCTACCGCCACCAACACCAATGATCAAAGTGGTCGGAAGGTGTGATGGAAGGACAAAGTGGCGCAGACATGGATCGTGTTAGAGGAAGTTTGTTCTTCAATAGAAGCGCTCAAGAAAAGTATCTCATTGTTCAAATCGGAGAAGATGGGAAGTACAATATGGAGTAGATGACCGTGGTTTTTGTGCATGTTATTAAGGGAGAAAGAGCTCGGCGATAGGAAGAAGCATAAGTTCTTCGACAAGGAATTATGGTCCATTTCTGGATAATAATAGTAATGCATCTGAGACTTGAACTTCCGCCACAATGGAAGATACATAATGCATTTAACATTGAGTACTTGAGACCGTTCAAAGGAATTAAACCACAATTGTTACCTTTTGAAGCAGAACCAGAATTGGAGGAGGCTGAATCTGTGTTTGTTCCAGAAATGATTGTTCAAAGATAAAAGGGAAAGGGACAATGGAGGCGGTATTTGGTTAAGTATCTCAATGCGCCACATACAGAAGCTGAATGGCAGAAAGAAGAACCGTGATCATTTGTCTTTATTGGAAGCTTACAGGGAAGTTTATCTGCGTTCTGAATGTGGAAGGCCTATTCTATATGAAGCGGGGTCCATCTGGAACGATTGGGAGTTCCAACAACCGAGGTCGCTTGTCTTTACCTTGGTGGGTCATTACGATTCTAACCTAAAATCCAGACATCAAGGGTGAAGCCGGTCTATGTAGAGAGACCAAGGCATCTACGGTGGCTAGGTGATGCGGTGATCGGTCAAAGTTAAGCTTTGTGCACTCAGAGGGCGCCAAATCTTAAACGTATACACAAGAATAGTATTAGGAAGGTCAATGCCCTAATACGGTATTAGGATGGTAAATGCCCTAATACAGCCGTATGTATTGGGAGTCATGACCCCAATCATACGTTGTCTTTGTGTGTCATCTTTGGCCAAAAGGTGAAAGCCAAAGATAGAAGGAGGAGGTAAAAGGGGAACTAGATCTATTTTAAGAGGAGGCCTTTATGAAGGAAGGGACGTCACATTCTAAGGGGACTTTTCCTTTGGCTATGTCTGGTGCTAGTTCTCAGCTCAGTGGGTGATCCATTGGTTGGATCTACGGTTGGGAGGCGAGACCTTTACTCTCCTTGCAGTCACCTAGGTTCTGTATGGACTTAGTGAGATTTCACTTGCAGTTCGTAACAGAAAGTGATGTTGGAAATGACTTTAAGCTTTGGTAAGACACCGGATAAAGGGCTTAAACAATTGTATGGAAACAACAAGATGGCAGACATAGTTGAGAAAATGGTTAAATCGCTGTCTTTTCTGAAATATCAAGGCCCTGCTATAAGGCCTGCTTACGTGGACAGAAGGTATTCTAGCTACAAACAGGTTAAGAATACAAATCTGAAGACACCCAACCTGCCACCAAAGATTACTAGTGACCCTAGAAAGCATGGAAAAATCCTAGTTGAAGTGACTAGAAATACAAGCAAAGGAAATCACCTCGCTTGGTCATGATGAATGTGCTACTTGGAATATTAGCTGAAAGATTGACATTTTTGTATATTAAGAATCCCTCCATAGCTATTTGGCAATAATATCAATATGAATTCCCAGTCTTTTGAAATTCTGGAAGTGATTCTGTAGATTCAGGTTGAATTGGCGAAAGTTAGGAACTAGACCACTGTCTTGCGGATTAACTGCACATGCACTCAATGGGGTTAGTCCTTGTGACTAAGTGGGGATCCCTGGCTGCCACTTCATGGATGGAAATACTCTGGAATCTTGAATACAAAGACATAAGCACAAGCAAAACAAAAGATTCTATGTGAGTATAGTTCTAGATAATGATAATATGATCAAATAAAATACAACACATAATCATCAGAAGCAAAGAACATAGCCAAAATACCAAACCATCATGACGCACAATTCCGGGACAATGGGAAGCTCAGCCAGCCTACATGCAGGCCCTGTTAGCAGAGAAATGCCCAGCCAGCTCACATTTCGAGCCCCGTTGGCGGAGTTGGTGGGGTGAACCTCGTATGCATATACCCTTCCCTGCCCACATCTGGCACTGGAGGACCTCTTACCATGGAGTCACAAAGGTGACGTAGCATCCCTGCCAGGAGAACTATAGAGCACAAGAGTACCACAAAGAAATACAGATGAACATGGGCATGCAGGAGAAACCTAGGCCACCGAACCTAGAAGCCCGACCCCGGAGGATCCAAGAGACATCAAAATACTAAGACAATAGTGGAACAATGCAATGACAATAACATGTGATGTTCATTACATTATGTAATATACATATGCCTAAAAGATCAATTTCCGATGATGCCTATGATCCCAATCACAATCTAGCCATGTCAAAGTAGCTTGTCCATAAGCAAAAGCTTACCCTTCATAAGGAATACAATTTCATATTAGCTTCCACTAAATCCAGTAGCCATGATAACTTATCATATTTTCTACGTGTAATCCCCTTGCCAAGGTTACTCATACATTCAATACCATGCCGAGGTAGCAAACTCAGTGATGAAGATCATGATCACAATCCAAACATGTCAAGGGAAGCCTTCTCTTGTAATATTGATGTAAATCCAACACCTATGTACTTCATCGTTCATGCTAACTGCTTTGCTTTTGCACCATAGCCATACTCAAACGCGCCCATAAGTTTCCTATGGCTCTCTTAGCCAAACCATTCAATCCCATATCATGCGTTACCTTTAACAATTCTATCTCAATAGTTACAATTCAATCATTATCTATGGTTTTAATATATTTCGCTATTAACCTACTTTCCATAGCAGGAGATATATTCATGCAACTAATGGAAAATCTCAAAACCTAGCACTTCCAGCTTAAAAATCAATATAACCTGATGACCGCAACTTCATGTAATCCTTGCCACATTATTCTAAATCATAGCTCCATCTTTAGGAGCCAAAACAACATAGATGGCACAATCCTTGAGCTCCATGCTCAACTTACCGATTAGCTACCCAGATGCTCATATTCCCCTTTACTCATGTCGAGGAGGATCTACTTAAGAGCCATCTCAGATGTCCATTTGTCATATTCACTACTATTTTAAAATTAGTAATCCTTATATTTCATATTATATTAGTTACATTACAATCATTCAAACCAATGCATTTCCTTTCTATTACAATTCCTCTGACTATTCTGAGCAATCTGTGCAGTCTTCGCTGATTCTATCCACGTGCAAGACAATTGAGCCCTATCCCAATGGTTTACTCCTTAATTAACTCATTATAATAGCAACAAAATACTAAACCAAGCAAATATAGAGACAACTCAACCAAACAAATATAAACAATAGAAAAAGAAACGTGATCGATTAGTTCCAAAACTTGTAGATGTCTAGCAGAGAAGGTTCAAGACATGTCAATTCCGTGGATTCAAGCTATGTGGACACTTCCCAAGTAATTTTAGGCCTTCTTGAGTGCAAGCTCTTATATATGCAGAGATTTCTTTAGAGTACATCACTATAACCTTTTGGATCTCTCTGACTCTGATAAAAAACATCTTACTGAAATGATTCTCAGGTTTTGCCACATGAACATTGTGGAGCACTTGAGAAATCTACATGCAAAAAGATTCTTGTAGAAGGATGCTGATGTCTGCAGTAACCTTGAGTGGTTAACAAAAAATACTTCTACATATCAGAAATTGACAAGGCTGCAAATTACGCTTGCTTTATTTGTCAATTCCACATCAGGGAGATGGCTATTAAAAGACTAAGCAGCTCAGACTTTCAAAAGGTCCCATCTTCTCCTACTGAAATTAAAACCAAATGTATTGAAGAAACTGAGAGCTTTCAATTTCATGTGCCTATTGAATGTTCTAAACTACCTTACCTTATGGCTTGCTACAAGGCTCACAAGTAGGAATATAGGGTGGCTAACCAATTTGCACAACTCAGGTGTTCCGAAGTGTCCGTAAGCATTACCGCATTCAATAGTTTTATTGAAATGTGGACCTAAGTCCATCGCGAGACAAGCGACTCAAATTAGATTGTGGTGTAAAGAGGTCAATGGATGCTGGATAGTAAACTCGACATATGATGTCATATTAAATCTACCACACCAAATTCATGATGTCTTCTCAACAGACATCATGAAATGCTATGAAAACATCCCTCTTGATGAGTAAGATGGCATTATTTACATCATAAATGAAGTAGCTGACCTTATTTGGGATCACATGAGGGATCAAAATCTTCTTTTGTACCTTTAAGGTTAAGGAGAAGAATGGACACTACATACCAAATGGTGTAAACATCTGAGTGATGAAGATGATGCAAGCTGGAATGTTATGAACAGAGGGGAATGTTATGAACAGAGGGTACGGAAAGGGCAAAAGCTGAAGACATTGGTGCAGTAGAGAGAGAAACATTTGTAGTTGCTAAATTCCTGGCTTTCGAACCACTGCTTTTTCCAAATGGGCACTGAAGTATGGAAACAATGCAAAGGCATACCCATGGGATTTGCTTGCAGTCCTGCCTGGTGCAATTTGTACCTTGCATGGTATGAGCTTAGGTTTATCCTCAAATTGGCACACACAGGAGAAATGGCTGATATCAAGAAATTTAGGTATGCCTCTAGGTATATTGATGACGAACATCATTAATGGGGGACACTTACAAGATTTCTTCTCGAATGATTATAAAGTCACTATTTACAACTTGCAGCATTTATCTATTAAGGATGAAACATCATATAAAAATGAAGATGGATGCACTCCTTATGGCTTTAAAGCTGCATTTCTCAACCTCTTATTTTTGGTTATTGACCATGAACGTGGGATGTTCACATTATCCAGGTTTGATAAAAGGGTCAAGCTCCCATTTGCAGTTACTAAATTCATTATGGCAGACAGTTGCAGGCCCTATAATCAAGCATCCAAGGTAATTGTTTCACAAATTTTACCTTATATATATGCTCACTCCTGTGCATATTGCTGCATATGATCTTAAAAATCTAATTGAAGCTTTCCACAGTAACGGCTTTTACAAGAAAGATATAACTAGAAATGTTAATAATGAACAATTCCTAGGCTTATTATACAGTCTGGGTGACATGTTAAGGATTTTTAAGACAATTGTATGAAATATTTTTGAATTTTGGTTTTAATAGTACAGTATATCGAGGGTAGGGCCTTGATTACAGCAAGGTCTTACTCTCCTTACTGTAATCATAGTTTGCTACTTCTATCTTGTGGAATGGCCCAACCTTGCCACAGTAGGAGGTAGGGTTTTTTATTAATTATCTAACTATTCTTATGTCTTTTAGCACAGTTTGAATTATGCAAAGTTTAGTACCTTAAACTTGGATTCTATATGAAAGGAAGTTGAGACTCCACTTTGGCTAAAACATACTTTTCATACTAGTAATGGTGCCCAGCGTTGCTGGGCATACTTTGGGAGGTTGTAAATGTTTTAGCCACAATGAGAAAAGTGTGCAGTATATTTGTACCTTTTTATTATAACGAAAACATTCCAAAGGTTTAAGAACGTTTAAGAAGCCTATCTCCTTCATGTTAGATGGTTTTGCATCAGTATCTCTGAGAGCTTTGAGTAGAACATTGTGATGCTTGTTCTTAGCAATTTTGAGTGGAAGTAAAATGTTAATCTATGCGAGTTTGAGGTGAGGTTATAGTCAAAGTCTCGTGAGGTGGCGAGGAGTTCCAAGGTGTATTCTTGAGTATCTCTACCAAGTCTTGATCCGAATCACGGTTGTTGGCTCGCATATGTTGGTCATCACTCTCGGCTTTCTGCTTTGTTGCTCTTAGGTCTCAGGTTGTTCGTCTTCTTCTTGATTGTGATAGGACAACATGACATACATTGTCCAATATCCAATCCTACGGACCTATAGATTGTTGATAAATAACTCAAGTTTTGCTATGTATTTTGTTGTATGTATTTCGTTGTTTGTGATGTATATCTTGGCTTTTCTTTTTTCGTAATTTTTGTACAAAGGATAAAATGAATGGGTGCCAAGAATATGCATTTGGATTAAATCCATTTAGATGTTGGCAAAGTATAGCTTGAAATGCATTCAATTGTGGGAGGGTGATGTCTGGGCATTCATCTAAGTTCACATCGAATGACGTCATTGAACCATGTAAATCATCGATTGATTGCTCCAATTGAGAATGTGTTGGAGCACATCGTCTGTATCATTTTTTGTAGGCATCTGTAAAACAAAAGCATGATGTTAAATTGATACATTTTCTTGGATGCATCAGAAAATATATCTTACCTAGGGTTGATAATGATGCCAAGATTTTTGGTACCTAAGTTGTGTTCATTATTGTCTTCCATCTTTGGCCTAAGATACAGCTAGGACCTAGATCCTCTGCAAATATAAGGCTTGGAGGTCGTATATAAGGGGCAAAAAAAGGCAGTAGGTGAAAAGGTTAAAAGGCAATGAACATTAGAGAGAAAGTTCTTTAAGAAGGAAGCCTTTTTATCCACATCACATCATTCCACCCTTTCTTTTCATACGATCTAACAAATTTACCTATTTCCCGATCTAACAAATTTTTCTATTTCCTTCTCTATATGATGATCTAACAAATTTGTCTATTTCCTTCTCTATATGATGATATATTTTGCAACACTACTAATAGCTGCTAAATTAATCAAGGGTAGTTGTAGTTGTTGGAAAATTATTGAAGTATAATGTTGTAGTTGTTGGAAAAGAACATGGCATTGGAAAAGGACATTGAAATACAATTAAATATTTAAATGTAAAATTGTAATTGTTGGAAAAGAACATGGCAATGTAGTTGAATATGTAGATCAACTGCAATCATTTGTTTGCCACCTTGCATAATTCTTGTAGTTCTAAGCATTCTATAAATCTACCCCAATATAGCATTCCCTCCATGCAAAGAGATCTTTTCTGATTAAATTTAACCAAAGCCTGCCAATAAAACAAATTGAGGAACGGTCAATTTCCAAGGAGAAGTTTTTAAATTCTCATTACCATTGTGCAACCTAGATTTGCTAGAGAAGGGCCATGGTTTTTAGAAAATAATGCAAGCTTGAGTACCTGATGTATAAGGAATGGCAGAAACCATGCATATATGGGCCTTCATATTCATATTCTCCACTTTCATGTTATGTTGATAACCTAGACACATACAGATTCACCTATATTAACAAAAGCAATTATGCCACGGCACACTGCATCAAATTATTCTATATTGTTCTTGACTTAAATACCAGCTGTTCATAAACAGGCTGAAGCTAAGAGTGGGGGTGGTTAATTCGTGCTGCAGGATAATGTTCTCCAACTCTGATACCAACCTTTTTATCAAACTTCTTTAATATTTTACATATTCCAGTTGTTCAATTCAAGATAATGTATAAGCATTAGGAGTTCCCTCCCAATTTTACCTATACAGGAAGTAGAAAGGACTATAAAAACTGGTAAACTCAAGGAAACTTATTGAGAATAACTTCTCAGTATAAATATCCACAGTTGGAGTGAAACCTGTATTCTTCAAAGATATCAGGATTTATTTGGGTTTTTCAGCAATCATTACATGCCTTTAATAATGCCTCTTCATGTCTCTCAATAAGATGTTGTAACTACTTCTGGGCAAGAAGTCCTTTTTGTATCAAGAAAAGGACAACTTTTATACCTGATAAAAGGAGACTATAAAAATTGAACCAAGCCATAGCGCTACAACATGTAACAATGCACTGGGGAGCAGAACTCCAAAGGCAGGATCGTCCAGTATATATACGCCCAGTAGGAGCAAATTCCTAAATAAAAGAAAACAAATATTTTGAACAAATGAGCAAGATCCCAATGCTAGACTCATGGGCATGATTTCCTGATCATACCTTTAAAGTTGAGTGTTATCAAATCTTCTTTTACCGTCGGAAAAGCAGACTCTTACTAATTTCTGTCTTGGCAATCCTGGAAGGAGTAAAAGGTATATTAGAGCTAAGGAACAAACAGTAGAAAATTTACAAAATATGATATCCTTCCTCATACAGAGCTTAAGAGCTTAATTTACAGGTAAGTACTTACATCAAATTGCCCATGCAAAGGTTTGGAAATTCGATGCCCTTCGTGAGTAAACTTCAAGTTATCTTTGTCATTATAATAAAGCTGAAAGCCGAATCAATCAGGTCAAAACTTCAGCTTCAAGCAACTGCCACAACTCAGCAGTAAACTACAGCAGACAAACATGCCGAAATTTTGCAGCAAACTCCTGATCCTGCTGAAGACTACAGGCATAAATCGAATTTGCTGAATCGATACTGGAAAGACAGAGTTTGTTGAAACTGACTTTGCTGAAGCCAAACATGCACACCTGGAGGTCATTCTGAAGCGGTGTGCCAGTTATCATTAACCGGTGCCTTGCATTTTGTGCAATCAATCTTAAGTGCTTTGTTCTTAAGCTGTTTCTATCCTTTAAAAGATGTGCCTCATCCATAACCACACAGCTCCAATTCCATTTCCTCAACATACTACGGTCCTCTTTTGAGGATGCACTGGGCATACCTTTCAAACTTTAGAGAAATACTAATCAGCTAAATATATGATGCATAAAATACCTGCGTCTCTCAAATTGTGAATAACTGGCGAGCAGTACATGAAATGGTGCTGGTTGGTGAGTCTTGGCAGCATATTGCAAATCTTCTTTTGCTGACATCCGATTAGCGCCATGGAATAGTACCACATCAAAAGAAGGACACCATTTCTCTAGTTCCCTTTGCCAGCGTTTTCAAGCACAGATGCTGGGCAGACAATTAAATGAGGACCAGGATCTCCTTCCAGATGTTGGAGGAGGGCTAGAAATGCAAGAGCCTAACAAAAAAACGTGACTTAAGTTATACAATGCTAACAGCGTAACTTCTAGATGAACCAGCAAAGTGAATTCACCTGGACTGTCTTTCCAAGGCCCATCTCATCCGCAAGAATGGCTGTAAGAAAAAGAAAAATCTCATGTCAGAACGTTCTAAGGCAAAGACCAATTCGGAACAACACAAAAACATCGAGATTGAGGTGCAGAAGAGCTTCATAAGATGACAAATACCTCCTGCAACATTCTTCCAGAGCTCTACAATTCCCGTGTCTGCACAAACATCTCTGAACCAAAGCGCTTCAAATTTCCGGCCGTCTTGGACCCTAAATATTACACTGCTTTTTATCTCTTCAACTGGCAGAGAAGATTGATTCGAGCTTCAGTAAGAACATTGGCAGGTCAGGTGCGGAGCGGAGCGACCTAACTGCTGAAGAAGATTTCTGCAACACGGCCGCCATGCCCTCGGAGATGCCAGAAATCGGAGATGCCCTAAATCCCTAAATCGCATACAGCGAGAAGAGAAAGGATATTTCGACCGTCGAAAATATTAATCAAATCTTGGCCGTCGAAAGTTTTAGGGTTTTATGCACGACATACACTAAAACTTTATAATAAATATATAAAGGATAAAGGATAAAGGATGTTTAAAATTTCTAAGGTATAATTTAGGGCTTACTGAACTCGTGGCAACAATGGGCTTGACCTAATTCCCTTCACTACAGCGGCTCTACTGGACAAACTATTTTAGGTACTCTCGTAACCTTTCTAAAAAAGCTCTGGTCATTTTCATGCATGAATACCTCTATTATTTTTCGGCTGGATGGAGCAAGCGTAGGGTTGGAATCCATCTACAAAACTACCAGTACTAAGAACAGAACCAAGATAAGCCTTAATATTTAGGTGAAATTGTGTCATGCTAACAGTGACATATTGTTGCATAATATAAGAAAAGGCAATAGATGAAGAGAATGAGACTAATAATCAATGGATCAAGGAGCTATTAGCATGTGACTATCACAAGTGCAACATTGACTATACAAATTATGTGGTCCAGACTATTTTGGGCTGCATTCGAAACAAAGAGATATATGCCTTTATTATGTTCAAGGAGTTTAACTTATATGACAAGAAGATTTCTCCAGTAGCTTGCCTTGGCTTTAATGGTTGGTTCAAGGTATATCAATCCATGAAAAAGTCAATTTTGAATTTTCAAAATGTAGAGGTATTAATACCAATGTGTATCAGGAGATCAACACTATATTATATGACAGAACATGCCCTGAGGGTATTCAGCTAAGAACTTTGTGATTGGCCTTATTGCATTGGAAGATGGGAACAAAATTGTACCACCCACCTTTGATAATGACAAGGAGGAGAATATTGCCAGTCCCTTAAAAGAGCATGATGATACTCAGGACAGTCTTTTGTCAGAAATGGACCTGATAGAGGAAGACTTTCCACGGAGTGAGGAAACCAAAGTAAAAGGCACTGAAGGAGAAGAGAATATCCCAAATCTTACCTTGGCAAGGCTTCAAGATGTTATCCCCGTCATTATTGAACAGTCAATGGAAGCTTATGCTTCCTTGTATGAGCACGCCATCTGGAGAAGCTAGAACTTTGGTGCACTGCCTGCAACTGATGTAGAAACTTGGATAGCTCTGGCATGGATCATTAGAGAGGAGATCAACAATGCTAAGTCTGCTGCTATTAGGCTAGAAAAAACCTTCAATGTATTCTTTGAAGAGCTCCCATTTAAGATGGACTTTTTTAACCCAACATGCCTTAAGGGAAGAGTGATACAAATCCTGCAAAAAGGACACATGATTTTCCCTAATTTTAAGAGGAATGACTACTATTTCAAAAGGGTTTGGAGGCCTTATTGTTCCTATTTCACTTGCAGATGTGACAAGAACAAGTACAACAAGAAGAAAAAAGAAGAATGCAGAGGCAGTGTAATTTGGTTTGATCATGGTATTTGGTTCATGATTAACCAACTAGAAGCTACCATGCCTCAGATCTCACCAATGATGAAAACGATGTCTTTAACTAAAATGCTAAAAAATGGATTAAGACCAGCTGCCATAGCCTATATTTCCTATCTAGAAGTTAGGAAAGTGCTACGATTCTAACCTAAAATCCAGACATCAAGGGTGAAGCCGGTCTGTGTAGAGAGACCAAGGGATCTATGTGGCCAGGTGATCTGTGTGATCAGTCTGAGTTAAGCTTTGTGCACTCAGAGGGCGCCAAATATTAAACGTGTACACAAGAATGGTATTAGGAAGGTCAATGCCCTAATACGGTATTAGGATGGTAAATGCCCTAATACGTCCTATGTATTGGGAGTCATGACCCCAATCATACGCTGTCTTTCATATGCTGTCTTTGTGTGTCATCTTTGGCCAAAAGGTGAAAGCCAAAGATAGAAGGAGGAGGTAAAAGGGGAACTAGATCTATTTTAAGAGGAGGCCTTTATGAAGGAAGGGACGTCACATTCTAAGGGGACTTTTCCTTTGGCTATATCTGGTGCTAGTTCTCAGCTCGGTGGGTGATCCATTGGTTGGATCTACGGTTGGGAGGCGAGACCTTTACCTCTCCTTGCAGTCACCTAGGTTCTGTGTGGACTTAGTGAGATTTCACTTGCAGTTCGTAATAGTGGTGCTTTCCTGAGAGCTTTTTGAGTTGTTGTACGGAGGCAAGATGATGAAGCGAGCTGAGGATATTGAGCGTAGTGCAGGCGATGGTGAAGAGCAAGGTTGGTTTGAGAATCTGGAACGAGGTAGTTCTTCACGTACTAAAGCTAAACATCGAAAAGTAAAGTTTGCATCGCAAGAGTCAGCCAAGGAGCTTACCAAAGAGTTTACCAAGGAGGATCATGTAGACTCTGTGGTGGTGCAGATGCTGCAGAAGCTAACAGCTCAAGTACAAACACTTGAGCGCAGTATGCTTGGTGGAGCTAGGAATAAGGGTAAAGGATGGCATAAGGATGATTCCTCGGATAGTGAGGAGTCCAGAAGAACACCTAACAATATAGAATAGACAATAATAGAAGAAGATGCGGAAGAATAGGTAAGTGAATTGATATCAGAAGAACGGTTACAAAATATATTATGCATCCATGGGATGTGACTCTCTATTGGGACATGACTCTAATGACACGTCACACATCCAGGTAGGCTAGATGCTGACTTATTATCACTCCCCCATCAAAGATAGCACTAGCACGGATTAAGCTTCAAAGGCATATAAAGAATCTTGGTTTATCACGATCATGCCGGAACTTGATAACGTCCAAGAGACTTAGTAAACATATCGACAAGCATTTCTTCATTTGAACAAGAAACTAAGTCAAGAACTCCATTCGGACCCGCCACGAATGAAGTGATATCGGGTTGATATATATCGAGCCTGTTCTTGCATGATATTTCGAATAGGCCAAGGCTACAAGACTACCGGTTGTCACAAAATATGATTGTTGGTTTTCCTTGCTCTTGTAGAAGACCACATAATAATTGCCTTAACCAAATAGCCTCTTGTGCTGCTACACTTGCCGCAATACACTGATCGATTCTTTGGAAAGGGCTATTATGGGCTGACGCTTGCTTTGCCATGATATGACACAATCACCAAGGGTGCTTTTTGCTTAACCTACCCAACTTTTTGAAGTTATAGCACCTACCAGCACACCTAAATTAACGAAAGCACGGGCGGGCTCGGACCCGCTCATGAAGGGCTCGTGGCGGGCTCATGATGGGCTCTGGACGGGCTCATGATGGGTTCACGACGGCTTCAATTCGGCCGGCCATCATCATAGAATTTTCAAGCTGACATCATAGAATTCACCGGTCATCATCATTCGAGCTCTTGAACAAACTTATCTCCCAAGCTTTGTGTATTTGTACTGCTGTTTTTTCTTCCTTTGCAATCCGCAGGCTCTTTTGCAACTATACCATGAGTTCTCCCGGTTTTGAGGTATCGCATTTTTGCTATCTTTTTTTAGAAAATGTTTGTGCTTCAGCAAATTTATAATAAAGTACTCAAATGTAAGTGGTTTTTTGTTTTATGCTTTTATTATATTTCAGCCGGAAAAGAAGAACACAAGACATGAATTTCTTGAGTTTCGGAAAGTGGAGTCGTCTGGAAGAAAGCCAAGCCAAATCAAGGCAAAAGAAGTATCAAATGCTGAATTTTTATCAGTTTTTGAAGTTCCTTTGAGGTCCGGGAAGATCAACATCAAGGAAATCAAGTCCGAATCGAAAGCAGTTCAATGAACTCCTTGAAAAGTATACCGAATGGCCCTACCAACAATGAAGTGAGGACTCGTTTTGCAAGAGCATTTGTATGGCAGAACACCCCTAAGGCTTTGGCTGACCCCGAAAATTACAAGGTAAATTGGGCATCTTTAGCAGCAGACTCCCACAGATTTTCTGTAGTTCATAAGAGTAAAGATCATGAAGTAAATTGTTTTGAAGCTAACCTCAATGTGATTATCAATCACATTAGAAGCTTTTGTCAGACATGAAAAAGAAAGCTGAAGAAGAAATTAAAGGAAAAAAGGCAGCTTTGTTGAAGAAGGTAGGTGCAGTGCAGTGCTGATGCTACTTGCACTTTATTGTACAAGCAAATTTCAGAGAAGAGAGAATCTATCAAACTTTACAGTGCAGATTTGCCTAACAACCAAGCTTTGGTTGCATACTTGAAGAAAGAAGAAGCAAGTTTAATGGATTTACTTTCTGAAACTATTGGGAGTGCTAATGTTGCTGATGCAGAAAAGTTGAAGGAAGAAATCAAATCCTTGGAAGTGAATATTGAAGCATATGGCCATAGGATGGAGTTTTGGAATGCAAAGTCCAAACACATATCTGCTATGCAGATTTCAACCAAAGGTAAGAAGGAACTCAAAGTTCACATGGGTGTTTATGATCTGCCTCGAGATCAATTTTTGAAAAGATGTGAAGGTTGTGGTTTGAGTTTTAGCTCTGACATGTTTTCTTATCAAGTTATCATGTGATCATAAATTTCATGTTCTTTGCTTTGGTTCTGTCTTGGATACTATGCATTGTACGATTGGCGGTGTTGTGGGGTAGAAGTGCCCGACAAGCTTGAGCAAGAACTTGGTTACTTTAAAGCGGATGAAGATGAAGTAATCGAGGAGTATGAAGAGTCTTCCGATGAAGATGTGAAGGTGACAAAGGTCACAAAGGTAAAAAGGAAAAGGTAAAGACATGGGTGAGGATTCCAACTCAAGGTAACCGAAAGTATGACAAACCTATTTCCAAAGATTTTGTTGACAAAGGAAAGGCAAGAAGAAATTCTTTCTTTTGGACAAGTTGAAAGCAAGTTTTTCCACAAGCCTTGCATTTAAGCAAGTCCTAAGATTGTAACTAGTCCCCGAATGAGATCCCAAGGACATACCAAAGATCTCCAAAGCTCGAGAGGTTGAAGCATATGTAGCTTTAGATGCATGCTTCAGGTTGGTCCTATACCACATACATCACAATTGCTGCAATTTGGACATGAAGAGCCTGATCTAATCTTACTTTGTTTATGGCTGTCCTTCAAAGTCACCATTCAAATATCCAACTGATGAGGAAGACCTCTATCTTTTAAGTTTATATATGGAGGCTTTATAAGCATGGAATAGCTTTGTAAATTAAAGTTGAAAGTATGGATATTGCCTTTCAAATCGTTGGAAGAAAACTTGTAAAAAAAAACAACAACAACATATCAACAACCTTAAGTTGAAAATCTTAAACCTTAACAATTTGAAAACAAATTGCTTTAAAATTCGTGTGTCTCTTCAAGAAAGTGTAGTGCATGCAATATCTTCTTTCGGAAGTTGCTTTTATCTTGATGACATGTTTCTTACATGGGGAAACTCTTGTATTGTGTCTCCAAAAATCCACCACTAGTTTTCTCTCATCATAAGAGAGTTTGTCACATCTAATCTTATTTTTGAACATGGACCATGGACCCTCACCAAGTTCAAGATCTACTCATCTTCTTCGTAGTTTGTGACAATCTTTTCTGTTCGGGCATAGAGTTCGGAGAAAGCTGATTTGTTAATATTGGTATTGACAAAGATAAACCATGGCAGCAATTCTTGCCCTCTTAATATCTGTTTTCTTTCTCATTCTTATGATGCAAAAAAAGAGTTCTTTAAATTCTCCACAATTTTCTTCATTACAGATTCATCCTTGGAGTTAGGAACAACAAGTTCAGGTAGCCACTTTGCAGCAGACTTAATTATCTCTTTCCTATCCCTACAACTTGCATTAACAAGAACCTTTTTCACCTTCACTGCAACCTTTTTTGATAGCATTCTCTTCTTCCATGTGCTTAGATCACCTTGGAGCAATGCTTCTTCATCTGCTGCAATTTCCCTTTCCCTCTTAAGCTCTCTCTCTTTTCTCCTTAACTCAGCTCTATACCTTCTAAAAGCATGACAATCTGCTAGAAAAAAAGAATCTGAAGTGAAAAAAGTCAAAGAAACCTTTAAATCATGCAAACCTTTGCTTACCTTGAAAATGAGGTTGATCATGACATTGGGTTCCTTTGTGTATTATCTTGGTGACACCCTTCATAACAAGAAAGACAACAAAGATTATTAAAAGAAAAAGTTCAAAGTAAATTCAAGGAATCCAATTCCTTGAAATCGACTTAAAGAAGGTTGCACACCTTCTTCACTTTGGACATCTTGAGTTCCCCTGGTGCCACCCTTAGACTCTTGGAAATCACCTTCATGGTAAGAAGGTTGCAAATCTTCATGAAATGACTCTTCATTGTCTCCATAAGGTTGGGGATTGTGACAAGAAACATTTTCTAGAATTAAAGCAAACATCAACAAATAAGGAAAGAAATCAACAACAAATATGTAAGTTCAAAATTACCCGAATCTATAGGAATTGATGTAGCCATATGTAACCTGATCTTGTCCGGCTTCTTTTCAGTTCAAAGCAAACTCATAGATTAATATGCATTTCAAAGATACATGAAAATGAAATGCATCATGATCCTCAATTACCATGGTAAATATCTAGCACAAATTCGCTTTTGCATTCACGAAACTTGTTGGCTCTCGTTTTGAATCAGACTTGCGGATTGTCGACAAATTGCATCGACAATTGGGAACAACCGCCAAAAATTTTTCGGTCCGACTCTGAAAACTTGGAGGCTAGATAGCGGTTTGCAACATCAAAATTAACTTGATTCTTGCACACGGATGCATCGAAAAGCTTCTCTCCATTCGCCATAGACGTAATTGGAGAAATCTAGCAGCAAAGAAATTCATGGTATTTATACTCAAGAACTTCAAAACCGCCAAATTTACTTTCAAATTGCTTGCTTTAACATGGCGCCATCACCTGCGCACCAAGAAGACGGATCAACAACCCCCACGGATTGCCGAAGTGGCAATTTCCGGGCTTCGGATCGACTTCAAGCGAATTTGGCGCCGTGAGGAAATGGCGGGTGAAGTGCTATGACGAAAAAATTTCACTTGACGCGGGTCCAAAGACCCGACCGGCACAAGCGTCGCCCACATAAAAGTTGAGTACCTTAATAAAAGACACACCCCCAAGCAAGAAGACATATGCCGATATTGATCTTCTTGTATCTAACTCACTGACCAATCGCATCAGGTGTACCCAACCAATTTGAAGTCGGCCGAATCAACTTGTTGATACATCGTAACATGATTGCATGTGCCCTTGAGATACCGCGATTATACATTTGATTGCATTCAATGTGATCTACGGATTTTCCATAAATTGACTTATCGCACTAATCGTGATATGATATATCCGATCTAGTAGAAACGACCCAAGTAAATCAAGCTACCAACTGCATGTCGATATGGAACTTTCGTGATATACTCTCTCTCCTCTTCATTTTGTGGAGCCATGTCAATTTGTAAGCTTCCGATTCGCTCCATTGGAGTTGCCCTTGTGATTACGGTCAGGTCATCTCAAACTTTTCAAGAAGTTCTTCAATGTATTTGATCCGCCCTAGTTTCATCCACCCTTCATTCCTATCTCTTGTTATATGTATGCGGGAGACAAGAAGATATCTCCCCATGTCCCACATAATGAACTCGATGATAGCAGATTTTTAACTTGATTCAAGAAAGCGGGACTGGAAACCAACACACAATCATCAACGTAAAGTGCAAGATAGAGAAAGGATGTACCTTCCGTTTCGGATATACATTTGGATCAGCAAAGAAGACTAAGAAAACCAATAGATCCCAATTACCAGATTGATGCAATCAAACTATGCTTCCGCATTGCTTTTAACCCATACAAGGCTTTATCCAATTTGCACACCAAATGTTCATTTTCTCACCGTAACAAAAGCCTTCCGGGTTGGGATACATAAACTTCTTCGCTTAAAATACCATGGAGAAAAGCGTTTGGACATCCATCCGATGAACTTCCAAGTTAAACCGGGTATAATGGGCCCAGAAGTTCGTGATGGAGGACATAACGAACAACCGGGTGAAAAAGTTTCGCGGAAGTCAACGCCGCTATTTGGCAGAAGCCACGCCTATAAATCGGGGCTTTAAAGCGCTGAATGTGACCTTCACCATCACGTTTTGATCTTGAAGAGCCATTTAGTACTCACAACTTGGCGGCCTCGGTGGAAGAGGAACGAGCTGCTATGTATGATTGTGCATCTTCCATTGCTTTTTGCCATTCGAGCATAAAGGCCCTTGCATGGCTTCTTCCATCGTATTAGGTTCTTCTAACCAAAGTTTGCAACAGCCAAGTATCCCTAGACGCTTATGAGTAATGAGATTCAACAAACTTAGGGGTCAAATGGCAATAGCGGCGGATCCGGTGACTTCAACCGATTTGGTAGATCTAGACTTCTAGTGACGCTTGGATATGGAGTGGGCCGTTCAAGAGCTAAAGGAACATCTTCAATATCTTGGACAACAGGTTCTTCTCTTGGAGCAATCAAGCATGATGAGGATCACTTGATGGAACCGCAACATCACCACTTGATCCACTTGAAGAAGCTTCAGCTGAAAAAAGGAGTACTAACTAGTGTGGGATGTCAATATTCAATTAACAAAGCACTCATCCAACGTGTCTATATCCAAAACATCGGCTTGTAAACCGCCCGCTGCTCCCCCATAAAGTTGATCTTCGGCAAATACTACATCTCTAATGGGATGATGAGGAAAGTTCCACTCTCAAGATTATACAACCCGTAAGCTTTGGCATTTTGAACATATCCTACATGAACACATCTTATACGCCATCCATTCGGGCCGCTTTTCTACAGAACTTGTGCAAAGGCTAAACAACCAAAGATGCTAAGTGAGCAATGGATGGTTTATGCCCACTCCACGCTTCATAAGGTGTTAGCATGTGTAAGCCGGATGTGGGAAGGCGTTCCTCAAGTAGGTCACGCCAGCGCTTCCGCCTAAAAGCTGGGCATGGGCATTCCCATAATGGAGCATTATCCCCGCACATTCCATCAAAGTTCGTTCATCCGCCGGGCGACACCATTTTGTTGTGGTGTATAAGCAACCGTCGCCGATGATGTATTCCATGCTCTACAATCGTTCTCAAATGCCCGAAGTGAACTCTCCACCATTGTCACTATGAATCATCCTTATTCTTCTCCCCTTTTGTGTCTCAACCCGACTTGGAACTCCTGAAACATTGCAAAGACTTCGATTTTGGCCGCCAGGCGTCTGATCACATGGCGAGAAATCGTCGGCATGAAAGTGAGAAAATATCTCTTCACGCCATGTGTTAATGTTTGCATTGGTCCCAAACGCGTCGTATGAATTAAATCCAGCAAACCTTCCGCTCTAGTGCTCTCTCCAACGGGAAAAGTATCTTTTCTTTGCTTCCCCATGACGCAGCATCACAAAGTCCAAGTTTTTCTTGATCTAAGGATGGCAAATCTGCTATACTAGTCGTTCCTTTACTAATTTACGGAGAGCCCGGTACATGTGGATGGCCCAATCTTGTATGCCATAGCTGTAGACTAGATTTTGGTTGCATCATTGACAATGCTTGTGGAGGGGCTTTTAGTTGGGCATCAAGGTGATAAAGCCCATCCCTTCATGTGCCACTTGCTATTTGTCGCCCTCGCCATTCATTATGTAGCACTTTCTCTGTGCAAACATTATTTGCATGCCAACATCGTGATTTTCCCAAACCGACAACAAGTATGTGCTAACCCGAACGGTACACATCATGAATCTTACAATCCCGATCTCCAAGTTGCATTTCCCAGGATAGTTCCCTTGCCCTTAATGTCTAATGCGGTGTTGTCTCCCACATACACTTGGTTTTCATTAGATGGTTCAAGGTTTAAAAGATATTCCGGGAAGCGCCATGTGAATGGATGCACCGTAATCTAAATAAATTGCTCTATTTAAATTCAATGAAGTACTAACCATGAAAAGCCTTTCTCCGGTTTTATTTCTCGGGTCAGCCACACATCGAAGATTGGTTCTATTTCGTCAATCATATTGCTTCGTGCATTCTTTGGCCAAGTGCCCCTCGGTTTACCACATGGTAACATGGTCCTTCCTTTCCTTTTTAACCATCCCGCTTCATTCCACTAGGACCATTGTTGAAGTTTCCATCTTGCCTTATTCCACTTGAGCCGGTATTAGAATTTCCAAAATGATTGACCTCTCAGGGTGCACCGCTTGCTCTCCCAATCAGATAGGCTTGTTGGTAAGCCACTTCGTTTATTTCTTGTAAAGAAGGCTGAATTCTTCCCACGCTTCAACTTTGAGTTTTCTTTCTTCTTCTAGAAGTAAACAACTAAATCGTCCATTGATTGTCCGTAGAATATTTGTTAATGTTTGCATAACAAGGGTTAAAATCTGCCGCCACTCCCTTCAATAAAGCGCCATTTGATCTTCTTTGGACACCACCGCCTTCACTCTTGCAAAATTTTGCACTACCAAGTTGCTAATTCGCTCAAATATTCTCGCTATTGACTCCCGAAGTTCATAATGCGTGTCAAAGAATTGTTGTTTTAAAGATAATTCACATGCTTTTCCTGGGATCCACCAAATGCTTTCACCAATGTTTCCCAATTCTCCTTTGAGGTCGACTTCAAATCTATCAAGTGAACATACTCTTCTCCAAGAGCAAGGCCAATTGTGGTTATGGCCTTCCTATCTCTCCGGGGTCCCATTCTAAAGCTTTTGAAGCATCTGCCGGGCTTCAATTCTGTGCCTTCCACCACTGACCCAGGTTGCTTCTCTCATTAGAATTAGTTGTAGCTTCATGGACCATGTATGATCATTGTCTCCAAGAAATTTCTAAGAACTTCTCTAAGAATCTTTTCCAAGCAGGGCGGTCCGTCCCCGCCATGTTTCTCAGAAGGATTTGTGAATCACTAAAATGACAATCGTTGGAATACACTCCCTTTTCGTGGAAACCTATTCTTGTTGTGAGAAACTCGCTTTGCTTAGAATCCCCTGTAAACTCCAAGCATGCAATCGCTTCTCTCAAACGATTCCATCTACGTTTTAGGACGGTCGTTAACCCTTTCAGTGCAAGTTTTGATCTTATCTTTGCTTCCAAATCGCCGCTTTTCCTTATTGCCCATCGCTTCCAAGCTCTGATACCATAACAACAATATAGAATAGATAATAATAGAAGAAGATGCGGAAGAATAGGTAGGTGAATTGATATCAGAAGAACGGTTACAAAATATATTATGCATCCATGGGATGCGACTCTCTATTGGGACATGACTCTAATGACACTCACACATCCAGGTAGGCTAGATGCTGACTTATTATCAACACCACCACGGAGCCCTCCAAGGGATGATTCGCCAGATGGAGATGACGGTTCTAGTGATTCCGAGAGCGACCACAAGAAGAAAAAGAAGAGTAAATTGCAAACGCCTAAGGATCCAAAGGAAGTCCTTGATTTCTTTAAGGGAGAACGTGATGGAACCACATTGCTGCAATGGTTGACGAAGATGAATGACTTCTTCAAAGAACATAAGCATACAGAGCAAAAAAAGCTATATTGGGCAAAGTTCCAACTAAAAGGTGAACCGGTGTTGTGGTGGTCCCGAGTGATGAAGGAAGAAGAGGCGGAGGGATATCCTGTGAAGACATGGGAACATATGGAAAAGCTTTTGAGAAGAGAGTTTATGCCGGATGATTATGAGGATACCTTGAAAGATCAGTGGTAGACATTGCGGCAGGGACGGGATGAGACAGTGAAAGATTTTACTAGTCATTTCAATGAACTTTTGAGTCTCTCCCGCCAGAATCTCTTCTCATGATAGGCGTATTCGTTTCATTACAAAGATTGCAAAGGGAATTCTCATCCTGCATTAAGTTATTACGTCCTAAGACTCTACAACATGCTAGGACAGCGGCATTGTCTATGGAGAATGATGCCAAAATGAAAGTAGGATTTCGGAAAAAGTGGTACAAATTAAAGGCTTTGGTGTGGTCGGCCGATCAACCACACCAAAGCAGGGTTTGGTACTTTCACGTCTGGGAAAAAGAAGATCCTTCAACTGCTACAACTGCGGTCGTCCAGGGCATCTTGCTCGGGATTGCACACATGAGGATCCACGATCTCGAGGTGGCGATAGGAGTGATAAAGATGATGCCAAAACTCCAGTGAGAGCTTCTAAAGCTCGAGTGAAATCTTCTGCAATGGAACTGGAAATGGAGGACACCACAAGTAGTGACGATGAAAGTCATGATCTCATATCGCTTGATGAGCCGTGGGGAATCACCCTATCATTGTGCAGTTACATAATGGTTCCTCCCATGACTTAATCTCTGCGGCGTTTGTGAAGAAGCTGAGATTGCCCACTGTTCGTTTCCGGGATAGGCAAGTGGCAGGAATCTGTATCAACATGTTTGGATCATGTTCGGCGAAGGTTTACATCAGCCTTTCTCCATGGGAGTATTTGCAACTGCATGAACTTTCCAAGTGGTTCCCAACCTAAGAAATGTGGATATTGTGCTGGGCATACCTTGATGGCGAGACTTTGATCCCATGGTCAATTATAAAACCTTGGTTACCAAGATAGGGACTATTCAAATCGTGAGGCATTAAGTCCGGAAATTCTATTTTACAAGTGGGATAGGCAAGCAATTAAGCGTTATGCGTGCAAGGCCCATTGCACGCCTATCTTGTCTATGTATTTCCCAAGCAACAAGAGACACAAGTGTCTAATTAGATGCAAAATGGTTGGAGGTTTTACACAAGTATGATGATCCCATTTCATGATGTCGTGGTCACATTACCTCCTTGTAGGCCGTAAGATCATAAGATTGATCTCGAATCGAACTACACCTATTGCCGTGGTGCCATATCGTCTTTCTCCAAAGAAGTCAACAAGAAGTTGAGAAGCAAATTGGGGAGTTCTTTGGATCGTAGGCGATACAAGAGAGTAGTTCACCTTATGGCGCTCCGGTTATACTTGTTACTAAAAAGGACGGCACGTTCAGGATGTGCATTGATTACAGAGCCCTCAACAAGGCCACAATTAAAAATAAATATCCCTGTGCCAAGGGTGGATGATCTTCTCGATTGTTTTGAGGTGCCAAGATATTCAACAAAAATAGATCTCAAACGGATATCACCACCCACCTTTACATCATATATGATGAGTGAATTTTTGCGTCCTTTCTTGGACACTTTTGTAGTAGTTTTCCTTGATGATATCCTCATTTATAGCCACACCGAGGCCGGAGCATATTGAACATTTGGGCCAAGTCTTAGCGACGTTGCGTGCTAATAAGTTGTTTATTAAGAGCAAGAAAAGTTTTTTCTTTGAGACACATATCGAATATCTTGGTCACATCGTGTCAGCAGCTGGTATTCATGCAGATCCATCTAAAGTCAAGGTTGTCAAGGATTGGCCTATTCCTCAGAATATTACAGATGTGCGATCTTTCCTGGGCTTATGCATTTATTAAGACGCTTTGTCCGGAATTTTGCCCAGATTGTTTTGCCCTTGACTCATTTTGCTAGGGAAAGAAACTATCTTTTTATTGGGATAGGCTAACAGTGAGTTGCCTTGAGCATTTGAAATACAAGTTGATATCAGCCCGATTATTTGCAACACCGGATTTTGATGCACAATTTTTCGTTTGTTGCACAGATGCTAGTGGATCCTCTATTGGTGCCGTCTTAGAACAAGATAAGCATCCCATTGCTTTTGAAAGCCGTAAATTGAATCCGACTGAGCTCAAATACACAGTCTATGAAAAAGAATTACTTGCTATTGTTCATGCCCTTAAGACATGGAAGCATTATCTGATGGGATCCCGTTTTGAAATCAAAACAGATCAGCAGAGCATACAATTCCTTCTTACACAAGCTTCCGCAACCCTCGTCAAATTAAGTGGGCAGAATATTTACAACAATTTGGAGTGGATAAGATCGATTTGCGTGCAAAGACAAATAAAGTTGCCGATGCACTGAAAGCAGACGTCCCCGATCCTCCAAACCATTCCATTATTCGGGAATAATTTTTCCCTTGGAAGGAACGTGACATTACAAGCCATGAAAAATGAATATGAAGTTGATTCAGAGTTTAGCGAAATATGGTTGCTGCTCAATGAAAGTCAAAGAACTTTCGTGATATTGTGTTGAAAGAATGTCATGAAGTTCCAACGGCAGGGCATAGAGGTATATTTAATACTCTTGATATGGTAACTAGATACTTTTATTGAATTCACTGGCGATGTGGTCACATTTTGTGGAAAGATGTGTAACACTGTGTCGGAAGATGAAAGATTACACGCCAAGACTCTGGGTTGCTCATGGTGTGTGTGTGCTGAAAACCCTTCAAAGATGTGACTATGGATTTTGTTTCCATGCCACGTAATGTCCAAGGCAATGATCAAGTCCGATGGACCAGTTAAAACCAAGTATGCCATATTCATTCCTTGTAAGAAGTCCCCGAAGCATCCGGGTACTGCAACACTTTTCCTTAAGGAAGTGTTCAAAATCATGGACTCCCAGGGTGATAATATCGGATCGGGATTCAAAAGTTTTAGTAAGTTCGGCGTGCATTGTTCACAAGTCTTGGAACAAAGTTGCAATTCTCCACCTTTTCACCCTCAAGCAGAGGGGGCGATCGAGGTAACTCATAGAACATTACTGTCTACGTTATGGAGTTATGTCCATGAGCACGTGAGGGGAATGGGAGAATTATCTACCTATGGTACAGCTTTATGCGTACAATATGGCAACACATTCCAAGAACGGTTAGCGCCTTTCCAAAATTGTTCAAGGTCGGCTGCCACCAACACCAATGATCAAAGTGGCTGAAGGTGTGATGGAAGCATGACAAAGTGGCGCAGACATGGATCGGTGTTAGAGGAAGTTTGTTCTTCAATAGAAGCTGCTCAAGAAAAGTATGCTGCTGCAACCTGAGAAGATGGGAAGTACAATATGGAGTAGATGACCGTGTTTTTGTGCATGTTATTAAGGAGATTAAGAGCTCACCTGATAGGGAAGAAGCATAAGTTGCCGACAAGGAATTATGGTCCATTTCGATAATTGAGAAGATTAATAGTAATGCATACGACTTGAACTTCCGCCAATGGAAGATACATAATGCATTTAACATTGAGTACTTGAGACCGCTCAAAGGAATTAAACCACAATTGTTACCTTTGAAGCGTAACCGTGAATTGAGGAGGTCAATCTGTTTGTTCTAAAATGATTGTTCAAAGATAAAGGAAGGGACAATGGAGGCGGTATTTGGTTAAGTATCTCAATGCGCCACATACGGTTTTAATGGGAATGAAAGAAGAACCGTGATCATTTGTCTTTATTGGAAGCTTACAGGAAGTTTATCCGTTGCTCAATGTGGAAGGCCTATTCTATATGAAGCAGGTCCATCTCGAACGATTAGAGTTCCAACAACGAGGTCAGGTTGTCTTTACCTTGGTGGGTCAAGCATACGATTCTAACCTAAAATCCAGACATCATGGGTGAAGCGGTCCATGTAGAGACCAAGGGATGCATCTCGGTGGTGGCTAGGTGATCCTGCGGTGATCGAGCCCGAAGTTAAGCTTTGTGCACTCGGAGGGCTTCAAATCTTAAACGTGATACACAAGAATAGTATTAGGAAGGTCAATGCCCTAATACTTTATTAGGATGGTAAATGCTCCTAATACTGACCGTATATATTGGGAGTCATGACCCCAATCATACGTTGTCTTTGTGTGTCATCTTTGGCCAAAACGTGAAAGCCAAAGATAGAAGGAGGAGGTAAAAGGGGAACTAGATCTATTTTAAGAGGAGGCCTTTTATGAAGGAAGGGACGCCACATTCTAAGGGACTTTTCCTTTGGCTATGTCTGGTGCTAGTTCTCAGCTCGGTGGGCAGATCCATTGGTTGGATCTACGGTTGGGGGCTAGACCTTTACCTCTCCTTTGCGGTCACCTAGGTTCTCAGATGGACTTAGTGAGATTTCACTCTTTGGATTCAGAATAAAGTGATGTTGGAAATGACTTTAAGCTTTGGTAAGACACCGGATAAAGGGCTTAAACAATTGTATGGAAACAACAAGATGGCAGACATAGTTGAGAAAATGGTTAAATCGCTGTCTTTTCTGAAATATCAAGGCCCTGCTATAAGGCCTGCTTACGTGGACAGAAGGTTATTCTAGCTACAAACAGGTTAAGAATACAAATCTGAAGACACCCAACACATACCCAAAGATTGCTAGTGACCCTAGAAAGCATGGAAAAATCCTAGTTGAAGTGACTAGAAATACAAGCAAAGGAAATCACCTCGCTTGGTCATGATGAATGTGCTACTTGGAATATTAGCTGAAAGATTGACATTTTTGTATATTAAGAATCCCTCCATAGCTATTTGGCAATAATATCAATATGAATTCCCAGTCTTTTGAAATTCTGGAAGTGATTCTGTAGATTCAGGTTGAATTGGCGAAAGTTAGGAACTAGACCTGATGATAAGCTCTTGTTTCTTAGAAGTCTTGCATTAAGCACATGTGAAATTTAAAACTAGAACCAAAATTCTGAAAATTACATTAGGGCAGAATGGCTTGAAAAAAACCTAATGCATATATTAGCACTAGTAATCAGGCAGACTGCAACCTTCAGCAGCGAAGTTCGTAACACGAATTAAAAATCTTTATTTCCTTATTGCATAGATATTCGACTCCTAGTTTTAGAATGCATGGCTTTGGAGGGCAGAATAATTTTAGCTAGCGTAGAAACGCCTATGGCTTTCATTTCATTTATTTGCAATGTGGTACTCTTCAATGTATATGGGTTGTTGCCAAACTGGCAGATGGTTCAACCATATGGTACGTCACTCCTTGGCTTGTTGGATGACTGTAGCAGTGTAAAACCTGCTGCTATTGCGGTAAAAGTCTGCAAGGGAGATCTATTTATTAATTCCTAGCATTTTTTCTATTCATTCTTGCTAATGTGATAGAGATGGAGGTTTGTAGCAGTTATGCAATAATATTAAGTGATTATTGCTAGCATATGCAGTCCTTCTTTGATGATACTGCACATTGCAAAAGACTAAGGCTATTAGCTAAGCTGGAGAGTTCACAAGGCCTGAAAGACATAGAATTAGACGTCTAGCATGCACTACAACTCTGGTCTTGCATGCTGCTATTACTACCTAGATAGTATTTATTGCCATGGTTCAGGATCTAGGGAAGTTAAGGCTAGGTTTATTTCAAGTGGTATATAGCAACTCTTGCTCTGAAACAATTATCCCTTCACATCTAGGTGTGGTACAATGGCCATGAACTCCAATTACCCTGCCATAAAACTATTTGGCTAGCTGATATTCTACCTTTCTGGATTAACTGCCTCCTCCGGCAGTGCAAAGTGGATTGCACAATAGTATATTTTATGCACTAGGTAACATGAGTTGGTGCCATATCACTATAGATCTAATGAAGTTGTAATGAAAATACCACAGTCCTCAGATTAAAGGCCTCATATGCACAGGCTTTGGGCTGATTTTATAGACTTTGAATAGGCTGGATGTACTCACATGGGTGATGACTGGTGATACTCACACGGACATTTGGCGTTTGCTTTGGTATACTCCATTACACTAAATCTAGTTTTCACTTTCTAATGTTGTTGTTATTGTTCTACTTGCTATTTGGTTTGTTTACATAACAGTGTGAAGGGGGATGACCGCAAAATATCCGATGACACCTGCTACCATGTACAAAGCAACCATTTCTAATGCTTATTTTTTGATGTTGGTGCAGGTAACAAGACCTTTTGCTCATTGTTATGTATTCTTTAAAAACCATTTTTTCAATTCAATTTATTTAAAAAGTGGAAGCTGGATAAAGACGGATAAAGACCACAGATTCATATTGGAAGATTGGAAATAAAGCAAAAAATATACTTCTGGAGCTACAATGAGCTATTCACTCTTCATTGGTTTGACTTAAAATAGTTTTAAACAATGGATATTGTTGTAGTAAGTAGATGTACTTGTAAAACAAATGTTATGATTTGGGAAAGTAATAAAGGAAAATTTACATCGATAAACACTTAAAAATTAACTTATCAATGTTATTAAGTAACATAGTCTGGGCCTATGGTTAGTACACACGTTGTATCGAGTTATTTCCTTGCAAAGGTATAACGAGATAAAACTCTGAAGACATATTTCAAAGGTATCTTTTTTCTTTTCTTTTTGTCTTTTATCTTTTTCTGAAGGACGAAAGGCAAATTACATTAATAACAATGGGACGTCAAGGGAGGTGGAGGTTATCCCAAACCTCATCCTTGATATCCGAATGTAACTCGAAACCAAAAACCGGTCATGTAGAGGAGATTTAATTTCTTGGTAGAGATTCCTTTAAAGGTGAGTATGCGACCTTCCAAGATCTACATGACACCTACTGCTTCCACTTCAACAAACTAGGGCCCCGAATATTGAATGCTCGCTTGTCTCTGCCGGGCCATCTATCTAGAAAAATGCCCAAAAGATATTTCTTGGAACAAAAAGCATAAAAATTTGAATTAATAGTCTTTGCAATTACTCCACGGCAAAGGGAGGCTCAACTATATTACATAAAATTCTTCCCAAGGTAATGCTTTGGGCTCCTCACGAAGTTTGACATTTTGGCTTCTTGTATCAAGGAATGTCAGCCTCATGTATGTTTTGCCGGGTTTGTAAGCCCTAAGGAGATTGGAGTGCATTGTGCATGATCTTACCTTTTTCTTTGTATTGTGCACATTTCTAATATCTCTTAGGCTGCCTTGCATCATTTTTGCGAGAGAACAATTAAGTTTTAAGCATGAAGTTTGCATAGTTCTTGCATAGCCATAGCACATGGCATTAGAATCAAACATTGTAATGGAAAATCCAGAAGCAGGGTATGCTGGAAATCCAGTGGCAGCAGTGGCTGAGGAGAACATTATTTTTATATCTTTTGGAGCCGGAAATTGAGGCAAGATGCAGGTAGAAGCTATCTAAAATCGTTTTTGTTTTTCTTTTCTTTTGTCTATCTGTTGTCAGCAATTTTTGCTTTCAAATCATGCAAGAACTTCATGACATTAGCATTGTTCTCTTCACATAATTTGTAGCGACCTTTGTCAAAAAGCGGTCAAAGGTATTGTAGTGGTTATTTTTTCCTATGATAGTTTCAGCGTTTCCTTTTTTTCATGAAGTTAAGCAGCTTGAATAAAAAATTGTTTGACATACATGTCTTGGTTTTATAGCTCGGAAGATTTTTAATGCTTAATAAGCGAAAAATTTGAATATCGTTTTGCAATTGAACATAGTCGCTTTCTTTTTGCATAGGCAAGAGATATAAAAGCTTACGCATCGTTCTATGATTATTCTATTTAGGAAATCTAATTTAGATTCTTGGTTATTCTTCAAAATTAGGATGGCGTAGACTATCATCACGATTCTTTCAAACACATACTTTTTTCAAGCATATTTGTACCATGGCATACATCTCTAAGGTTCGCGATATTGTTGCAATCATTTAATTTCTCATCGTTCTATGGGCATTCCTAAAATAATTGGATGATGAATTATTATGGGGTTATTTGCAGGTGTCCATATGGGAAACGGACGACTCATCTATGTGAAGATTACCTCATGCCAACATCTCTACAAAGTTCTATGGAGAAATTAATCCTCAAATGTTGAAGCTGTTGATCAACTGCTGACTAAAACATACCTTCCTCTAAAATGTTTATGAATACAAAATTCTTGATATTTACATTCAGGTGTGGCCTTGCATTTGAGCCAAGATTTGGATGTGCAATATCTCATCCTTGAGCGATGGCACATGTTAGTTGGATTATGTATCATTATGTAACTATATGAAAATCACGATAGATAATGTATAGTATAATTGTGCAAAAGAGCATTTGATGTGAAACATCCTAATAATCTTATTTTCTTTTGAGAGGAAAATTTGGCAATCCTGGATTTATGTCATTTTCTTCACCTAAGAAGGGCATGATTTTGTTTTTTCTTGATAGAGGGAAAATGTTTTCTATACAGGGGCGGAATCACTTTTAGGGGCATTTTGGTCTTTATTATTTTCCTATACGAAATATTATTTCACGCAATCCATGTTGCAATGAGACAATATTTTGAAACTATTCCGTGTGAGACTCAAACTTGGCCTTGACCTTGGCACCTGAGGACTCAACCTTGGCAGCGCATCCTAGCTTTTTTTAAGCGAGAAAGCTTTATTTAGTTTTCTATTTGGGATGATAAAGTGTGTTTATGACCAAACCATTCTTCACTTTGACATCCCTATTTTGCAAGGTTGTAAGGGTATGGTCACATGTGGCCCCTAGCAACTTGCACAAAAGAGAATATATAAAATACATCTTTGGGCATTGTTTTGAAAGTAATATGCACTATGATTTAAAATTGTCTATATTTGAGCTAAAGAATGCGGTTTTTATTTGGAAGGCTTGGTTGCTATATATCCTTATTCAGCAAAATATAGTGATATCTTATATAACACCTTGCTAATGAAATTTAATGAATGGCCTTGCATGCAAAATTTAATGTAGTTTGATCATTTAAAGCGACTCAATAAATTACATGCACGAATTTGATGATCACAATAAACAACAATATAAATGAATGAGGTATCATAAAGGTGCAATCGATCAATCGCATGCAAAGATGCTTGGATGTCTTTTTTGGGAAGTTTATAACCATAAGAATACAATATGGAATTATGATTGTGAGCTATTAAATGCCCATAAACACATACTCTAAAGAAGCTGACAACATTAGGCACCCTTACACTATTATTCATGCGCCCGGCTCAACCATTTGAACACTCAGAAGTTGATTTAAACTCTCAAGTTCATCTTGTGATTGAGTTAGCACACAACTATTTATCGCGACTTATTGTTGGTTAAGATCTTAAGCAAACCTTTCAATGGCCAAAAAGGCTCTAAAGGTAATACATATACCCAAAAAGGCTCTATGTGCATGAAATGTTAGAAATTTAATGCAAAAAATACATCCAAAAAGCCTAAAAGCGACAAGCTCTAAACCAATATCTTAAACTACATGCACTCCAATACATCTACCATTACCTTGCTTTTTGCTATTCCTACCCATGGCTAATGCCTAAACCTAAACCTCTATACTTGGCACTCCAATACATCTACAAAATCGATTACATTCTTATTCCGCATTATAAACATATTACTCACCCATTCCACATGTCCCACGACTAATGCAGGCATCGTAGAAACCTTCGTTCTAGTCATTGTAAACTTTATAGGCTGTGCAAACTTTATACAAGGCATTGATAACTAAGCCATTCATACCTCTTCACCACGCTTTACTAAGCCCGGTCTTCTTGATGTTCAATCGTACTAAAGCATAAAAACTCCAAAGCATTGTGAACTAATGCATCTCAAGCTCTCAAAGTTTGCATCTTTGTTGGATGCGGAATGTAAAAAATAGTGCATTATCACAAATCTATGATCTATGTAGTCGGTAAGATAAGTTCAAAATGCACAAAAATAAGCGCTAGTGTTACTTCGCTTTGGTACTCCATAGACCAAGGATCCTAAATAATGTTTGGTAGCTCTAAAAAGGCCCACAGTGCTCCTAGAAACCGACATGTTCATCTACAAGAATTGCATCATAATGTAAAGCGAGAGGGGAAAAAAAAGAGAACAAATCAAATTGGACAAAGTTGATGGAAGATATTTCTACTTAATATTACTATAAAAAGATTAAAAAGATTAGAGCGATACGTGGCGTGCTAGAGAATGTGTCAACTTACACAATGCTTGACTCATCAATGCGTTGCTAATATCTTGACCATATGAGAATCACCCATTTCTCCTCAAGTTCACAGGGAAACTAAAAGCGGCAACCTCGAATAATGGCTTCTAAACCATTAGGCGTAATGGAGCACTATTCATTTCTCTCATTGTTACAAAAGCTTCTTATCTTGTCTATCACAATAACATCAATTGAGTTCTTTGCGAACAAAAGAATGCAGGTCACAGATAATGCATGCTCCAATCGAGGGTTGTCGCGACAAGCAAATTATTAGTTGAAGATTTGAGAAGAATGCACTCCATTCTAAGCTTTAACTCCATTGTATGTTTGAATTCATCCCTTCTAAAAGCGAAGACATTTTTCATGGTGAAACATGAGCAAGGTATAACAATCTCAAAGCAAAGGTAAAAAATGAAAATGCACACAAATTTGTACGAGGAATTGTCAGGAAGGATCTCTGAAGAAGCTAGGGACTCGATCAAGGGGGGGCTGACTACACTTTTGATGTGTTTAAGCTTCTCAAAGTGCGGAAATAGTTCTAGAGAGTCTAAACATAAGTGAACCAAGTATGAACTTTTTCTCTGCGGATGGAGGTAACACATTCATCAAGGGCGTTCTTCTTTGCCACATCTACAAGCACAATTGAGTGCGATTAGGTTTCTAGATTATTTACATAACAAGGTCGGGCAATTTTAGAGCATTACCCTCCATAGAATAGAATGTTGTCGTCTATCAATGTAGCAACATGAGAAAAATGGAATACGGTCGAGATCGACCACATCTATTCTAACTGCCGGGTTGGGCAGCTAACATCTAGCATCCACACATCAAAGTAAGTGCCATCCCCAACAACGCCAAAGATACTTGCATTACAAATTTGCCCAACTCAATATAGCGACCGCGATCGAACTAAAACCTAGCTCAAAAGCGGAGCAATAGGAGAAGTTCCTCCAATGGAAATCTTTGAAACCCTCTATTCTCAATGCAAAGCTTGTAAATAAGTGCTCCTCAAGAGCAAATGAGTTCTTGGCATAGGATGAAGAAAGGATCACTTGGAAATTTAGGCATCAAAGGAAGAGCATCATAAACAAGATTAACACCAACTAATCTTACGTGTCATCGCATGCCGAATCGTTTTCATGGTGGAGCTCAAACTTGGTTGAAGCTTTGATGGAATAGATTTGAGGGAAGAATTACGCATGCTAAATGTTTGATTACGGCTTTAAAACACCTAATGACCTAAAACGCGGCCTTTCAAGCTGCTTTTCTTCATTGTGCTATCTAAAATGCCCACATGGTTTTGAGCGTGTGAATCGAGGAGGTTTACTGTATAAAGAATCAGCAAATTCCGTAGAAAGCCGCCGCCCAATCATAATCGAGCAAATGATCTGATATTAGGTTCATGATCGAGAGGGTTTCCATATAAAGAAAAAAAGCTCTGCATGCAAAGCCACATCCGTTATAAAGAAACTCTTGCCTTGTGAGCGACATTTGAAGCCCTTTCTTATTCAAAAGCTCCCCATCATCATTGCCTACCCATTGTCATTGCCTAGATTGCCTAGGGAGACATCGCTCTGATGAGCATTTGCATCGGTTTGAGGTTTGATGAAAAGAAAAAAGCGGTTTCTCTAACGTAGAGGCCAAATCAGCGATTTAGAATAACCTAACAAAAATCAATGTGCAAGATCGCGCACAAACTATCCTAAAACGCCATTATTATTATATATAGATAGATACGATGCATGTCCTTATGCCTTAGCTTTATGTAAAAAATGATGCTGTATTCTATGACGATGTGTTGTCTACTCTGTAAGAATAACGATTTATTAAAAAATGGCGAAGAATGATGCCATTTGCAATATGAATATATATTAGAAGGCATTTGTGACGCCGCCATTTGTTTGCTTTTTTCCGTGTAGTGTCCTTATGATTCATTTCAAATGCAGCGATTTTCTTGCTTTTTTTTCTCAACTTTTATTCAAATGGCGCAACCTGGTTGTTGCGCCCGTCGATTTCCGCCCCATTTCGTGTCAAATAGAGCGGTTTTCATGCTAATCCTTGTGCATTTTTAAGTAAATAGCGCAGATTTGATTGCTGAATGTGTGAAAAAACATCGAACAATTTCATTTCGAGCGAAAATGGAATCACGAAATTTCAACCATCATTCATATATTTTGGGATTATGTCTATTCCAAAATCACGCCAGATAAGCATTATTTTCAGCGCATTTCGTGCTTTTTAATTCTATTTTGTGCATTTACAAAACTATAGTTTATGTTGAATATTTTAGTATTTTATCACATTTACAGTTGGATGCTGCCTAGTGGTGTGACGTTAAAATACTATCTATCTATCTATTAAATAAGGCAAGGGAAGGCCTTGTTTGCTTAAAATTGACATCAATAGATTATATAACATTAACAACAAATATACTTGAAATAACAAATTCTTCATTAACATCACAAGAGAAATAATAACTTTTTTTACGATTTTAAGCAAGTAATAAGGTATGTCAAGCATGAAATCAATCCAATATTCACATCTTTTTAACAATCACAAATCTAGACTTATAGTATTTTAGCCAAATAAAGCCGGATTATCTATCCAACTAATAAAAGTGATGTCCTCTAAAATTGATAAAAGAAACAAATGTTAAAAGTGAAGTCAGAGAGAAATCGCGCTTGTCTCAAGCGTAACAGAGCTCTCGGAAGCATAAAAAAACTTCCAATTTGGTTATTTTTGGACAAAAGTAAATACATCCCAAATTATTATGCGAAAAAACAGGTCACAATAAAGCCTTCTTTTTTCTACAACGGCAAGGATGGCTATGGCAAAAGCCCTGCCCCGGCCCAGTACCGCCCCCTGTGCCCTGATAAACAGGGAAAGCTTTACCCCTGAGCATGCCAAACAAGGCGGATGGGGATGAAGAAGAAGAAGAAGCATAGCAGAAATTTAGCTTTTTTTGCTTTTCCTCAGCCCCTTTGTCGCTTTATCCCGTAGCAATCACTCAGCCCCTGTCTGCACTAGACCCATTTCCAGTTTTAGCTCAATTCCTATATCTGCTTGCATTAGGGCTTGCGTCTTCAGTATGGTATTAGCAATGTAATTCTTGGGCTTGGAAGCTTTTCGCTGGAACCCTCTTGTTTTGGTGAATACAAGGAGCTGCCCTGTTACTTGTCGAAAATGCAGTGCAAGAGGATTTAAATCCATCATCGTTTTAGTGTCTTTGCAGCTGAGCAGAGTAGTGGGAGACTTGGCTTCTGATAAAGCGGCACTTTTAGCCTTCAGCAATGCTATTGACGATGTAAAGAGATTAAAATGGAACACCGTGCAAGCTCCAATCGTTCTGTTTCTGCAATTTTTGATTTATAGCTTCTATGGCAGGCTGCAATAATGTCTCACTCTCCTCATTTTCATCCCCAAAATATGAATTTGCCTGAACCTTCTAATGGTTCTTAAGCAACGGATCATGAAACTCTGGCCTTTTGCATGTCCTGTATAGCCTTGTATCTTAGATTATCACCAAAATGGCAATGGCGATTTTTTGTAAAGCTTGAGGTTTCCATTCCATAGTGCTGCTGCTTTCTCTCTGCATCATAAGCCCTAGCCTCCTCACATCCATCTGCTTTAACTGTTCGCCATAGCACCCACCAAAGACAAATTTTAGAAACAAAATTATTGAAGATGGGCCTAGTGAAGCTGGAGTTATATTGCAGAACTATTCTTCAAAAGAAAAACAGGAAAATCATTATATGCATTCGACTTGTGATGTATCCCTTCTCCAAAGCTAGCTTCATGGAAGCTACTCATGGCAAGCTGCAAGTAGAAGGCAAACTGCATGTAGAAGGCTGAGATGCATACATAGTTAGGCAAACTGTGCAGAAAACCCACAAACTGGTAAATGCATGTTGTAGTTAAACAAACCCTGCACAGAACCATGCGAAATTCTTCACAAACCCTGCAGAGAACCATGCAAAATTCTTGAAGAAGAAGAAGAAGCCGAACGAAAGCTAGAGGAAGAAGAAGGTGGAAGAAGAAGCAGCCGAAAGAAACTGGAAGAAGAAGCCGGACGCGCGGAGACAAATGAAAGGGGAAGAAGGGCGTTGAAAAAAAGTAAAAGGGGAAGAAGGGCATTGAAGCGACATTGCGTTGGAAAAAAAAAATAAATGAGGGAAAGCGGAGGGTGGAAAAGAAAAAAGTGAAAAGCAAAAAAGCGGAGGAGGGACGAATAAAAAATTAGGCGGGACAAAAAGGGGGGAAACTACGGACGGGAAAAAGCGGGGGAAACAACGGATGGGGCAGAAATAGAAAGAATTTAAAATTCCCAATATTAAGACATATTCTTGATTTAAATGAATGATGGTTTTTCCAACTTTAATGAAACTGTGCTTTTACAAGCTATTTCGAGCGAAATAAGAATGTACTTTTTCTCAAATTAATGAATTGGTGCTTTTGGGTGCATCTGTGTGGCGGGTGCCCAATAGGATGGGGCCATGTGGAAAATGGTCCATCCCTAAGGTTGGCTGGCTAAGTTATTACATAACTTAACCATGCTCCCTTCCACACTTATATGGAATACAAGGCTACTAAGGTAGGCTTGCATGGTGACGTGGCCTAGAAATATACATATTTATATCGTATATTTTAGTGCAACATCACATTCTCCCCCCTTTAGCATAATGCTCTCCCCAGCATTTATGGTAAGGTGACGAACCTACATCAACCTTGTAAAAACTCGCAACAAGAATATAGGAACTTAACTTTATTGAAAAGGTTAACTTCCCCTTAAGTATTTGTAACGTTAATTGTAAGGCTACATTTTTTTTTTCTTGAAGGACGACAAACTCTTATTTAATATTCCAGAAGAAGTACACACATAATTGCAGAGACAGGAATAAAATCTCAGCAGACAAAGATAATCTCTTAAATGCGACCACTGCCCATGCATGCATAAGATAAAATACCCAAATATTCCTCAATAAAAATCAAGCGTTTTTCTCGGGGAAAGTTTTTCCCGAGAACATAGATATTCCTTCACCAATCTGTTATTGCACCTGAAAAGTGAAGAACTGATGATCGACACTAATTGATAACCGCCTTTTCTTATATATTTTTTCCAAAAAGATATAACAATGGACCACAACAACTTGAGGCACGAAGCTAAGTGGAAAGCCCATTGCTACAAGGAAAATACCGCGTTTCAAGTGGAAGGATAAATTGCAAGAAGCACCTGGCGGCTAGTCAAAGCCACATGGAAAAAGAGATAGTAACCATGACCAAAAACATAGAACTTGGTCACATAGAAAGAACGATTGCTTTCGAGACTCTCAACAACACACTAGCCCGTGGGCGGAGTTCGAAAGTGGGGATAAAACTTATGAACTAGCACATTAACATGGAAAAACATCGTGATGGAGTTGCCACATATAAAGCTGGCTTTTGGGTTGAATAATTTATTCCGGACCAGGGACCACATGTGGGGATAAACTGAACCAGCGAGAGGGAAATCTTGATGGAGTCGCCAACAAGACCCGAGGGGGCAATGTCAACATCAATCAGGAAAAACGATAACAAGAATGCATGACATTGCGCATTAACAATTTAGGGACCTGTCCAAATAGGCACATCAACTGGTTGTGAAGGAGCGATCCTTATAGGGATTTTGAGGGTTTTTTCCGAGGTGTTTTGCTCCCTTGTTTCTCCATGGAATTGAATCGCCATAGTGAAGAAAGTAGCAAAGCCAACGTCTTGAAAATTATGGAGCTCCATTTGAGCCGGAAAAGGCCCAAACTTGGTACTCTCCACCGAGGACCTTTTTTTTTTTTTTTTTTTTTTTGTTTATGTTCACATGGAATCTGATGTCGACTTCAAATTTTGAGTTTCAAGTTGAAGCCAAAGTGTTCCCATGCAAACCTTCATTGCCAGATGGCAAGGTTCAACTCTAGTCCACTTGGCATGCATTTTCAGAAATGTGAATAGATTTCTGGGAAGTCTGCTACTTTACTTTGTCCTGTAGTGGATGTACTTCTTAAATGTCATGTCGCTTCCATCGGAACGTAAGTAGCAGTGTATGTGTATTATCCTCAGCCTCCAACTCAACTCTCACGTCATAAAGAATTTGCTTCTATTTTTATGGTGATGGTCATCAATTCATAAGATATTCTTCATGGCAAAATATGACAGTCACGGATCCCATCAGCTTAAGCCGCATTCTCTCCCAATCACAAGACGGAGCAACTAGCTCATACAGCTCATTTGGATCCTGTTGCGTTGATTGGAACGTTTGTTTGCCCGTGACTAATGATGGGCTGGGCTTATATATCGCCCGGATAATGAGTCTACAACGTGCAAGCTTCTTTTGACGAGCTCCGTTACAGGAGTATGATGAAATCCTTCGTCTTCTTGATCTTCATCTGTTTGATCAAATTCTGCTTTGCTTTACACGATTACTCTTATGTGGAAGAAGAACTGGGCTGGAATGTGAGCAGCAAGGCGGAGCAGGTTCTGAGCAATGGGAGGATTTATGTTTCCATGGGGCTTGGCTTTTTGGGTTGGAATGGAAGCACTAATGCCACAATCAAGTACAGAGTAGTGTTATTGAGCAATGTAGGTGAGGATAGCCAGTTCAAATTGTCTGTGGTAGCATGGGATGAAGGTATTGATGATTTAGCAGGCATTGTTTGGCAAGTGGACAAGACAGTGGGAATGAATGCCACACTCGCTCTGCAAAAGGATGGAAATTTGGTTCTACGCAGCCCCGAAAATGCCCTTGTTTGGGAAAGTAATACAGCACATATAGGCGTCCAGCGTCTGTGGTTGACTGATTATGGAGCCTTGGATCTCAAAAATGCATCTAGCGGCACAGTGTGGACCAGCTTCAAGCACCCCACAAATAAAATGGTATGCGGCCAAGTTCTGGAGCAGGGCCTGAGCCTTATGAATGGGTATTACAGATTTAGCTCTGAGCCATCAAGGGCTGCCCTGTATTATCAAAAGCAAGCCTATCAAATCTGGAACATCACTGCTGCAGCTTCTTATGTGGTCTTTTGCTGTGATAAAACTGGAGCTATTCTTCAGCTGCGCTCTGATACTGAGAGAGTTGCATTTGATAGAGGCTACTTCGTTTATAATTGGAAGAGTTGCCTTGGATCAAATTCGACAACCCTGCTAGAGCTGCAAATCGGCTACCTTAACAGTAACGATGAATCACATGCTGCCATGGCTACATTGGGGGACAACGGACTCCTTACAGCAGAAGATCTGTCGGTGAAATCTTCCACATTCCAAGGTAAGGATTACTGTAACCTGCCCAATGTTTGCGGCCCTTATGGATTGTGCTCTACAACTAAATCTTGTAGCTGCCCTCTGGATTCCTCCTACTTCAAACGCGTTGATTCCTCAGTATCTGCATATGGTTGTCAGTTCTCAAATGGCTACGGTAAAAAGGGCAATTGCCAGATGAGAATTCAGAGTGGGATTGATTACTTCAATAATAAATTTGTAATGCCCACCCATTCAGGAATTACTGAAGATATCTGCTTCACTAATTGCCTCAATAGTCCAAATTGCACAGTGGCTTTTTATCAAAACGCATCAAGGTCTTGCTTTTTAGCGAATCAAATCTCCAGTCTTAGAGCTAGAGAGGGCAGTGATTACTCTGCATCGTTCAAGGTATGCAAGGAGGAGGCAAGGTCACGGGTTATATTCTTTGCAGGAGCTGCTGGTGTATCTGGTCTTCTTCTACTGATTATTGCAGCTGTGATTTACATGAAAATGAGGAAAGGGGATGAAGGCGAGGAAGATGATGGCATTGTGGGTTCTTGTTTATCAGAGTCGGGATTGGAACGATTTTCGCTTAAAAAATTGGGAGAATTGACCAGCGCATTTAGCGAGAAGCTGGGAGACGGGGCATTTGCAACTGTGTACAAGGGCCTGCTGCCCAACGGAAAATCTGTCGCAGTGAAGTGCCTTAACGGCTCAACACAGGAAGCCAAGGACTTCTGCGCAGAGTTGTCTATCCTTAGCAGAGTCCGGCATTGCAATGTAGTCCAATTGGTCGGCTTTTGTAGCAACAAAAAAACCAGAGCCCTTGTCTGTGAATACATGGAAAACGGGTCTCTGCATCAATGGCTTGTGGGCAGCAAATCACCCGCACTGAAATGGGAGATCAGAATGGAAATCGCAATTGGGTCAGCAAAAGGAATGGCATATCTGCACGAAGGGTGCGCAGAACGGGTGCTTCATTTAGATGTGAAGCCTCAAAATATTTTGCTGGGTGAAAATTGCTGTGCAAAGGTAGCAGATTTTGGGCTTTCGAGATTGACGGGCAGGGAAGAGAATGCAGCGTTTAAGTCGACAAAATGCGGGGCAGCAGGATATTTGGCACCAGAGCTGCTGAAAAGAGAAGCAATTGAGGTGAAGACTGATGTGTACAGCTTTGGGGTGGTCCTGGTAGAAATTGTGTTAGGGAAAAGACCAAAGGAACTAAAGGCTGAAGACATCTGGAACCTGAGCAGAGACGACAATTGCATACGCATTAGTGTGGACGAGGCACTTGATGGGTCCTTCAATTTGGAGGAAGCTAGACGGATGCTCAGAGTCGCTGCCCTCTGCATCAACCATGAGCCTGAAGCCAGGCCTCACATGTCTTCCATTGTCCAAATGCTCGAAGGCAAGATCGATATCCCTCACTTAGTCATTACTCGAAAGTTTTTTCCCAACGTAGGTTAAGGTCAAGTTTTTGAAGAAGTTGGAATCTCGAGGTTCTACTCCTTCCTTGCTCATTCAGGACAAGTTCATGAAGATGTTCGTTATCTATTTATGTATACTTTTTCCCTTTTAAGGCTGAAAACAATAGAACTAGGCCAAAGCACTTTTCATCTTTTTCCAAGAAAAAATTACAATGAATGGTCATCTCATGTGATGCCCATGTGTTTCCTAAAAAGGACCATCAATCCAAAAAAATAAGGTGCTGCGCACGAAGGGTTGCCCTCCGGTGGCCTGAGAGTGTGTTTTTATGTTTCTTGTTGACGTTTCGTTTTCATGGTTCTTGTTGGGTCATTTAATGTGTCGGGGCTTACTAATGTTTTGAACAGGAGATTTTGTTTTGTGTTGTTTTGTTTTCTTTTGTTTATGAATTGTACATGGACCAAAATGAGGCATGCGAAGCTCAGTGCCTAGATCAATTGGGATTGATGTGATCATGTTTTTGGTTTAAAACACATTAGCCATTCGTGAAGAATGCTTTGTGTAGTTAAATTAGTAATGGAAATTGTACAGGGCCTGTATGAATACATGATTTCATTTTCATGCATATAAATATTAAGAATAGAATACCCAATGGTAAAAAAGAACCAACTCGTGTTTTGCTAATATAACAATCCCATTTCGAATATGGGCGTTTAAGCAATTTGCTAATATAGTAATTCCATTTTTAATATGCACGTTTACGTGATTTGCTATTTCTATTATGCACGTTTAAGTTGGTTGGTGCAAGTTAATTTTGGGTACAAACCATCAGGAAATTTAACAACATGCAGAAAGCATTTAACATATTAATGGAAAACCAAATGTCATTGTTACAATATGTTGTAGCCTATACAGCAAGAAGTAGGGATTTGTGTCAATCGTCTGCATCAACTCAGACCACAAGCCCATAACAGCTTGAATAGTATCTTACTTTAGGAACTTTGACTGCATTTTCGGCTTTATGTTATGGCTTCAGCTTGAATAGTATCTTACTTTAGGAACTTTGACTGCATTTTCGGCTTTATGTTATGGCTTCAGTACCTTATATGGATAGTGACATGCTTTTCTATATAAAGAAATGATTAGTTTATGATGCCTTTCCCTTTATGCGGATCAAGAAAACCACGATCGCCTCTCACATTATCCTAAATGGCTTGCTGCAATGGAGACTTGATGGTTAGAGGAACCTGCATATTTTATTACATCCCAGAATGAGTTCAAACATGGAAAGAGAGCATATTTGGTTGTAAAATATTACACATTACCCTTATAGTTTATCCACGAATGTTACATTTGCATTTGCGGAGACTTGGGATAAACCTAGCTTCTTCAAATGATCCGTGGAGAGATGTTTTGATCCTTGGGTAACATGACAGCGACTTTCTAGTTCTACATATGAAAACTTTGGGTGATGCCATTAGATGATAAAACATATGTTCTTTCAAAATAAGGACACACAAGAGGGGTAACCCATCCTTATTTGCTTTTTCCATTCCGTCGTGGGTTCTAATTTGATTCATTTGGGGACCGTCAACAAGTTACATTTCGGTGGGGTATTGAAATGCTTAAGATATTTAAAAGCTACCCATCCAAGGCATCTATATTAGATGACTTCGGTTTTCTGAGAATAGGCGACCCGGTAATGCGGGAGAAAAGATTTCGGCATCAACCAAAATTTCCATCAAGGGGCAACAACGGGCAAGTAACGATTATTATGTACCTCACATGGGGCTATCATTCTCACTGGCCACATTAAAGCGCATCTTTGGAAGGTTTGGTTTTCTTTTTCGATCAAACGAACCTCCATAGCAGTGACATTTAAATGGCCAATTAGATAGTTGAGTCAATGGATACAAAGACTCAAATAACTAGAAAAGCGGCAACCACTGAGGACAATCACTAACACTCTCATTATGATTAAAGAAAGTCTTATAAAGCGGTTATATTATTCCCTTAATCGATATTATCGGGTCCAACAATAAAACTTATATAATCCCGGAATGTATAGTCCACGACATCAAACTTCATGTGGGTTGGGATTGCGGGTTAGGGCGTGCATCTATGTCATTTGCTGCAAGGAGAGAGACCCTTATATCATTAAACTATAAATCAAATGCAAATTCTTGAAGTTCAAAATTTCTTGAAAACCTGAACGAGCAATGTATTTTAAGTAATGTACATTAGCTACTTTTTGCGGCTCAATGATATAGAATTATCTTCTCTGTTTCCAATTCTTACGTTACGCATTTATCTTTCCCGGGCATTATACCCTCTTTTGGACTTTCACGGGTACTTTTTTCACAACAAATGTTGAAAACTTCGTAAGGATCAAAATATCACAAACTACACTAATAAGTAGTTGAACCTCTCAATACACAAGATGAACATTTCCAAGCTTATGTAAAGGTTGACACCTTCCATTGGACTTCGAGGTACTTTTTCACGACAAATCATTTGAAAACTCGTAAGGGTCAAAATAAATATCACAAACTACACTAATAAGCATGAACCTCTCAATGCACAAGAGGAACATTTGAAGCTTATGTAAAGGTTGACACCTTCACAAGCTACCCAATATACATGTGGCATATAAAGTCTTTGTGTCTTTCGGAGAAACACATGCACAAGTTTTGGTGACTCTCATATATATAAATCACGTTTGCTAATACGCCAACACCGGTATGCAACTATTTGTCCTGACTATGTATACCAGTCTTGACAAATTAGATATATACATTTATCCTTAACCACATTGGTATCACCTACCATAAATGGGAGACGAGACAACTAACTTAATACATCTTCACTAATTTCCACCAATAGGTATAGCCTACCATAAATGGGAGAGGAAACTGCTAACTTAATACATCTTCACTAATTTCCACCAATAAATAGGTGCACATACCATAATAGCAAGAACAGAAACTCACTTAAGCAGACGGGTTGCTTCTTCCCTAGGATCATGGGCATAAAATTTGGCGGTATGCGAGTCGCGCAAAAGAAACAAAAGTTTACAAAGAAACTAAGCATCAAAGAACTTTGAAGGCGCTAATTGGTCTGAAAAGAAAGAAATAATAGACCAACAATGAATGTTATACCATGATGAGTTCATTGTAGCTCAATTCATCAAGTGATTTAATCTTCCCCAATGCATCACGTTTTGGGAAGGATGGTAGATGTAATGCCTTCCGAACAGACTTATTCTTCAACAAAATTACCTGCAAATAAGTTTTTTAATATGTCAATAAGCTATGTGAATACCACAGAAAATGTTGCTAAATAATAGAAACAGATTTGGAGAATATGGCACATTCTTGCTTACTTGGGATAGGTTCCAGAAGTTTATTAGTTAGCCAGTACATGAAAACGCCCTGCAAAATTTTGGAATTCTAAGGATTTAAAAATTTCAGACAGATAAAATAATCATTAAACCTTGTAAATGCAAAAGATCGAGCTTCAACAAAAAAGATTAAGAACTCAAAACAGTTATTCAGATATCTCCTTTCATCTTAGAACTCTTTTTCATAGATTGAGTTACAAGAACATCTCTCAACAAGGTGACCTTTCATTAAGTCATAAGGTACAGCTTATATACTTGAGTTACAAGAACGTCTCTTAACAAGGTGGCCTTTCATTGAAGTGCATTGTCTTAAAGTACAGTTTAGATATTTGAGTGCGAGTCTTCATGCAATGGTGACCCACAACTTAACAGCAGCTGCAATTGCATGTGTGATTGAACATAACTCTCGTTATGCTAATCTTTCCAAACTTTAATCAGTAAGCATGAAATCACCTGTGGAAGATAGAACCCAAAAGCAACCATTGGTATTGTAGCTAGACGGAGCCACCATTTGAAACTCTATATGCCATCCACAACATTAGGCCCCAGAGCAAAAAATTATATCCATTAAATTTAAAACAGAAGCATAACACCCAATAGAACCTACATCCATCATATTTGCCATTGAACAACATATGAGCTTGGAAGGCTCTAAAATCCTTCTAACTGCACCTAAATCTACGCATCAAGAATGGTGAAGAACTGATGGGCAAATGAATTGTCAAGATCTGCTGCTATAGACAAATGGTGGGTTTACGCAAGTTCATCATGCATAAGTTACCTTTGTCATCATTTTGTTCCGCCATTGTATTTGCTATGTCCTTTGGAAGTTCGTGTACAATGGGTAACAAGTTAGTTGGCAATGCAGCCTGATTAAGGCGTGCTTGACTTTAAGTTCATCTACTAAAATGTTCTTGCCTCTTCTATTATCTTAAGTGTCTTTGAAAAAAAATAATAACAATAAATGTTAGAACACGCAGTAAACTTGAATTTCTTTGAACTTTGTAGGCTGCTGCATGTGCCCCAAAACAAATCCTATTTCTGCCGAGGGTCTAAACTCTCAACATCCCGACACCTTGAGATGTTCCCATAGTACTCTAGGAATAACAATTAACAACAGAATGCATGTTGTGTAGTAAGATGAATTTTTGTTCAATAAGAATAAGAGGAGTAAATTCATATAACTCGATGGCATGCACTTCACTGATTATAGTTGATATGTATGGCTTCTGGGAGGCTAGAATTTATGCATCTATAGTAGAACGGTCCTAAATAGATGCTAGTAAAAATCTTAAAAGGATGGCAAGGACGTGACTAGAATCTAAAGTGGCTTCTATGCATATCAAACGCAACATGTCTTTGGAATAGTCTTTCAATTTTCCAGCCAGCTCAATAAGTGTGCTGTAAACTACCAAATCAGGCTGAACATCTCGTTCTTCCATTTGATGGAACCATGACATGGCAACCAAAGTAAAGCAAAGCCAAGCAAGGCAAGGCAAGGCAAGGCAAGGGACAACACAGCGAAATCAAAGCAAGGGGAGGCACAAACCAAAGCAAAGCAAGACAGACCAATGCGTGGATAGATGAGCAAAATTGATGGAGTGCGTGGATCCGGTACCAACCAACGCGCGTCGCCCTCCGGACCCTGTGAGCCCTGCCAAAGAAGATGGGTGGCTGCCGAACCACAGGAGCTTCTGGGGAAGATGAGCAAGCATAAAACAAAGGGAGCTCCATGCTTTTAGGAATCAAAAGACATATAATCAGTGCTACAAGAAGATCTTAAGCACAAAACAAAGTTACCTCCAAGTGGTGTGGCGAAAATCGGGTATGGACCGCCGGATTGAAATTAGCGATGCTAAGGTGTGTTTCGAAGATGCCTTATGATGTCTACCAAAAATGCCGCGTGAGGAAATCATGTTGCATGCCATGGCATGCACACGAAGCGAATTTGTTACTTGAAACTCATACCGCCTTGGCTTAAAGCGTAGGAAGTGCTTATGCTAGAGACTACTAACTATCCAATAGTGCTATTGATGTCGGCTTCTCTACAATCCTCTTTTTTATTGCAAACTCGCTTATCAATTGAGAAACATTAGAGGTAATTTGAGATCTCATTTTGTCCCATTAAGGGATGCTTAAAAGCCACATCAGCTTTTAAACTATCCAAAAGAAGAGCTCCGGTGTATTTTATTCCGGTATTATGTGCGGCTGATAATTAATGCAGTTTCTAACTAACTTTTAGGTGTCATTTTTCTACTATAACTTTTGATCAAAAACTCCGATTTGAACACTATTTGTGGCAATGGATTTGTCTCCTCAAATCTTTCTAATGACAACCCATTGTTATATCTTTTGGGATGTAAATATATAAGAAAAAAGAGCAAAAAACCATATTTTTTAAGGTTAACACATATGGCTTGTATTGAAATACATCATAACCATATATCATTTGAAAGATCTTTTCATTTACGCATCTAATGCAACAAGGCGCAAACATTTTCATGAGTAGATCAAAAGTTATAGGGAAAAAACGGCGACAATGAAGTTGTTAATTTTGCATTAATTGCGGTTTGATGTAAATACTCATTCTATTGGAGGATTCTTATGGGGACAAAAGGAGATCTCAAATTACCTCTAATGCCTCTACAGGGAAGGAAGTACACTTAAAAAGAAGAACTTTTCTTATTGTCTACAATCTATGAGGCTGAGAAAAACATTGAAGGATGCGTGAATAAGAAAACATCCCGGATCTAAAGCTGAAAAGATCTTATCATGCTAACAACTTGAATCAAGTTTGCCGACCAAAATACCTTACAAAAGAGGGTAATTAAACTTCACCTTATATGTTTGCTTCAAAGCATAGCTCCAGCCCAAATGATTGAAACTTTTAGTTATCTCGTGGTTTAAAAACCGATAAGGTGAGGTTAAATATGGTATTTTATGCTAGCATGCATAGAAACAAGTCTACACAAGCGGATGCATCGAGAAGCAATTGCTGACTTCACCATCAAGTCTTTCACCCCAAATAAAAAGTGCAAGAACGGCCTTCAACAAAAATGCTTGGCAAAAATACTGAATCCTGAATGGTAAACATGTTGAGATTTAGATTATTGCTTGCTCACAAAGAAAGAAAAATATGACATGGTTACCTTCTGAAGATCTCTAAGAATCTGCCTTGTAGTAAGCCCAAAGACTCCACAATTTTTGCAAGCACAAATGCTCTAAAAAAATCCAATCTTCTATAGCAAAGTTTTAAGGTGGAAAATCCATCAAGTAGGAAGTGCGAAACTCTGTCAAATTTGCATGCAACAGCACAAGCAACTGGAAACCTAAGCATGATTTATGCTATCAAGAATAGACCTATCAGAGACACATAGGCCTACCACGAATTGTTCTACCGAGGCGGCGATGCGAGATCACGGACATGTTGGCATAAGCATAAACCGGCCAAGCCAGAGGCCATACTGGCCTCCCACCAAATCCGACCATCCTATTTCTGGCATGGTGCATTCGTCCTCATGTTTTTTTGTCTATGGCATGCAAATCCAAACTGGCCATGCCCTTTCTGGGCATTCGTTTAGGCACATCACAAGCAGATCCGGCCAATTTACGTAAGAAGATGAGGAAAGTTGTTTCAATGCTTCAACGCTTTCGTAGATTGATTAGGAGGAGCAAGAACAGGTTAATCGGTTTCCAAAGTGGATCCCAACAACAGCGGCCACCGCTAGTTTACAAGGGATAGCAAATTTGGAGCAGCCAATTGCATATTCCTGGCATATACTGGCATATACTGGCATATGTTTGGAATATGCCATAAACCCACATCAATGAGGGCTTGCCCCCTAAGGGCAACCAAAAAAACAAACAAAACCAACCCTATCAAAAAAGACCCTGCAGGATTCTTTTGCGGACCTTATACAAAGAGCAAACTATTGTTTTCCATCTTGTGTGCCAACATTACCACCAACTTGAGACCAGCTTGAGACAAGTAAGAAGTTAGATATAACCATCATCCCAGCTTCACACAAGAGTAGTTGTCTGTCATAAGAAGAAGGGTTCGGCTTGTTGGTTAACGAAATGCATGAGGTTATGTTGATGTGATTCTCCGAGCTTACCTACCTAGAGCGGATAGCTGATGCATTCCACTTCTTGAATTCTTTGTCAATCTATGGCCCTTGGATACTGAGTTCGGCACCTCAACCCAGAAGCAATCACATAGTTTCTATGGAGTGAAGGCGATGGGGTCGGTCCATACCTTTTCGTTTCCCACCACATTGTGTTCGAAAACTTGAAGAGAGGTAGTGCTGGAAGGGGTAATCGCTGGAAGCAATAATCATGCCAATCCACTATATGGAAGGGAGGAGGTATAAGTGGCAGATGATGATAAGGAGTATGGAGACAAATCACACAACATCCACGTTCCACAATTGCAAGTTCTACAACTTGTTAAGCTAGCCATTTGCTCCTCATAATCTCTTATTTAGCTTGCTCCTACATCAAGCCTTCTTCTAGTGCAATAAACATGTGTAAAGTGATGTTCTTTTTGTAATATACAAGATATCATTTGGTAGTTTCATGTTCCAGATATGGTTCTTGTACTTCCTATAACAACAGCTTTTTTTTTTTTAGTTCAAAGGGTTATAATTAGCATAAACAAGGATCTCATGCAATGTAAGGAAGATAAAATAGTATAATGCTCTAAATTTGATTAGTTGGATGCTCTTCCAACAAGTAAAACAATCCTCCTCTTCAATTACACAGAAAAGGAAACTTGATGGTCTCGATATAGCCTTCTACCATGCATCTATATGCTAGAATGGTAGTTATTGTGAATTCAAAGATGAAAATTAGGTTATCCCAAGAGGCGGATATAGATGGGAAGAATGGAAATGGTAGGGTTCAAATCCCCAGGGTTCTTGACCACATACATTTTTTTTTTCATTATAAACATTGGATGTTTTGTGAAAATTTGTATGTGTTTGAAATCCCCAGCCCTTTTATGTTGTCTTGATGTGGTTTGTCAATTGCATACATCAATTCTTAGTCTATCACCACATGTTTATTGTTTTATAAAAACTTGCATGACTTTGTTTAATAGTTTTGTTTATATGATGGTCGATGATCAATCCTTAGTTTTCTTAGTTTTTCATATGAACCAATATGAATACATAGAACAAAATTTTCAACTCCTTTTTTGTTCCTAAGCAATTTAGCACCTAATCTGATGTGGCAATCCACAAATCTAGAGGATTTACCATCAGAGATCTTCGCAAATGGCACCGTGCAAAATCTAGAGGTGCATAGTAATTTTGCATGTTTGTGATGAGGATTTTATTGATCTTTGTATTGTAGTTGACTTTGAAAAGATTGAATTGAATTGAACGAGAATTTATCATCCACGGAGAGCAATTGGCCTATGGGACCCAATCAAAGAGCACAACAAACCTATTATTGTTAGGATTAAAAACCTGCGTTAAAAAGGATATTGAGGGAAAGCCTTGCGCAGTAATAAGCGTGCTAAGAAACTTTACAATGATACATTTTAAGGTAGCGCATGAGGACATAGCTGAGTGCTCATATTCATCATCTTTGATGCCAAAACCCCACTGAAGCTGTATCCAACATCACATGGAGTGGTTTGTTAGGCGGGACCAACTTAGCATAGTGTGTCTGGATATGGTCGAATGTCGGACAATTCTAAAGAGTGTGACACTCATCCTCAATAACTCCCCATTGGCAACATTAACAAAGTCTGCCCTCTCATGCCTCTTGGATCAATCTGCTTGTTTCAATTATGAGGTGATGCACACCTGCAAATGGAGACTATCAATTCTTCATATGCAAGTGTGTACAAAACTAGCGTTGTAGACTTCCTTCAAACATGGGATTGATTTGGTACCAGTAGTGTACCAACATCCCAAACTTTCTTTGAAGAAGCGGGGCATCGAGTCTTGTTTCAAGTGTTGATAATCTCCTTTAATTTGAACATGTATGCACACTGTGCTCTGTACATTCCATTGGGAGAATCACTTTGAGTTCATTTTTTTTTTTTCCAACGGGTTTTGAGGCTTTGGGGGCCCATTTCCATGGTGAGCAAGGTTGGAGAGGCGGGCATCTTCCATATTGACCACTTTCTACAAACAAATGATGTGGCGGTCGAATCGGCCCCTCTGAAGAGGCAAGAAACATGTCTCCTATAGAATAATCGATATGAGGCTGTGGATTTTACCTTGCGTACCCGATCTAGGAAGGCTTTCACACTCGCTCAAGTCATGATTATAGATGGCAAAGGGATACCACCGGGCCCTAGACCTCGGTATATAGAAGAACAGGCTCCACCAAGACCCGGACAAATGTGGTGATGGGTCCAATCTTACGACTCTAAAGATGCCCTACTACGAGAATCCCTCTATCTAGAAACCATGGATAATAAAAGCATTCTATTCTATTCTATTTTATGCTAGAAACTAGCAATGAAGCGTTAGCACATAACATGAGCGATGAAAATAAAAACCCATTTTTAGAAATACCTTAAGTCCATCAACATCCAATTAAGTTGCGTAAATGCGTATTCCATAACCTTGCAGTAAATATAAGATAACCACAAGACCATAAGAAACCGTGAAATATCCGTAATCATACAGTGCAACTTCGAATCTATGAAGGCCATTCAGGTTGATCAGGCATTGCAGCAGATACAGGCAGGATAAGCCTCATGCATACACACCCTCCTAGCCTGCATCCAACGCTAGGGTAGCACTTCCAAGCCATGTAGCACGACGAAGCACCCTCGTTGTGGTGCCAATGCCCGATGCCAAGAACAAAAATATCTGTGACTTAGGCTCTTTAATTCCATGATTCACTTTAAAAAGTTCCAACACTAATTCAGCATGTTCCTATTCTTTTGTATCCCTCACTATGACCTCATAGCTTTCTTCATGCACAGACTGTACTCTAAGCCTATCCTTGCATCCAAAACCAGTGTATCCAGCCAGCAATCCTTATTAATCCGTATAATAATCCGTATAATTTCACAATCAATCCAACTCTTGGATAATCCTAAATTCAATACAATAAATCACAATTCTTTTCCTTTGACAATAGGCACAAGCCAAGACATCCATATTCAAAGCTGTAAACCTCCTACATGAGAATTATTTCAAGTATAAACCCCTTTGTAGATGATTACCCTCAAAAGACCAGCTTCTAGCTCCAAAAATCAATCTGTAAAAGAAGATACATGCGCAAACAATTCTGACCCATCATTACTGTTTGTGTCATCACTCCGCCATATGGATGAATCTCAGCCTCATCAGATCCAATTTAGAAAGTTGATTCAAAAATCTTTCACACAAAGTAAAAATCACTTAAATTCGATTTTTGGTCTCCAAAATATGATGCTTCAACTTCATCTAACAAAACTGCCCAAAAGCTGCACCTTCTATCTCCTCCAAAAACCCTCATAATACCTTATGCCCTTTGCTTTTCTCACATGAACTTTGTATGAACTTCTTATACATAGTATGTTTTCTCATATAATAACTAACTGGAATAATCTCAATAATCATTCACAACAAGAGAATGGACATTTAGCGACGTGGGCTTGCGACGTCTGAGTCACGTGACGTCGCAATTAACGTGACCATGCGACGTCAATGCGGCGTCGTCGCGAACTGCGTCAGCGTCGCGGCGTCTCGTCGCGACGTCGACAACGTGACATGGCGGATCTGTCCCGCCCGGTGGGCGCTGCGCGGTGGATGGCGGTGTCCGCGTCGTCGGGCGTGACGTCGCGTGAAGGCGTGGCGTCGTCGGCGTGGCGTCTTTGGGCGTCTAGTGTACTTTGTTCTTTTGGAGAACAAAGGGTGGTCTTCCCCAGTCCAGCCAAATCATGGTTTTGGTCATAGTTTCTATGGGTAATGGTCGATTTGGTTTCCCACCACGAAAACTTGAAGAGTCCATTGGAAGAGCCAAATCATGGTTTTGGAGAGGAGAAGCAATCACATAGTTTCTATGGAGTGAAGGCGATGGGGTCGGTCCATACCTTTTCGTTTCCCACCACATTGTGTTCGAAAACTTGAAGAGAGGTAGTCTTTGGAAGGGGTATCATTTGGAAGCAATAATCATGCCAATCCACTATATGGAAGGGAGGAGGTATAAGTGGCGGATGATGATAAGGAGTATGGAGACAAATCACACAACATCCACGTTCCACAATTGCAAGTTCTACAACTTGTTAAGCTAGCCATTTGCTCCTCATAATCTCTTATTTAGCTTGCTCCTACATCAAGCCTTCTTCTAGTCAATAAACATGTGTAAAGTGATGTTCTTTTTGTAATATACAAGATATCATTTGGTAGTTTCATGTTCGAGATATGGTTCTTGTACTTCCTATAACTACAGCTTTTTTTTTTTTAGTTCAAAGGGTTATAATTAGCATAAACAAGGATCTCATGCAATGTAAGGAAGATAAAATAGTATAATGCTCTAAATTTGATTAGTTGGATGCTCTTCCAACAAGTAAAACAATCCTCCTCTTCAATTACGAGAAAAGGAAACTTGATGGTCTCGATATAGCCTTCTACCATGCATCTATATGCTAGAATGGTAGTTATTGTGAATTCAAAGATGAAAATTAGGTTATCCCAAGAGGCGGATATAGATGGGAAGAATGGAAATGGTAGGGTTCAAATCCCCAGGGTTCTTGACCACATACATTTTTTTTTTCATTATAAACATTGGATGTTTTGTGAAAATTTGTATGTGTTTGAAATCCCCAGCCCTTTTATGTTGTCTTGATGTGGTTTGTCAATTGCATACATCAATTCTTAGTCTATCACCACATGTTTATTGTTTTATAAAAACTTGCATGACTTTGTTTAATAGTTTTGTTTATATGATGGTCGATGATCAATCCTTAGTTTTCTTAGTTTTTCATATGAACCAATATGAATACATAGAACAAAATTTTCAACTCCTTTTTTGTTCCTAAGCAATTTAGCACCTAATCTGATGTGGCAATCCACAAATCTAGAGGATTTACCATCAGAGATCTTCGCAAATGGCACCGTGCAAAATCTAGAGGTGCATAGTAATTTTGCATGTTTGTGATGAGGATTTTATTGATCTTTGTATTGTAGTTGACTTTGAAAAGATTGAATTGAATTGAACGAGAATTTATCATCCACGGAGAGCAATTGGCCTATGGGACCCAATCAAAGAGCACAACAAACCTATTATTGTTAGGATTAAAAAACCTCGCCCAAAGGATATTCGAGGGAAAGCCTTGGCAGTAATAAGCGTGCTAAGAAACTTTACAATGATACATTTTAAGGTAGCGCATGAGGACATAGCTGAGTGCTCATATTCATCATCTTTGATGCCAAAACCCCACTGAAGCTGTATCCAACATCACATGGAGTGGTTTGTTAGGCGGGACCAACTTAGCATGAGTAATGCGGATATGAGTTGAATGTCGGACAATTCTAAAGAGTGTGACACTCATCCTCAATAACTCCCCATTGGCAACATTAACAAAGTCTGCCCTCTCATGCCTCTTGGATCAATCTGCTTGTTTCAATTATGAGGTGATGCACACCTGCAAATGGAGACTATCAATTCTTCATATGCAAGTGTGTACAAAACTAGCGTTGTAGACTTCCTTCAAACATGGGATTGATTTGGCACAGAGTAGTGTACCAACATCCCAAACTTTGCTGAAGAAGCAGGCATCGAGGTACTGTTTCAAGTGTTGATAATCTCCTTTAATTTGAACATGTATGCACCTGTGCTCCTGTACATTCCATTGGGAGAATCACTGAGTTCATTTTTTTTTCCAACAGGTTTTGAGGCACTGGGGCCCATTTCCATGGTGAGCAAGGTTGGAGAGACGGGCATCTTCCATATTGACCACTTTCTACAAACAAATGATGTGGCAGTCGAATGCGGCCCTCTGAAGAGGCAAGAAACATGTCTCCTATAGAATAATCTGATATGAGACTGTGGATTTTACCTTGCGTACCCGATCTAGGAAGGCTTTCACACTCGCTCCAAGTCATGATTATAGATGGCAAGGGATACCACCAGGCCCTAGACCTCGGCGGCGTATAGAAGAACGGGCTCCACCAAGACCCAGACAAATGTGACTGATGGGTCCAATCTTACAGCTCTAAAGATGCCCTACCTGAGAATCCCTCTATCTAGAAACCATGGATAATAAAAGCATTCTATTCTATTCTATTTTATGCTAGAAACTAGCAATGAAACGTTAGCACATAACATGAACGATGAAAATAAAAACCAGATTTTAAGAAATACCTTAAGTCCATCAACATCCAATTAAGTTGCGTAAATGCGTATTCCATAACCTTGCAGTAAATATAAGATAACCACAAGACCATAAGAAACCGTGAAATATCCGTAATCATACAGTGCAACTTCGAATCTATGAAGGCCATTCAGGTTGATCAGGCATTGCAGCAGATACAGGCAGGATAAGCCTCATGCATACACACCCTCCTAGCCTGCATCCAACGCTAGGGTAGAACTTCCAAGCCATGTAGCACGACGAAGCACCCTCGTTGTGGTGCCAATGCCCGATGCCAAGAACAAAAATATCTGTGACTTAGGCTCTTTAATTCCATGATTCACTTTAAAAAGTTCCAACACTAATTCAGCATGTTCCTATTCTTTTGTATCCCTCACTATGACCTCATAGCTTTCTTCATGTATACTGGGCGTACTCTAAGCCTATCCTTGCATCCAAAACCGATTGTATCCGGCCAGCAATCCTTATTAATCCGTATAATAATCCAGGTATAATTTCACAATCAATCCAACTCTTGGATAATCCTAAATTCAATACAATAAATCACAATTCTTTTCCTTTGACAATAGGCACAAAGCCAAGACATCCATATTCAAAGGCTGTAAACCTCCTACATGAGGAATTATTTCAAGTATAAACCCCTTTGTAGATGATTACCCTCAAAGACCGACTTCTAGCTCCAAAATCAATCGTAAAAGAAGATACATCATGAAACAATTTGACCCATCATTCTTGTTTGTGTCATCACTTTCAGCCATATGGATGAATCTCGACCTCATCGGATCAATTTAGAAAGTTGATTCAAAAATCTTTCACACAAAGTAAAAAATCACTTAAATTCGATTTTTGGTCTCCAAAATATGATGCTTCAACTTCATCTAACAAAACTACCCAAAGGCGCACCTTCTATCTCCTCCAAAACCCTCATAATACCTTATGCCCTTTGCTTTTCTCACATGAACTTTGTATGAACTTCTTATACATAGTATGTTTTTCTCATATAATAACTAAGCTGGAATAATCTCAATAATCATTCACAACAAGAGAATGGACATTTAGCGGCGTGGGCTTGCGGCGTGCGAGTCACGTGGCGTCGCGGTCGCGTGACCATGCGGCGTCAATCTCACGGCGTCCGCGTCGCGAACTGCGTCGCGTCACGGCGTCTCGTCGGCGACGTCGACCTTTGTGGCGTGGCGGATCATCGGTGGTCCGCGCCGGTGGGCGGCGGTGCGCCCGGTGGCGGCAGGTGTCGCAGCGTGCGGGCGTGGCGTCGCGTGAGGGCGTGGCGTCGCGTGAGGCGTGGCGTCGCGCGTGGCGTCTTTGGGCGTCTAGTGTACTGTTCTTTTTGGAGAACAAGGGTGGTCTTCGGCCCAAAGTTGGTCCCGAGGGGTAATGTCGATATTACGAGTCCATTGGAAGAGCCAAATCATGGTTTTGGAGAGAAATTGCTGCGTCCATCGCCGGGGGCCGCCCGTAAAGAGAACTTTTGTGGCGACATGTGAGCTCTGGAAGACTTCGGAGCTATTTCATCGTGCACCAATTTTGCATATCCCTAGTGAAATGTTTTTCTCATGTCCGCCGACACGTTGCACCGCTTGTCAAAATTCCACCTTTTTTCGATCAGAATTTTTTAGTTATCGTTCTTTTGCATTACGCTTCATAAATTCGTAATTAATGCATGGTATGGAATTAAATTCTGATTTTTTTGTCGATTGGCTTCCTAGGTCATCCCCATCATCTGAGACAAATTTTTAGAATTTCGGATAAAGTTCGATCAAATAGGTAGCATTGGAGCGGTCTAGGCGACTGTTGATGAATGCATAGCGTTGACCACCTAAACCCAATTGACTGAGTAGTTTGGCGCTTCCTCAAGAAACATTCCCAGGGGGCAATTCGTTAGGAGGTCCATTAATGCATAGTAAGGAAGTTGCGGTAAATTCTGCCGGAGAGGACTTTTTTGTCAGGATGTTTTAGGGTGCAATGCTTTCGGGTCAACACCCCCTCTACGTCAAGAAGGCGCCAAGGTCCTAGTTGAATGCAAGGATAGAGCCTTTAAACCAATGAGTTCAGGGGACAGGGGTTTGCGTTTTATCAAGTTTTGGTCTTTTTGCACTTGGGACTTGGCCGATAAGTGATTGAGAACATGAAGCAGGAATTAACAGAATGGAGTTTGGATCTGTACTCCTCCGTTGTTGGTTAAAGGCGACTTTGCGGTAGCAAGACATTCATAAATTTGTAATTAATGCATAGTCAAATTAAAGGCGAGGAGGCTTCCTAAGTCGCCGCTCTGAGGCCGTTTTTCAAAATTTCGGACAAGGTTTAGATCAAAGTGTTTGCATTAGAACCGGGCAAGAGGCACACTTGCCCAAAAAACAAGGCGGGGACCTTGCAAGGCCGCCTCATTAGAGAGGGAGAGTGGAACCCCAAGAGGCTGAGCCCCAAAAATTTCAAGGTAGCCTTTCACGGCGGCAGCTCCCAGGGGGGGCCGTCGCTAAAGACCACACTCCGGGATCTCGGTTCCCCTATCCAGGCCAGATTTGAATCCGCCGTTCCAAGGCCTGGCTCGATAAGGTCAAAAAAAATCCAACATCAGGTAGGAGAACTTATCAAACCCTTGAAGCGTCTGGGCGGCCGGTGTGCAAAGAAACCAAAGTGTTTTGTCATTGGACATTGCGGAGGCTCAGGAATGGCGATTAAACTTCGCCACATCGTCGGGGAGGCGAAATTACCCTAGAGACCAAGTTGCCGCAGTCGGTTTTGCAAAAAACACTTCGCCCTACGTTGCGGTATTCGTGACTACCTCCTAGGCCAATTGACTACGGTGTGTTGGACATGAGATAGTTTGGCGCTTCCTCGAGAGGGATGGTCTTTTGGCCATGAAACTTGGTCCGAGGGGCAATGTCGGCGTTAGGAGTCCATTGGCGAGCGAATCATGATTAGGAGAGGAAGTTGCGTCCGTCACGGGGGGCGCCGGGAGAGGACTTTTGGGGCAAGGCGCTTCCGGGATGGTTTTAGGGTCCATGCTCTGGCGTCAACACCCCCCCCTCGTCAAGATGCGGCGCAAGGTCCTAGTCGAATCGACAAGGATAGAGCCTCGAAGCGTAAACCCTATGAGTTGCGGGTTCTAGCGGTTTTTTGCATTTTGGGTGCTTAGTTTTGGTCTTTGCACTTGGAACTTGGCCGATAAGATCTGATTGAGCGAAGCAAGAGGCCAGCGGAATGGAGTTTGGATCATGTACTCCTCCGTTTGGCGGTTAAGTAAAAGGCGGCTTTTGCGTAGCAAGACATTCATAAATTTGTAATTAATGCATAGTACGGAATTAAATTCTGATTTTTGTCGTGAGGCTTCCTAAGTCATCGCCAACATCTGAGCCGATTTTCAAAATTTTCGGACAACGTTTAGATCAAAGTGTTTGCATTAGAGCGGTCGGGCGGCTGTTGTTGGGCGGTAGAGCTGGCACACTTGCCCCAAGTCAAACAAGGCCGGGACCTTGCAAGGCCACCTCATTGGGGGAGAGTCCAGGACCCCAAGGCGAGCCCCAAAAAGTTTCAAGTAGCCTTTCTGGCGCTCCCGGGGGCTCGTCGCTAAAGACCACACTCCGGATCTCGGTTCCCCTATCCGGCCGATTTGAATCCTTCGTTCAAGGGTATTTGTCTCGATAAGGTCAAAAAAAATCCAACATCCGTCAGGAGAACTTATCAAACCGTGGCGTCTGCGGTCGCCGTGTAGAAACCAAAGTGTTTTGTCATTCGGACATTTGGAGGCTCATGGCGATTTGCTTAGCCACATCGTTTGGGGGCCGAAATTACCTTAGCCCTAAGTTGCGGTCGGTTTTGCAAACCGAAACCACCTCGTTGCCAATTGACTGACCACCTGTAGGTTGGTGTGTTGGACATGAGATAGTTTGGCTTCCTCGAGAAGGGGTGGTCTTCGGCCCGCGAAACTTGGTCCCGGGGCAATGTCGGCGTTAGGAGTCCATTGGCGAGCGAATCATGATTAGGAGGGGAAGTTGCCGTCCCGTCGCCGGAGACGCCGGGGAGAGGACTTTTGGGGCAAAGCTGCCGGGGATGGTTTTAGGGTCCGTGCTTCGGCGTCAATACCCCCCTCTCGTCAAGATGGCGCAAAGGTCTAGTCAAATCGACAAGGATAGAGCCTCGAAGCGTAAACCCTATGAGTTGCGGGTTCTAGCGGGGTTTGCGTTTTGGGTCTTAAGTTTTAGTCCTTTTGCACTGGGGACTTGGGCGATAAAGATGCGATTGAAGCGAAGCAGGGGCGGGCGGAATGGAGTTTGGATCTGTACTCCTCCATTGTGGCGGTTAAGTAAAAGGCGACTTTCGCGATGCAAGACATTCATAAATTCGTAATTAATGCATAGTGCGGAATTAAATTCTGATTTTTTTGTCGACAGGCTTCCTAAGTCATCGCCAACATACGGGCAGTTTTCAAAATTTTAGGACAAGGTTTAGATCAAAGTGTTTGCATTAGAGCAGTAGAGGCTGACTGTTGTTAGGCAGTAGGTAGCACACTTGCCCAAGTCAAACAAGGCCAGGACCTTGCAAGGCCACCTCATTAGAGGGAGAGTCCGGACCCAGGGCGAGCCCCAAAAAGTTTCAAGGCGGCCTTTCTGGCGGCGCTCCCAGGGGGCAAATGCGCTAAAGACCACACTCGGGATCTCGGGTCCCCTATCCGACCCGTTGAATCCTTCGTTCAAGGGCCCTGTCACCGATAAGGTCCAAAAAAAATCCAACATCGTCCAGGTGAGAACTTATCAAACCCCGAAGCGTCTAGCGGTCGGCAGGTGTAGAAACTAAAGTGTTTTGTCGTTCGGACATTGCGGAGCTCGGGAATGGCGATTCGACTTCGCCACATCGTCAGGAGGCCGAAATTACCCTAGAGACCAAGTTGCGGTCGTTTTGCAAAAAAAAGAAACACTACGCCCTACGTTTGCGGTGACCGGCTGACCACCTCCTAGGCCAATTGACTACGGTGTGTTGGACATGAGATGGTTTGGCCTTCCTCGAGAAGGGGTGGTCTTTTGGCCATGAAACTTGGTCCCGGGGCAATGTCGGCGTTCCGAGTCCATTGGCGAGTCGAATCCACGATTAGGGAGGGGAAGTTGCCCCGTCCGTCGCCGGGGCGCCCGGGAGAGGACTTTTGGGGCAAAAGCTGGGATGGTTTTAGGGTCAGGTGCTCGGCATCAACACCCCCTCGTCAAGACCGCGGCCCAAGGTCCTAGTCGAATCGACAAGGATAGAGCCTCAAAGCGTAAACCCTATGAGTTGCGAGGGTTCTAGCGGGGTTTGCGTTTTGGGTCCGAGGTTTTGGTCCTTTGCACTTGGGACTTGGCCGATAAGATGAATTGAGACACAGTAAGGGAGGCCCGCGGAATGGGTTTGGATCTGTACTCCTCCGTTGTGGCGGTTAGAAGTAAAAGGCCGGCTTTTGCATTAGTGGCAATACATTCATAAATTCGTAATTAATGCATAGTACGGAATTAAATTCGATTTTTTTTTGTCGTGAGACTTCCTAAGTCGCCAACATCTGAGGCCAGTTTTCAAAATTTCGGACAAGGTTTAGATCAAAGTGTTTGCATTAGAGCGGTCAAGGCGGCTGTTGTTGGGCGGTAGAGCAGCTTTACCCAAGTCAAACAAGGCCAGGACCTTGCAAGGCCACCTCATTAGAGGGGAGAGTCCCGGACCCGAGGCGAGCCCCAAAAAGTTTCGAGGTAGCCTTTCTGGCGGCTCCCGAGGGGGCCGTCGCTAAAGACCACACTCCGGATCTCGGTTCCCCCTATCCGATCGTTGAATCCTTCGTTCAAGGGGCCTGTCTCGATAAGGTCAAAAAAAAAATCCAACATCCGTCCGGTGAGAACTTATCAAACCCGCTGGCGTCTGCGGTCGGCCGTGTAGAAACCAAAGTGTTTTGTCATTCGGACATTGCGGGCTCGGAATGGCGATTGACCGCCACATCATCAGGGAGGCCGAAATTACCCTAGAGACCAAGTTGCGGTCGGTTTTGCAAAAGAAAGAGACACTTACGCCCTACGTTGCGGTGATTCGGCGGCCACCTCCTAGGCCAATTGACTCACGAGTGTGTTGGTCATGAGATAGTTTGGCGCTACCCGAGAAGGGGTGGTCTTTTGGCCATGAAACTTGGTCCCCGGTGCAATGTCGGCGTTAGGAGTCCATTGGCGAGAGCGAATCACGATTGGGAGAGGGGAAGTTGCCCGTCCATCGCCCGTGGCCTTCGGAGAGGACTTTTGGGGCAAGCCGCTTTGTGGTTTTAGGGTCCGTGCGGGCGCCAACACCCCCTTCTACGCCAAGACACGACGCTTAAAGGTCCTAGTCGAATCGACAAGGATAGAGCCTCCAAACGTAAACCCCTATGAGTTGCCGGGTTCTAGCGAGGGGTTTTGCGTTTTGGGTGCCGGGTTTTGGTCCTTTGCACTTGGGACTTGGCCGATAAGATGCGATTGAGAATCTGAAGCAAGGAAGCCCGGCGGAATGGAGTTTGGATGTACTCCTCCCATTGTGGCGATTAGAAGTAAGGGGCGACTTTTGCAATTAGCAAGACATTCATAAATTAAGTAATTAATGCACAAGATGCGAATTAAATTACGATTTTTGTCGTGGGGATTCCTAAGTTATCGCCAACATACTGAGGCCGGTTTTCAAAATTTCCGGACAAGGTTTAGATCAAAGTGTTTGCATTAGAAGCGGTCCGAAAGCGACTGTTGTTAGGCGTGAGCCGCACACTTGCCCAAGTCAAACAAGGCCAGGACCTTGCAAGGCCGGTCTCATTAGAGGGAAGAGTCAGAACCCCAAGAGGCGAGCCCAAAAAAGTTTCCGAGGCGACCTTTCCTAGCGGCGCTCCGGGGAGCCGTACGCTAAAGACCACACTCCGGATCTCGGTTCCCCTATCCGACCAGATTTGAATCCTTCGTTCAAGGGGCCTCGTTCGATAAGGGCCAAAAATCCAACATCAGATGCAGGAGAACTTATCAAACCGCCACCCCGGGCTCAAACATGCCACCCGAGGGCTCAAACATTCGTAAGTAGTAGCAATAGAAGATTGGTTAAATCCGAATGTGATTTTTTGACCGCAGATATGGCTGGGAATGTCCAAATTAGCATAAGGACAAACTTTCATGACCATCGGATGAAAAAAAGGCACCAAAAATTAAAAGTGTTAGGCGTCGCTATAACAAAATACGTCAGCGGACACGTCGCATGCGACGTTAAGCCGATTATATCGATTTTGAATGTATATACGATTTTGAAAAATCGTATATCGATTTCAAAATCGTGATATACTAAAATTCAAAATCGGCGATGTGACGTCGCATCGCGACGTCGCGGCAGGTCCGTGTTTTCTGATCCGCGGGCCGTCTTTTAAGGGACCATTCCTAGGCTTCCTTCTATCGACTATTTTGGGCGATCTTAGAACATCGACCTTGAGCGACTTGCAAAGCACTCTTTTAAGGTTAGTAGATCATGCTTTTTTGGATTGAATGGTTTTTTTTTGGATTGAATGATTTAGTGTAGATTTCAAATTTTTTTTCTATCTCTTTCCTTCTTTTTCTTCTTCTTGTTTTTCTGCATTCTTCTTCTTTTTCCTTCTTTCCTCATTTCTTTCTTGATTCTTCCCTTATTTCCTCTTCCATTCTTCCATTCTTCCATTCTTCTATCTTCTTCCATTTCATTCTCTTATTTCTTCCATTCTTCTCTTTCTTTCCCTAATTTTTTTTTTTCTCCTCTTTCCCCTTCTCTTCTTTCTCCCACCCTTCTCTTCTTCTTTTGATTCATTCATTTTTTTTTTTTCTTTCTTGTTTTACTATTTCTTCATCTTTTTTTTTTTTTTTTGTTTCTTCTTGATCTTTTTTTTTCCGTTGTTCTTATTCTTCTAACTCTTTGTTGCTTTCTATTTCGATTTGGACCCTCGGGATCTTGTTACACACGTCCTTCTTTTGGTAAGTTGTTCGGCTTGCATTTTTTTTTTATAATTTTAGCGGGTTAAAAAATTGATGGAGTGGCTTGTTCAAGGGCACGGCCTCGGCTCCACCTAGAGTGGGGAGGACCATGTACCCGTGTTCGAAGTCCACTTCACTCACGATCATATATTTTTCCTAGGTTAAGGAGTGGCTTGTTCAAGGGCGCGGTAGGCTCCACCTAGAGTGGAGAGGGCCCCCGTGCGGGTTCAAGTCCACGACCACTTGTTATTTTTAGGTTTAAAATAAAAAATGTAGTGGCTTGTTCAAGGGCAAGAGGCTCCACTACAGTGGAGGCGACTAGGTGTTCGGGTCCAAGTCGACTTTTCTTGTAATTCTTAGGTAGAGGTGGCCAAATCCAGCTTATAACCCTAAAAGCGTATGTTAGCCAACTCTAGCTTTTTAATCCGACTAATCCCATTTGGAAGGGGCTCATTTTCGATGATGGGGAGCTGCTCAAAAAGAAGGTACATGACCTAGTCATAGTCTTATTTTTATTCTTTTTGTTTTGTGTTAATCTATCGATTTATAGAAAAGGCAAGAGTGATTGCAAAATTGAAGTCGAATGCCAAAAATTGGGAGGCGATTAGTCAAAGGTCCCTAAACCACTTATACGGGTCCATAAGGAAGATATCAAGGTATTTGTTATTTGTTGCCATTCGTTCAATTGAAATAAGACATTTAACTTGTCATGTTGTATTCCTTGCAATCGGATCACTTTCGAGCGATGCAAAGGATTCCCAAGAAAAACATACGCCTCCACGGTTGCCAAGGCAACTTCAAACAAACGAATTAGTCTCACTTGGGTTCCGGCGTAGAAATAGATTCGTAAAGTGCTATAAACTCTTAGTTCACGTTAACTTTCAATGTCATTGTCTAATATTGGTCGTATTGTTATAGAATTGGCTATACGGGTTTCCCCTAACGGGGGAACACGTAAAAGATAGCCACTACTAAGCCTCTTGTATATGATATTGTAACTAACTATTAAAATTCTTTTCCTTTTTTTTTTTTTTTAATTTTTTTTTTTTATTTTTTTTTAAATTTTTTTTTTTTTTTTCCGTCCACCCGCGACGCGGCGTCCATTCAGTCGCGACGTCGGCGGTCGACGTCCGCGTCACGCCACGTCTGGCTGACGTCTGGCGGCGCTTCGCCGACGTCGCGATGCGACGCGTCGATCGCGGCGATATGCCGCAACGGCGTCACGGGAGGCGATCGCGGCCGGCGTCGGCGTCGCGATAGAGGCGTCGTTCGACGCCGCTCATAGACGCGTCGCTAAATGACCCTTTTCTTGTTGTGCTAGCCCATTGTATGGGTCCCATGACCCTATTGGTCTCAGGTGGGCGACGCTAAAAAAACTATTCTATTCTATTCTATTCTTTCCACATGTACTTGTTTTACAAATTTTTGGGTAAATTCATGTCAGCATTATTTTGGAAATCACATATTGGATGCAAGTGTCTTTGATTCAATATTGAATGCAACGTTCTTGGATTAAAAGCATGTTGTAATGTGGAATTATTGTTTCCCACAAATTTCAATGCCTACTTTGTTTCACAAGTTTTGCCAATTTGATTCATACAAAAAGTATACATTATCTTATTCTCTATATTTGCCTGTTCTTTGTTTCTCCTATCCTCTTTTTTCCTCAAACTTGGGTTTCTAATAGTTTCATTATCTTTTATTATGTAGATTCCATATCGTTGCGTGATGCCATTTTAAACATATTAGGTTTCAGCTGCTGACATGGCAATCAAAACTCTAGTTGCCGTGGCACGCACAGAATAAATATAATTTGCTTATTTTAGGTTTAGGTTTCGTTTGACATTCTTTCTCTCAAGGTCCGGCGGAGCTTCATCCCTCAACGTGAAGGTAATAGCGGCTTATCTGTTGGCGGTTTTGGGAGGCAACGAAAGCCTTGAATCAGGTTCCCTTTTGCTTAAATTCACTTTTTTTTTCCTCTTCTTCTTCTATACTGTCTGGAATGAGTTTAGGTTAACAAGAAAGGTTTTTTGTTTTTCCTCACAGTTGGGGCAGAAGCTAGTGATGATAGAATAGACTTTTTGCTGAGTGAGTTAGATGGCAAAGACATAGTTGAAGTTGTTGCAAGCGGAAGGGAAAAGTTTGCTTCAGTTCCCGCCGGAGGAGGTGGTGGTGTGGCCGTTGCAGCTGCACCTTCAGCTGCTGCTGCTGCTGCCCCCGCTGCTGAAGCACAAAAAGAAGCTCCTAAGGAAGAAGAAAAGGAAGAATCTGATGATGTATGTCATTTTTTTTTGTAAATCACAGTGTCTTCTCTTGCTCAATTCCCATTCTAATTCTACTCCATTTGATTGTTGCAGGATATGGGTTTCAGTCTATTTGATTAAATGGAGCTCATTGTGTGGGATGTTTTTTTATCTCTTTGACTGCAGAATTACTATCAATTAAACGAGGAATTTTTGTCTGAAGGGGCAGTTTTGGTACTTGCTCAATTTCAATTGTTTTCTGTGCCTTTGTATTAAGTGACATAGTTGAAAATTTAGTGTACCCTCTTTTGCATTTGATTTAATGTATCCACCGTTTTATTGCACTTTTCCTGGTGTGTAGCATAAGGTTTGGGGGATAAGCTCTGTAATGGTTAACCCAATTCTTTTTAAAGAAACTTTAAGGCGTTTTATTTGGCAGTGGTTGGATGGAAGCAAGTCTGTCATTCTTTGTTGTACTTTGAAATCCACGCATTCGTATAGAAAACAATAAAATTAAGACTTACCAATCAATTTCTTGGTGTTTTGACTGCTTGGAGTGCTTCTGGTAATTTCTTGCGAGTGTGTCATACTTCCGAGGTTTTTTAAAAGTATTTTGGATGGGAAGCGCAATATTTATTACTTACTGTCAACAAATATCAAATTACATTTGCTTGTATGAATTTGTTGTCAATCTTGATCGTGCTATCTTTACATTTTTAATCCGGTCAGGCAAGCTCGTTGTGAAAGAAACAAATATAAATAAATATGCAGTACAGAATTATTATTATTATTCTTTGAAAATGTTGTGGTAGTTTAGGCTTGATAATAAAGGGGCGAAGGATACGCGCAAACGTTTTACAAAAGCTTCTTGAATCAGATTCCTTTGTTAGCATGGCATTGGTTACCATGTATGGTAGATGTGGCTCACTTATTGAAGCACAGGAAGTCTTTGACAGGCTGCCAGTTCAGGATGCTGCAGCTTGGACAGCTTTGATTGCAGGCTACTTTGAACATGGTTCAGGTCAAGAAGTCTTGAAATGCTTTGAGAAGTTGCAGCTTGAAGGTATCTCTCCAGATGCTGCTATCCTTATCTACAGCTTGAAAGCTTGTAGCAGCCTAAAAAGTATTGACACAGGTCGTAAAATACATAAAGCTATTGCAGAAAAGGGGATTGAAAGTGAACTCACAGTTGACAGCTTATTGGTTGACATGTATGCCAAATGTGTTCATTTAAGGAAGCACGAGAAGTTTTTGACAAAATGCCAGTCTAAGACGTCGTTACTTGGACTGCTTTAATATCAGGATATGGTGATAATGGACTAGGTCTGGAAGCACTGAGCTGTTTCCAAGACATGAAAGCAGAAGACCTGTCCCCGAACGAGGTAACTTTTGTAGATGTGGTTCAATTTTAGAGGCACGGGAAGTATTTGATAAGCTTCCAGTTCGAGATGTTGTCTCCTGGAATGCAATGATTGCTGGATATGCCGAAATTGGTCTTGTTCGAAAAGCTTTGCAATGTTTTGAACAGATGAAATTGAAAGGTGTGTTACCAAATGCAGCTACATTTGTTTCCATTTTGAAGGTATGTAGCTTTATAGCAGATGTAGATAAAGGGCGAGAGTTGCAGACGGAGATTACACAACGGAGACTTGGTACTGACGCTGTTCTGGGTAATGCTTTAGTTGGCATGTATGCTAAATGTGGCTCACTTGTTCTTTAGCATCATTATTCACCGTTTTGAAGACCAAGCCAAGAAAGAGGGATTGGGATACGGATGGGATTGGAGACTTTGATAAGCTAAACATACGGGATGTTGTTTCATGGAATGCGATAATGGCAGGCTATATTGACAATGGGCACAGCCACAGGGCTTTATCATGCTTTGAACAGATGGAGCAGGAGGGTGTGTCTCCAGATGTTGTTACATTTGTATGTGCCTTAAAAGGGTGTGCCAGCATAGCAGCCATGGATAAGGGACAAGAAATACACATGATTATTAGAAAAAGAGGACTTGAAACAGATCTTTTAGTGGATACCATGCTTATTGACATGTACACAAAGTGTGGTTCAATTAGGGTAGCCGAGGAAGTTTTTTCAGTAGCCTGCAAATTGAGTTGTCATTGCATGGAATGCCATGATAAGAGGATATGGTGTAATCATGAGGTAATCTAGCCATACAATGCTTTGAGGACATGCAAAATGATAATGTCTTACCAGATGATGTCACATTCATATGTTTACTCTCTGCTTGCAGCCGTGCCAGCATGGTGGGAGAGGGCAAGGAGTACTTTAAGATGATGATAGTGACATATGGAATTTCACCAAAAGTAGATCATTATATTTGCATGGTGGATCTTCTTGCACGATTAGGACACTTGCTTGAAGCACAAGAATTCCTTCAAACTGCCTCATGCTCCTCTAAGGAGTTATGGATATGTTTGCTCAGTGCCTGTGAAGCCTATCGAGAAGTTGAGGCTTCAGATGTTTTCAGCAATTAGTCCAAATGGATGCTGAGCATGCTGCTTCCTATGTGCTTATGGCAAACATCTCTTCAAATTTAATCAGATGGGATGGTGTAAATAGAATAGAGAGACAAGTAGAGGCAACGAAACCTTCAGAGGCTTCGATAGATGTCCACGACAAGCTGCTTGAGCATATGTTGGGCGATAAACAATCAATGATTGACTTGTTATTAGGAGAACAAGGTTGTTATTCCTGATGATGGAAATAGCTTTGGACACTTGACACTGTGTGGCTAAAAATCCAGAGATGCCATGTGAAAAATGCAATCAGTGTTACCATTAAAAGGTGGAAATACAACATGAGATTGAGGAAGCCATTTGCTGGGTGGAAATACAACATGAGATTGAGGAAGCCATTTGCTGATTAGTTTCCTCTTCAGATTTGCTTAATCCATGAACAGAAAAAAAGGAATTATGAAATGGTTTAAAAACCACTTGGTTGACATTTAGCGTTTTGGCAATCCTCTGTGCGACAGAAATTCCTTGCATCCAGATTGTTTGCTACAGAAGGTTTGACGCTGCATCCCAAGATTTACCTGAGATTCTCTTCATTCTGCACTTTTACCTTGCATTTGAAGGAAGTTACTGAGCGCTGAATGTCATCAAAGTGGAGCAAAGTGGTTTCCAGGTAACAGCAATGTCTGTTTACATAATGGACATGTACATGTGTTTTGCCACTTCCGCATGATTTGGTCTCTTTTGGCCCTGGTACCGCCCATCTTCAGCATCATGAATGCATCACTCGACTTACTGGCACACAGGATTCACTGTGATTCATTGATTTGGAGGAAACCCTAATGACACATCTTGTTGAGTCTTTCGATTCAAGTCATTTTACCTTTTATTGAGATTTTGAATTTCTCAAACAGACTCTAAAATACGGACTATAATTTAACAGAAATGGAAACCATTAACAGAAGAATCAGAAATAACGCTATCCGGAAGGATTCTTTCAAGTTGTTTTACACAACACTATTCTCAGATATAAAGTCTCAATATGGCCATTAGCCTGGCCACTACAAGTACATATTATAATACGTAAAGCATCTTGAACTCCCACTGCTAAACTGCAAATTCTATATCATCTGTCTTATTTTGTACATATGAATTGGTCATTGGTTTTAGAAAAGACCAGCTTTTAGAAAAGACCAGCTCGTATATGGCCTCCGCGAACATTTCTTTTTACCGACTTGGTGTCAGTCAAAGCCCAAGTAATACGAAGGCGGCATTATAAAAAAAAAGGAAAAATTGTAAAAATGCCCTATTTTCTTATAATTATTGAAATGCCCCCGTCATTCTTCATTATTTGTCAACCCCAGAGCTTAACCTCGCATTCCTCAGAAAGCAACCCTGATTCCTCGTAGGCAACCCCCCAGCTGCTTAACACGGGTTCCTTATACTCGTGATTTTTACTTGTGCTACTGTTGATTACTTCATTTCTTCTCTTTCGTTGTGCTCTAAGTTACCTGAGAGTAGCAAATTGCTTAACGCAAGTTATTACATAGTTCATTCAGCCGCAGCGTTACCCCTGTGGATGCCCGGTTGGCTATGGAGGACCAATAACCTCCTAAGGCCACCTGTGGTACTCAGTGATCACGGGTGGAAGCTATGGAGGGACCAATAACCTCCGGCTCACCCGTAACTCGCTTTCAGCCCATTTATTCCATCGTCCGAGATTTTCCTTGTATAGCCATTCAGATCTTCAAAATGTGAAGCAAATGCGGGACATGGCAAATAGGGCACTTTGTCGCCCATTTGGGAAGCTCTTTTGTTGGTGTTGCATTATCTTTTTGGTCCAAGTCCATTTGTTCATACTCACCTACGATGCTTACCTTGTTAATCTGTGTGGACCTTCTTCAAACTCTTCCGATGGCTTCAACCCAGCGGGACGTGGGAGCCGACTTTTTTCTCAACTACGCCAGCGTTTTTAGCTAACACTTCTCGAGAACCTGCGACTTCCTTCTAATATACCATACACCTCATTTCGTTTCTTTGATAGCAATGGCAATTATTCCCGGTTTGGCGATCGCGAGTACAACTCAAGCATTGATTCTAAGCAACCCATTATCGATTTATAGAATGAGAGTATAAGGAGCGAGGTTCGCTCACGGGGGTTTGCTATAGAGCGAGGTTCGGTTTGAGGGGGTATTTTGACAAATAATGAAGATACAGGGGCATTTCAATCATTATAAGAAAATACAAGGGCATTTTTACAATTTTCCCAAAAATAAAAATTTTCCACTAAACAATTCATTAATTAGCAATGTTAACTAGTCCAATAGCTAAAAGGCAAGAACATTTAAATCCCTAAAATCTATTCTCTTGATAATGTGATACCAAAGTGACATGAAATGAATGGGTCTATTATAAAGTTCCTAACCTGTCTAATTAAATGCACTATAATGTCCAACGGTTGAAAATTCTCAATTAGGAAAGAAGGGCGCCAAAGCCAGAGGTGCGTGGTCTTAGCAGATTGGTAGAAGAAAACGAAGCTGGGCTTGAGATTTTTTGTGTCTTTAAGCCAGAAAGTGATAAATTCTCTGAATCAAATAAATTTGAACCACCATGTAATAACAAACAGAATCGATAGGCTATCCGAAAGTTTTGCGAGCATATTCAAGGTGATCTGCGAGTCCAAACTCTAGGGAGTCCCAAGCTTGAAAATTTAATCGATTTGGGCAACGGAATATGAGAAGTCGTTGAAGTCATTGGATATAGAATGCCATCTAAAAAACTGAAAGCTTCAGAGCGGTCCCCTTCTAGAGTAGTAGATCCGAGAGTGGCAGGATGCGAGCTGCGAGGAGAAATAGCAGGTTGGATTCCCCAGTGCATGTGTTGCATTCTCATCTCTTGACAAGATGGTTTAAGGCCATACTAGAGCAACACCCTGGGTCGCCTCGGCTCCAACATTGATAATCTATAGGGGATCCCATACTATCTCTATCTATACAAATGAATGTTCAAATTAAACACCCAATTTTAAATATTAAAACAAGAAGGCGAAAAGCATTAGCTTAATGAATCCAAAACGTTTTATTATATGTCATAGAGTACACTTGCTTATTTCAAACACAAGAAACGTAAATAGAGGCGGAGGACATGGAATTGGAGGGATGGCAGGTGATGACCCACTTGCTAGAGGTGTACCTGCCAATGGATCTTTGGGTGGATCTGGTTTCGGCAATGGATTTTTCAATGGATCTGGCAATCCAGGCAATCCAGGAAGCCTTGCCTGCCCAACCTCCATCTTGCAGCTTAGCATCACCACCATCGCTACCGCCATCCACTTCAGTTTTGCCTCCGCCTTCATCTTTGCAATGTTGCTCCCAACGTACATAAATACCGTTCATAAATACCCCTTCCTCTTCCCATGCAGCTACCCAAAGACATGCCATGCTGATTAGTAGTCCAGTTTTAGCAGCTGAGATTTATGGAAAACGGGTCCATGCATCCATCGTGCAATTTGGGTTTGAGCCTGAACTTGTTGTGGGGATTGCTCTTGTTGATATGTAAGTACATCAAAAGCAGCAGGCTATGTTCTGTGTTTAATAGGCTTCAAGCGAGAGATGTTGTGTTATGGACTACATTGACTATTGGATATGCCCAACATAATGATGGAAAATTTGCTCTGATGATTTTTAGGGAGCTGCAAGCTGATATGCGCTGCATTCTCATCTTTTGACATGGGGAAACGTGTTCACCCTTCCATCAGTAAGAAACAGGTGCATTTTTTGTAGGCAGTGCAATTGTTGATAGGTATATAAAATGTGGAAATATAGGTGATGCACATAAAATATTTGATAGCATCATCGATCATAATGTTGTTCTTTGGAAGGCTTTGCTTGGTGGATATGCTCAACTTGGTGATGTTCAGAACTGTTTTAGGATTTTTCATCACAGGCATGGTGTCTATTATCTGTCTTCTGAATGCATGTGTGTGGACACTCTGGGTGTATAATAGCTTATAGAAGGCTTGTTCATACTTACAGTTTGAGAGAAGCAATTGAGTTTGGTTCTTCTTTTGAGGATTCACTTATAGATATGTATCCTAATTGCAGAATCATGCTGGATGCATGGCACGTCTTCCAGACAATGCATAGTCATGACATCATTTCATGGTACAATAATTGGAGGATGTGCTCAACATGCGTTTAGTGGGGAGGCATTGGACCTTTTCAATGTTCTAGTAAGATAGGTAAGGTGGAAATTGTCACAAGTTTTCTGGTGCTTTCATTTGTAGATCGGAGCTTTGGGATGTGGTTTTAGAAATGTATGAATAGCATTGTGAATGATGCACCGCATCTCCATCCTTTCCTAGATGAGGAGTCAATACGAGGTCTGATAAATGGACTCGAATAGAAAGACTTTAATTATTCGCTAAAAATGTTCTCCTATCTAGAGCTAGAATGACTAAAACCAGATCTTCTGCTCATGAAATGCAGCATCCATCCAAGCAGTATATATGCATAGGATACATGAGTTTTCTGCACAAAAGCCCAAGAGAGGCTCCCTTCGCTGGCAGTTGTAACATCTTAGAGCCTTTGTCTTTATGGTCTGTATGTCCTGGTGAACCTTTTTGGCGCTTTCATTTGTAAATTGGAGCTGCGAGATGTGGTTTTAAGAATGAATCGCATCGGAATGATGCATCACACCTCCGTCCTTCCCTAGGCGAAGAGTCAATGTGAGTCTGATGAACAGATAGAAAGAGTTTAAATGTTCTCCTATCTAGAGCTAGAATGACTAAAACCAAACCTTCTGCTCATGAAATACAGCATCCATCCTAGCAGTATATATGCATAGGATACGTGAATTTTCTGACACAACCCGAGAGAGGCTCCCTTGGCTGGCAGTTGCAATTTCTTAGAGCCTTTGCCTTTATGTTCTGAAATAATGTCCTGTTATCTTTTTCATATTTACAAAAGGATATAAGGGAGATTGTCTTAGTAAGATAGGTAAGGTGGAAAATTGTCGCAAATTTTTTGGCGCTTTTATTTATTTGTAGATTGGAGCTGTGAGATGTGGTTTTAAAAATGACTGTACTGTAAATGATGCAACGGACCCAGTACAGGAAAAAATAGCTAAAATCTCAAAAGATCTATGATATATGTTGCTTACCCTGCGTCATGTATGTATTAAAATGAAATTGCAGTGAAAAATACTTCTGGCATAGTAAGACATTTGTTCGGCCATCACAGAAAGACCTTTTAGCAGTAATGGTGCACGCCTTACACCTATCCACAAACGATGATAATAGTTTCTCTAACAAAATGTAACTACTATCTCTAAAACATCTTCTCCAAACCCAAATGTCTGTCTTGTTTGCCTCACAAAAAAATGCAAAAGAAAAAAATGCAAAAGAAAAGGCTTATGGGCGACTCACATGGACAAGCATCGATGGGCCAGCTGAAAATTTGCTGACCCAGTGCTGGAAAAAAAATCTCAGCCCTGTTTAAGAGCTTCAGCTGTCGCGCCGTTCATGGTGCGTTGCGGGGAGGATAGCTAGCAGCAGCTGAAAATAGCCCCTGCTGCTTTTCAGCGCAGGGCTAAAAAACCTCTCATGTCAGTCCCACATTAGAACTAGATCTTGCAAGCAGGAGGTCCTGGGTGTTGCGCGCATTTAGGGATAAAAAGATTTTCTTACATAACCTTTAGCAAATTTGTTTAAATAATCAGTCATTGCTTAAGTCAGGAGTTGCAAGACTGCCCTTCCCCCATCAATAGTCCATTATCCTTGGCCGAATTATTTAGATCTGCCACTCTTCATAACAATGACCCTGGAGTTTGCATTAATCTGGCCTTTTTGCCATGCAAGGAAGATCGGTCTTTTATCTGACCCCTTGGATCTCTGAGACCAATTATTACATCAGATTGTGTGCAATTAATAGGTGGTGCATGTAGCCTCATATAAATGTGGCTCTTTGAGATATTTTTTGTAATGCATTATTTTAAACATGTCTATGTGTACTCGTAGGAAATGGCCAAATAAAAGTTCATGAAATTGAGGATGCCAATTATTATAAAGGAAATTTACTAAAATAACCTTTAAGTGTTCACTTAATTCTCAAAAAGCCCTTTGTATTTCTGAAATTCCTAAAATGCCCTTAATTCTTAAGTATTTTCTCAAAAGCACGTATTTATCTGGAGAATCATTTTTTTTATAGAGGAAGTGTTTCTTATATAGAGACAATAATTTAGAAAATAAATTTTAGAAAATCATCATGACAAAAATACGCAACAGAAATGTCAAATAGGATTTTTGCAACTGTACAACTACGTTTACTTTATCCGACATTACCATAACTTGTGCACTTCTACACATGCTTTTCGCCTTTCTTTATCCGCATCCTCCGTCTTATCTCTTCACTTTTCTCTATCCTCATCCTCTGTCTTATCTCGTCTTCTTTTAGGTCTGTCAGGAGCCAGACGACATGTTGCAAAGGCAATATGTCATTATTTTCAAGAAGTTTCAATATTTGGAGGATAAATAGCTCCAATATATCAAATTGCAAAATGAGCTCTACAAGTAACCTGGATGGGTATGAAGCAGCTTCTCCACAAGAAGCCTATAAAGCTTCTCCTTCAATACGATTTTTGTAAAAGCATTAAATTAGTTAGCTTCGATCACTTCTCCTTCAATACGATTTTTGTAAAAGCATTAAATTAGTTAGCTTCGATCATTTCTAGTATTGAAATGGTAGGCTTATCTCTAGTGATTTTTAAATTACAAAGGGCTATTTGGGAAAATACTTAAGAATTAAGGGCATTTTGGGAATTTCAAAAATATGAAGAGCTTTTTGGGAAATAAGTCAACAATTAGGGTTATTTTGGTAAATTTCCTTTATTATTATGCAGTTGTCAATCTTCATAATAGACAAGTTATCAATCTTCATAACAGACAAGTCTAGGTAATTTGTTTGGGGTTCAAAAGTTTATGCACATGCTTGAATCGGTCTTAAGCAATCTTTGCGGCGTAGGAATCCTTTTCGGATGGTAAGCAAAAGCAAAATATTGTTTTGGATATTGACAAGACATGTAGGGTTGGGGTTCCTACTCTGCTGCTGCTGCCGCTGCTCTGGTGTAACCTATCGCAGACCTCCTCTGGGCCCCGCCCGATCGTCCGCCAGCGCTTTCGACACTGCCCCCGCGAACCGGACGGTCATCATCGAAATCCCACATCGAATGCGGCAAATAGGAACCGTGCCTCAGGATGGTGTCTTTGAACCGGGGGCTTCCCCGGCGAGAAGGGAGTCTCAACTCTATTGCGGTAAGGATATGGATCTCATTTTCCCTCATGGAAACATGGGAGCATCAGTATACGCATCGCCGAACCTCCCAGCTATCCGCATTTCTCGGTGTTCAATGAGTGCACGTGCAAGCGAGGGCATGGCGGGTTGCACGCTACCTACCGGTGCAACCTTGAGGCACTCGATCCCGTTGCAACAAAACGCACGTGTACAACGCTACATTGTGGGTGCGGCGCAAAGATGACAAGATACACTCTCCTCATAAAGATGCTACTTTCCACATGCCGAGCAACTTTTATAACACTCATTCAGATGTGGATCGATTGAGCCTTATGTCGATCTATATGATGACATACGCTAAAGACAAACAGTTAAGGGTGGTTATGTTGCTTGGCGACTTTTAATGCACGACACGTGAGCCGAAAGGTGTTCCAAAATTTGAGCCTCGGCGCAGGACGTCTTGCGTGAACCCCGCAGAGGTGGCTTGGTCAAGGATATCGATGACTGACCATGCGAGCCGGCGCTATGGCGTGCGCTTTATTCTTTAGTCGGGTAGTATTTTGACCCGTTATCTCAGAATGGGTTGGTGCAATGGCCGCTCTTCCAATTTCTTTGACTTGTAGACAGGAGAACCAAGGGGGGGGCTCCAGTGTGGTGGATTATCTGCCGGTTGAGGAACGGGTCCGCACTGGTTACTCATTTTCCATCGGGACGGACACTTGACGGGGGAAGTAGACTCACCACCGCCCCGCTCATGCATCTCGATTGGGAAGCTCCCGCGCACCACGCCTCAACACACCGGGTGCCCCTGACTGCTACCGACTGGCCGACCGCGGGGACTATGCCCTACCGCTTGAGCATGATCCGGGCGGGACTGGCCGCAACTCCCCACACTTCAAGAACACCGCCACCGACTTCCACCGCTCCGGACGGGCCGTGAAGATGTTTTAGGAGAGGCCTCCACGCAAGCCTCGTGCACCACCACCTTCCCCGCAGAACCGATGGTTTGATGATGAGTGTCGGGAGCTCAAACGCATCTAGGTCTCCGGCCCATCATCAGTCCATCTCTAGCCACGTCAGCCGCCAATAATACCTTTTTCTCAAGAACAAGAAGGCCGATACCTGCAGAGCATGGCCCGGACAGATGTTTGGTCTCCTGGGCCGGCACCCGGACGATACGAGAAGGGTCTTGAGCAAACTGCTGCGACATTACGGGGAACATCACCTCGGAGCAATGGGTACAAGATTTGTAATAACGTTGTATGACCGGCTCGGGGCGGGGCACGATCCCTCCACACGGATATAGCATGGCTGCAGATTTATCCAGAGGGGGATATCATCATGGGCCCCTCTGACGCCCTAGCTAATGGGAAGGCAGCCGGATTTAAGCAGATGGCATGCAGTGAGCTTCCGAAATGGGGGCCTTCCATCGCGTTACTGTTTCTCCGCGGCATTGTTCAATAAAGCATTGCGAAGGCTTCCACGCAATGGACCACTAGTGGTAAGTAGTGCCCATATACAAAGTTGGGGACCCTCAATGTCCGCCAACTACCGCGACTATTATGGTCAGCTCTCTCTTTTGCAAATTATTTGGCGGCATCCCGAGCAGCGGCCGACAATATGGGCAGAGGGAGCGGAGGTGCGAAGCTCTTACACAAAGCGTGTTTTTCGCCCGCACATTCCACCATTGATCATATCTTCACTCTGCGCACATTGATTGAAGATATGAATCGCCAGAAACTGCATCGTTGTTTCGCGGGATTTTGCAAAGGCATTCGACACGATTACCCGCAATAAGCTATGGGGACAGATTATGCACCGGGACCCCCGGACTTCTGGAATCGCAAAGATATAGGCCGCACGAGGGCATGCTCGGCCAGTATCACATCGCCAAAGACCGTACCCGGTGACCAGTAGCATTGAGGCGCCAGGGGTTGCCCCCCTCTCCCCACACACCTTTTGGCACGTACATTGATCGCTTGAAGATTGGCTCGGAAAGCATGGAGGTGCGCGCATATCATGCATCACAATCCGCAACTCATATATGCCGCGTGATGTCAACCCTCATGGCCTATACCCAGGAAGGACAACAGCGTCACACGGATTTTTGACACTTTTTTGCCAATTCAATCGGGCATGCAAGTTAACCTTGGCCAAAACTAGGGTGCCGCTAGTTGCATCATCCCGCCGCCCAAGGCTTCCCACATTCACTTACGAGGGGCAAGAGGTAGAGGTGGCTCCGACCTACAAGTACTTGGGGATTGAGTTCTCAACTACCACCCATTGGGATGCGGCTATCAAAGTTGGGCGTGGTCAACTGGGTTGAAAGCACTATATGCCATGCGCGGAAACGCGACCACAAAGGCAGAGTTGTATGCCCGGGGTCACCAAATCACATTTGTTTGGGGCCTTGGTTGAGCCGCCCCTTTTTGTGGGGCAGAAGTTTGGGGTCCGGTGATATCCCTCAACACTTGAATGACCTCGGCCGGTGTGCGAAGGCCTTCTTGGCACGGGCCTGGGGGGTGAAGTCCACGCCTGCACTGCATCCTACCCAGGAGACAGATTTCACCCCTTCAATCCGGGCCGCATTGGAACGCCCATATCGCTTTACTTCCAAAGGTGGTCGCTATGGCTGATACACGCCACTCCCCCATTTTGCTTTAATAACGCAATGGTCCCCAACTGGAAATCCGAAAGACAAGGTGCTCGCTGTTCTCACGCCGGGTGTGCAGGCAAAACGATGTGTCCAGTCGACAAAGAAAGATGCTAAACTATACCCTTCAAGCAGGCCGTGGGATGCATTTTGAGGCTCCATTACTATGTTAAGCCGGGCACACTATCGCCAGCGAAGTCAATCCTAGGCTCACAAGAGGCCCACACCGAATTTTGTACACCCAGCCTACCCATGAAGAAACGCAGTGCTTATAGCTTCCATTTGTATCGGGGCACATCGCCCCGCATTAAAAATCGGGCTGGGCTCGGAAGCACGGAGCAAAGGCTTTGCTGCTGCCACCAGTATTGGATTGAGGGATGAATGTCATGCCCTCCGTACACTGGGCTTCAAAGATTTGCCCATATCCGAGAGCCGACATAATTGACATTAGTGCCCGTGGCCCGCAGATCGATTATTGCGGCGGCGTCGGTGGGTTTGTTGGGGTCATACCTCGGGGAGGTTATGGATGCACGGACTCGTTTTGTGTCCTACGGATCGTATTGAACCGTCCTATAAGTTATGCAGTGTGTGCTGAAGTTTAATGCGCTAAGGTTTTTCCTCAAAACCCTTCGGGCGGGTTTTTAATCCCGCCGATAATATGCTTGTTGCTCTCTTTTTGTTTGGGTCCCATAGGCCAATTGGTCTCCGTGGGGCTAAAACCCTATTCTATTCTATTCTATTCTTTTAGGTCAACCTTTCTTGTAAAATTGGGCATGATTGTAAAGGTAGTTGTGGAAGGATCCAATGCGATTGGGGTGATTGCACTCGATGATGCGACTTTTCTATGTTGAAGAAAGCAAAGACACTTAATCCTTTACTCGTTTTTGAATACTTCTATTTCTGCTTAGAAGGCTGAACCCGATCCAAGATTTTCAAAATCATGTTTTACTTGGGTTCGCGGTATTCTCAAAATATTTGCCAAACTATAATGTTGCACCTTTGTCATGGTGCTTTTTAAACTCCAATAGACTGGTTTACAACCCTATATTTTGGAAATCAAACTTTCTTATGATACTATTTTGGATTTTTGCAGATATTTAACTTTAATATTTTATTGGATGATGTATTAAATACCTCTGACGTATTCTATTAAATCTGTTGATATAGGACTCAAATTCCATTACGAGGAACATCATCAAAGACTGCAACAGGAGGAAACACCTCAACAGTATTAAACCCAAGGATGATTCTAAGATTATTCATATGACTTATCTTAGACAAATTCGATCTGAAAAAAAATCTTTGGTGTTGTGCTTTATGAAGCACTTGGAGACAGGGTACAGACTTGGTTGACAAGACTATCTTTTCATGGATATGTGGAACAAATTAAACAAAAGGTATACAAAACTTTTAATACCTTTGCTGAGCTGATGTGACCACCAACAGATGTCCATGCAAAAACCCTATGCTAAGACAATTTGTTGACCCTACCATTGGGCACATTAGGTCTACTGACCTAAGCATTATACATAACAAAAAGCTAAGGAAGGCCTTTGCCAAGGGTTTAAACCATATCCTTGACTGCCCTTGAATGTTCAAGACTTTGTGGAGGAGTGCAAGCTCCTATGGAGAGATTTCCTTAGGGTACATCACTATAACCTTTTGGATCTCTCTGACTTTGATAAGGAAAATCTTACTGAAATCATTCTTCAAGTTTTGCCACATGAACATTGTGGAGCACATGAGAAATCTACATGCAAAAAGATTCCTGTGGAAGAATGCTGATGTCTGCAGTAACGTTCAGTGGTTAACCAGAAACTTCTACATAAGCCTGCAAATAACGCTTCCTTATTTGTCCATTCCACATCAGGGAGATGGCTATTAAAGACTAAGCAGCTCGGACTTTGAAAAGGCCCCATCTTATCCTATTGAAATTAAAACCAAATGTATTGGGAAAATTGAGAGGTTTCAATTTCATGTGCCTACTAAATGTTCTAAACTACCTTACTTTATAGCTTGCCACAAGGCTCACAAGCAGGAATGTAGGTGGCTAACCTGTTCACAGAAGTATGGTGGCTAACCAATGTGCATAGCTCCCTGTTCACAAAAGTGTCCATAAGCATTTTGCAGTTCTGAATAGTTCTATTGAAATATGGAAATATGGGCCGAAGTCTGTCACAGGCAAACATCTCAAATTAGATTGTGGTGTAAAGAGGTCAATGCATGCTGGATAGTAAACTCGATATATGAGCTCAAATTAGATTGTGGTGTAAAGAGGTCAATGCATGCTGAATAGTAAACTCGATATATGATGTCATATTGAATCTACCACACCAAATTCATGATGTCTTCTCAGCAGACATCATGAAATGCTATGAAAACATCCCTCTTGATGAAGAAGATGGCATTATTTACATCATAAATGAAGTAGCTGACCTTATCTGGGATTACATGAGGGATCAAAATCTTCTTTTTTACCTTAAAGTTAAAGAGAAGAATGGACACTACAGTACCAAATGATGTAAACATCTCAGTGATGAAGATGATGCAAGCCGGAATGTTATGAACATAGGGGAATTTAAAAAGATTAATTCTTGGCTTTTGAGCCACTGCTTCTTGCAAATGGGCACTGAAGTATGGAAACAATGCAAGGGCATACCCATGGGATTTGCTTGCAGTCTTGCCTTATATATTGTTTCACAAATCGTTTCACAAATTTTACCTTGCTCACTCCTGTGCATACTCTGCTGCAGATGATCTTAAAAATCTAATTGAAGCTTTCCACAGTAACAGATGTTACAGGAAAGATTTGATTAGAAATGCGTATGATTTCCTTAATAATGAGCAATTCCCAGGCTTAATGTATAGTCTGGGTGACATGTTAAGGATTTTTTAGACAATTGTATGAAATATTATTGAATTTTGTTTTTAATAGTACAATATAGTGAGGGTAGGGCCTTGATTACAGCAAGGTCTTACTCTCCTTCCTATAGTCATAATTTGCTACTTATATCTTGTGGAATGGCCCACCCTTGTCACGGTTGAAGGCGAGGTTTTTTATTTTATCTAACTATTCTTATGTCTTTTGGCACAGATTGAATTATGCAAAGTTTAATAGCTTAAACTTGGATTCCATATGAAAGGAAGTTGAGACTCCACTTTGGCTAAAACATACTTTTCATATGTTTAAAATTTCTAAGGTATAAGTTAGGGCTTACTGAACTCGTGGCAACAATGGGCTCGTCGCTGGGGGGTGAATGGCGGGCACGGGATCCCAGGGAGGAGAGGATATGTCGGTGTTGTGAGATGCACGTGATAGAGGATGAGCACCATGCCCTCAAAGAAGGCTTAAAGATATGCCCATGTCCCAGCAAAGGCACACCGATCTTAGATGCTCACGACACCGCTACATCAGTTACTTCGCATCACCTATGGTAGCGCTGACTGGGAGCTTACATCCTGCCGCAGATTTTGGGCCGTCGGACTTGCTCTTGGGGCATGGTATTTGAGAGCCCTCTTGTTAGGGTTTTTCCTCCCAAGTGGGGGTTTTTTCATCCCGTAGTAGGGTTCTCTTTGCGATGATTACATTGTTTGTTTTGGTGTTGGGGTTTTTGGCTTCTTTGCTTGTTCTCTTGCATGTCTGTCTCATAGGCCTCACGGCCTCCGTGGGCGTTAAAATAAACTTCCTTCCTTCCTTCCTTCCTTCATGACAGTGGCTCTACTGGACAAACTATTTTGTGTACTCTCGTAACCTTTCTAAAAAAGCTCTGGTCATTTTCATGCATGAATACCTCTATTATTTTCCGGATGGATGGAGCAACGTAGGGTTGAAATCCATTTACAAAACTGCCAGTACTAAGAACAGAACTAGGATAAGCCATAATTCCTTAATATTCAGGTGAAATTGTGTCATGCTAACAGTGACATATTGTTGCATAATATAAGAAAAGGCAATAGATGAGGAGAATGAGACCAAAAATCAATGCATCAAGAAGTTGTTAGCATGTGACTATCATAAATGCAACATTGACTATACAGATTATGCAGTCGAAACGAAGAGATATATGCCTTTATTATGTTCATGGAGTTTAACTTATGTGACAAGAAGATTTTTCCAGTAGCTTGCCTTGGTTTTAATGGTTGGAACAAGGTTTAAAATGAAACACACTTATTTAAGAAGTGCGTTTGAAAGATTCCCTTATAAAAAATGAAAACTTGAAAAAAACAGACAAATTAGGGAGCAAAATAGATTGTTGAGCACTTATCGTTTGAAAGACCCTCAAAAAAGTAACATTTTTGAAACTTTTTTATTTTAAGAAGAGGAAAAAAAAAAAAATGCTTGTTTTAAGGAGAGAAACATTAGTTTTGAAAACTCAATAAGTACTTAATGTTAAAACCATAAGGAAATATAGTTTGTATTTTTGCACGCTTAATGTAAGTGCTACTAAAACCAAACATATAAAAGACAAGGAGTGTGAAATCATGGAGCAAGAAAGAGTTGTTCTAATTAAGCATTGTTAAAGACACAAAGCTTTCAGTTCCGAAATTGTTAAAAATATATATTATAATTCTTAGCACATAGTTTACAATAAAAGTAGAGGCACTCACACAAACAAATAATTATAATAATATATTTCCATCTGTCTGTATAAAATCATACGGGAGGTGGCTCTTCCCAGTCCACAGGACTCTCGTATCCCTTAGGATCTGTCTCTTGCGAGGCCACTACAACATGAACGCCTGTTTCTGATTCCAATCCTACTGGCACAGGCGGTTTCTCGGGCACAGGCTCCACAGGCTCCAGGTCGATGAACTCCACCTCCTCATCTTTTCTCCCTGTAAGTGGAGGCTGGATTTCTGTATAAGTGCCTTTAACATCGCTGGCACCGTTCTTTGCTCCCAGTTCCTCGTTTTCATCAGGAAAGGATTCACAAGAGCTTATCCTGGTCCTGATGAAACTTACTTTATCTGGGTCTATGTCGATGGAGACGACATTGCGCCCCTGCTTAAGGGCGCAAACTGCTGTGGTGCCTGATCCAGAAAATGCATCTAAGATCCAGTCTCCAGGGCGAGAAAACCATTGTATCAAATTATTAATAAGCCTCTGTGGCTTCTGATAATGGGACACCACAGCGCCTTGTCGCTGTGGGTCTCTTAATTTTTGCAGAACAGCCGGGAACTGAAAAGCATTGCAGGGAAGAGTCTTCTCATTCTGCGTATTTAAATGAACCATGGTTTTTTTGGCGTCCGCGCTGTAAAAACCTATATGAAAATGCTCGAAACAACTCACTAAGCGCGGACCACCACCATGACCCTTGACGTTTGTTTTAAGCCTGCCAAACAATACAACAATTAGAAATTAGTAGAAAGAAAACAAGGAAAATAAGTTAGCCCAGTATTATGGCGGTATAAATTTATACCACGGTTGCCTTGATGTATAAATTTATACCGCGGCAACAAAGTATAAATTTATACAAACATTGCCTTGTCAGATAAATTTATACCACGGTTATTCTAAGCCGTTTAAATTTAAACCTTAAGGCAGCTGTGGTATAAATTTATACCGTGGAGTTACAGTAAAAAGAAAAGCATTGAATGTAAAGCTTACCAAACGTAGTTTTGAAGTTTAATTATGCTGAACCGCTCCCATAGGTTTAAGCACCGACATCATGCGTGAGGTCGGAATGGAAAATGATGACCCTCCGTTAGAATGATATCGTGACTTCCTTCGAGGCCATCCAAAAAGAACGGACTTAATGCGTTCTCCTCCTCGTCAAAAGCGCTATCCTTAATTTTAAAGCCATAAGGAATATACGCAATATATAATGTAAAATTTTGCTTGTCTAAAAGAGTCCCCAGCCTCGTGCAATCACCTTGAACAATCCTTGTACAAGCAGTCCTGACCAAATGTTGTAAATCTCTCATAAGTAGTGTCAAAACTGCTATTGGCGACCTCTTTTCCCTGTTCAATTGCCTTAAGTCTCTGCCTCTCCTCCTTGGCCCTACGAACCAGGTTTAAAAATCCAGCTGGTAGCCCCTTCTTCTTGTTCTGTAAGAATACTGTGAGACAAAGGCACAAACACAGAACATATTTTCTGCAAAACTTACCCAGCCACTGAAGTTAACAACGTGCTCTCTGATGATACTATCTGTGGTACAACTTGGGTATAAAAGCTTGCACTCCTCCCAGTCCTCTAGGTTTTGCTGCTTCATTAACTCGGCCTGGCAGGTGACAATGTCTTTCTGACTTCAAAGGGAAAAATGTTGTAAGACAAAAAAAAACACGGCATAGCAAATGAGGCTTACGTCTTAGCTTCCTTGGCCATCTCGTCTAATGTGAATTCCTTGGCCACAACTTTTTCCAAGAGGCGAACAAAAATTTCTTTGCTTTTTAGACCCTGTAACTGCGTCCAGGGTACAATGCTCATATTTTTTTGTTTTGATTCACCACCTTTTTTTGGTTTCTTTCCTGCGGAGCTAGCTTGTTCTTTAAGCTCACCATCTTCGAACATACAAAAAATTCTCTCTTGAAGATCCCACACCTGTAAATGGTCAAACGCAAGTAGTTTAGTGTTGAATGGCGTAAGAGAATTTATTGCACAGTCTACTGTCTAAATGCACACGGTGACTAGTCACGGTATAAATTTATACCGTGCCCGGGCACAATATAAATTTATCGCAGGCCTGCCGGTCACGGTATAAATTTATATTTTGCCCTAACCAGTCGCGGTATAAATTTATATGACGGACGAAACGGTATAAATTTATATCGCGTGGCGGGCACGGTATAAATTTATATCTTGTGACCGGTATAAATTTATACCGTGACCAGGCTAATACACACTTCTAACCACGCTAAACATACTACAAAAGACTGAATTAAAGCATTTACTTACTTGACCATCTCTGAAAGCGAGCTGAAAGTAGTTATCGTATTGTTTCACAGCCATAATGGGCTTCTTATCAGAATCATAACTGAGGCAGCACTCTGTCACACAGGCTTCTCGAAGCTCTTGAAGCTTGTTCTTTTGTTTTTTGAAGTCCTCTCCATGCACTTGTTTGAAATCCATGTACTCTCGGTGCATGAAACGGATCTTGTCTATTAGGCTCATTTTTAGTCTAAAGTCACTCTCGAGATTGTGACTCATGGCAATGACTTTTGCCTCTTCGTCTGTTACACCCACGTAAATATGCGCTTCCACGCTTTTCCACACTTCGTTACGGCTTTCTTCCTTTGATAGTTCTTTTCTTGCCTTGTAACTGTGTGTGCCTCCAAGGACATAATAGATGTAATCTTCAAAGTCTGCCTTTTTGTAATCTTTTAATTGATTGCACTGACTTCTATCAACCATCACAACTAGTGGCGACACATGCGCATGAGGATTCCTTCTCACTCTTTGCTTAAGGATAGCCACATGTGATGCATACAACTTTCGGACCTGAAGCACTCTGACCCCATCTTCAACTTTTGGTGGCCTCTTAATAGTGCTTAGTGTCAAAGAAATGGTCTGCTTGAGGAGTTTGGTTTCATTTACTTTCTTTAGAATGGCACTTGACTTGTCTGAGGGCCGCACAACAATATCAGCTCCAGGAGCCTTTTGTAGAGCTTCTGCTGTCTCATCTATAGTCAAGGCTTTTGTGGTTCTTTTCTTTTTGGTAGGAGGCTGTGTATCTACTATCAGGGAATGCTTCCTACCCTTCCCCTTTGGCACCACCGGTTCCTCCTCTTCCTCCTCTTGTTTCAAAACCTCGTCCTTCTCGACATCTTCTTGAGGAAGTGGGTACCAAAGACCCTTGACCATTTCTTTTTCTTCACAAAGTATTACTGAGGACAAAATGTCCACTATGTCCTGTAATGCAGGGTAAATTAGAAAGATGACGGTATAAATTTATACGTGAAGCCACTAAGACATACTTACATAGCCATTCTTGTAATTTTCCGCCATGTAATCATGGACGTCTTTAGGTCTGCACATGCTTATGCGGAGCATTCTACTGTTTAGAATATACAAGACTTCACCGTTGTCATTATTGCACTTCATAAAAATCTCATCTTCATTTTCTGTTGCAGAAAGGGTTATCATTTCCCCGGCGGGGTAGTAATCATCTTTGGTAAACTTTCCCCTCCCTGACTGGTTACACAAATAAAGGTACGCCTCTGTGGGTTTGCGCTCTCTTGCACCCCTGTGTACGTACCACGTCTGGTCTGTCAATTCGTATGTTTGTGGCTCTGGTGGATTCGCCTTTGATGATTGGCCTCTCTGTGTGAACTTGATCTTTTGGCTGAAAAGGAGCAAAAAAACCAATTTTTACACCAAAAGAACAGTTTTTCGCCACTATTTTGGACACTTTAACTGTAAGAAAACTGGCTTAAAGGACCTAAAATGCACGCTATTTTAACCCTTTATTTGTGTCATTTAACCTTTAAAACACAACATTATTACTAAACTACTAAGGTTCAGGACATTTTTTTAGACACTCGGCACGTTACGAGAATAGAAACCTTAAATGTTATCTTCTGTATAAATTTATACCGCAATTGTTCTGGAACGGTATAAATTTATACGCCTCGAGCACGAGAGGTATAAATTTAAACCGTTTGGAACCTTTCTGGGGTATAAATTTATCGCCTCATGCACAAAGCGGTATAAATTTATACTGAATTCTGCGAGAACAGCAGCCTGCGCATGAGAGTGTTATAAATTTAAACCGCTTCGTAAATTTATACCATTTAATTTCGGTATAAATTTATACATAAAGACCCTAGACTCAACAAATTAAAAGAGACGAGAAACTAGAATAGTACGGAGTAGAGACTTACGTGGCCTTTAAAACACAACATTATTACTAAACTACTAAGGTTCAAGACATTTTTAGACACGGTAACGCTACGAGAATAGAAACCTTAAATGTTATCTTACGTATAAATTTATACATAAGTGTTGGGCGGTATAAATTTATATAGAGGTATAAATTTCGAGGAACACATTTCATGCACAGCGGTATAAATTTATGACACGGTATAAATTTATACCTGGCGTATAAATTCTACCGCTTCGCAGGCGTATAAATTTATACCATTCAGGCTAATTCGGTATAAATTTTATACGTAAAGACCCTAGACTCAACAAATTAAAAAAGGCGAGAAACTAGAATAGTATGGGTAGAGACTTACGTGGCCATGATCGTATGGACCGCTTATAGCTATTGGGGAGAAGCAAATTGGGGAGGGTATATAAAGGCAAAGCGGGAGCGCCTTCGACTCCGAGCAGCGTGTATAAAGAAAATAGGGTGACTGCGCCGGGCTTAAGTACCTCTGTTAAGTGCCGTTTCATATAAGCGTTTCTCCATAAAGTTTCCAATACAAGTGTCTGTGAGTTTTCATATAAATTTATACCGTTTCTGTTCTATGTTGCCCTCCTACATATAAATTTATACCATCTCGTGTATAAATTTATCTGATCTCTGCCCATGTAAGTTTTCCTTCTTATAAATTTTACCATCTCTGTATAAATTTAAACCATCTCTATATAAATTTATACCGTCTATTCTTTCTGTCGTTTATAAATTTATGCAAGGTGATTAACGCTGTATGGTTCGAGAGAAAAGAAGCTGAGAGCCTCAACTCTATTACATGAGTGCTTCCTCTTACAATGACTTTTCACACCTCCTCAATCTGACACCGAGTGAAGTAGCCACGAAATTCGCCTCCCGATATTTCAAACCCCCACTCTTGTTGAGTTTACTCCAGCCACGACCACCTCGGCTTCCACCATCGGTTCAATTTACTCCACCACACCCGGCTCACGCCGCATTCGCCCCCCACCAATGCGTTTTACTCCACCGTGCTTGAGCTCGGACTACCTCCTCCGGTTCATTTTAGCACGTCTCCCATAGTCCACCGTGAGGTCTGCCTCCTGAGGCAAATCATGCCAACTCCATCCATTTCGCTAATTGGTACTACAACAAGTGGGAGCATTCAGCGCCACGCAACTCCTGTGTTCTACGACACTTCAAGAGCTGGTCAATTACGTCACCAACCTCGATTACTTTTTCCCAGAGAGGGAAAGCACCTCCCCCGTGACTTGCCCACACCAAACCTCTCAAAGATCTACTAGTACACATCATGTTGATCTCTCGATTTGAAGAAACACCTCATGTTGATCTCTCAGACGAGGACCTACCAAAGCCACAAGACTCTATGTTCGAATTCAAAGCTCCTGCAAGTAAGAATCTTAAGCAAAACTTACACAAGAAAGCATGTACATCCCAAAGAAGAAAGAAACTCATGGATGAGGCTCACTTGAGGGCAACACATATAAAGCATTGTTGTTCTCAACGTTATTTGCTTAAGATTGGACTAAAGGAATTGAGGTTGATTCGTGATAGTTACAAATTCAATGACTCGCTAGACCAAAGGGGCTACTTAGCCTTCAATATTAGGCCGATTATGGTGAGAAGTTTACTTACACGGTTTGGTGGCCACAAATGCTCCGTCAAATGACCTTTAAATTGATTCATGCTTTAGGAGCAGATGACTTGACCTTTCAAGAAAAGGCTTGACAAGAATCCGTGCATTAATGACTACTGCCATTCAGGAGGTATATCCAGAATTCATGCCCTTCAATGTGTTTCCTGGATGGAAGGTTTCTTTAAGGAGTCTTGCGAGAAACTCCCTAACAGCCCCATGTACTACTTGAGTGACAACTTCACAAAAACGTGAAGTCTACGATAATTATAAGGACATGTGTGTTGAGGCTGGAGAACGCCATGTCACGCTACTCTTTACTTCACTATGCTCTGGAAAAAGGAGTTTTCTCGCGTGTCCATTCCTAGAAAGCACCGGATGTCTGTTTGTGCTACATGCTCAATTAAAAGCTCCGTAGACAAAATGCAAGGACACTTCACACTAAAAAGTAAGCTTCCAAAACGTGTTCTTGCCTAGTTCTACTTAAAAGTAGGTTCTTTCCTAAACATATTTCCATTTCGGATGAATTGAAAGAGAAACCCAAACAAGCACGGAGAACAACAATCTTTGGAAAGGAGAAAATTGACAAAACATAGGAAGAAAGCTAATCGAACAACCACTCAAATACATATCGGTTGTTATTGATGGAATGGACCAGAAGAAGACCACCCTACCACATTTTGTCAATGTGCCTAAGGATGTCATCAAGAAGATTTCATACACCGCATGTTGTTGGTGCTATGGTATTTAATGGAAAACTATCTTGCAAGGCATTTTTGAACTATCCAAACATTCATGCACGATCCAAATCTCACTATCACAATATTGAATAAGCTTCTTTCCAATCTAGAATATATACCAACCGGTTCTATATCTTCGACTAGACAACACGACAAGAGAAAATAAGAATCATGTGTTGTTTGCTTATCTTGTGTTATGCTAGTTGAGAAACAAATCTTCAAGAAGGTGAAGATTGGTTTCTTGTTGGTCATAGTATACACGATCAAATTGATCGATGTTTAGTAGGTTCTCTAAACGTCTTGCTCGAAAAAAAGCTCGACCTACCAACAATGATTGAGGTTACCCAAGATTCCTACAATCCTCGCCCGGACATCGAAGTTATTAGAAGAAACTTATGATTTCAAGGAATGGATTTTTCGGAGAGATCAACTAGGTCACTGTGCTATTGAGCCCTTGAGAAACATTACATTTCAGCATCAGATCAAAATTTCACTTGTAGATGGCAAGGCCATATTACAAGGAAAGAAATATGCAACATCCTTTAGTTATGGCCACAGCGTATTCAACCATTCGCACCATCCCAATACTAGTTCTATGCTCTCTGCAGAGCAAATGCCTCTAAAAAGCTTGAAAGAAATCACAAAGAGTAAAAAGGAGGGAAGAGCATTTGACTCAAACAAATCATTGGATTATATTGAGACAAGTATTCAGTCGTGCTCTAACCACTTTGGAGAGGCAGATGCTTTATGGTATCCCTCAGTTTTTTTCTCGGCAACGTGACATGTTGCAAGCTTCATTACAAGGTCGAAGACCAGTTACATTCAACCGGCCATCTAGGCAAACTCTCCATGTGCAAGTTGAGAATCAAGAGGAACATGTAGAGATAATGGCTAGCTCGGATGAAGATGACAGAAGTCATGTATAATCGGCCCAGACGCACTACACACAACAAGTTGCTCGAGTCTGGGTTCAATCCTAGGAGATTCAAAAAAGGGAATGCTCAGCTGTCCCCAACCGATAATGATGAATCTGGGAAGCCATTTCGTTAGCTAAAGTACTGGAGGTAACAAGAGAGGATGGAATTCCCCACTCAATTAAAAAGTGCAATGGATGAGAACAAATGCCGCCAATGCTTTGGGTGGGAGTTATACTTTGGAGATGGTAAAAACAGAGTGGGAAAGAGAGCAAAGTCCAAAGCAAACACCGCTGTCATAGATCTAGCTCAAGTAAAGGTTCTTGCATATGACTTTGTTCGATTGCTGCTAATAAGTTACGTATGGTTACTCAAACTTTAATAAGGTAAAGATGTGGATTAGACAAACAACCTAGAAAGGTGGCCAAAAGATGATGATGAAGACTCACTTGTAGACGGTGAGGAAGAAGATCGCTCGAGTACATCAGTTTTGAGAATGAAGCCGAGGATGAAGGCTCAAGTGATCGGGGATTAAATGAGTCGAGGGATGAGATGCATCCCCGATATTGTCAAAATGTAAGTTTGTCCGATGACTCGAACATGTAAAGAACAGAGAAAGTGCGGTGATGAGTGTTTGTCAAAATGTCCTATATTTTTGACAATTTTGTTCATAATTTTGTACAATTTTCACAATCTTGAATATATCACTTCTTTGTCAATCTACTACCCTTGCTAATTTTTTTATTGCCCCTTTTTTGCTACACTTTATATAAGTAACTATTTTTTGTTCTAAATTAGGAGGATGAAAATTGCCATTTAAAATTTTTGCATGGAAGTTATATTCAATCAACCCCTTAAAAAGGGTACCTAAATTACCTAAATTGTCACACCTGTCACAAAAAAACCTTAAAAATGGACTTTTTTAGGGGAATTTTAGGGAGTCTTTCAAAGATTCCTTTTGAAGTGTGTTTGGAGCAAATAAGTGCGTTTCATTTTAAACTTTGTTTTGGTTCAAGGTATATCAATCCATAAAGTCAATTTTGAATCTTCAAAATGTAGAGGCATTATTACAAATGTATATCAGGAGATCAGCAATGTATTATATGAAAGAACATGCCTTGAGGGTATTCCGGCTAAGAACTTTGTGATTGCCCATATTGCATTGGAAGATGGGAACAAAATTATACCACCCACCTATGATAATGACAAGGGGAAAAAGATTGCCAGTCCCTTAAAAGAGTATGATGATACGCAGGACAGTCTTTTGTTGCAAATGAACCTGATCGAGGAAGACTTCCCACAGAGTGAGGAAACCAAAGTGAATGGCAATGATGGAGAAAAGGATATCCCAAATCTTACCTTGGCAAACTCAGCATGTTATCCTGTCATTATTGAACAGTCAATGGAAGCTGATGCTGCCTTGTATGAGCACGCCATCTGGAGAAGCTAGAACTTTGGTGCACTGGCTGCAATTGATGTAGAAACTTGGATACCTCTGGCAGGGATCATTAAAGAGGAGATCAACAATGCTAAGTCTGCTGCTATTAGGCTGGAAAAAACCTTCAATGTATTAGTTGAAGAGCTCCCATTTGGACTTTTTTAACCAAACATGCCTTAAGGGAAGAGTGATACAAATCCTGCAAAAAGGACACATGGCTTTCCCTAATATTAAGAGGGATGACTACTATTTAAAAAGGGTTTGGAGGCTTTATTGTCCCTATTTCACTTGCAGATGTGACAAGAACAAGTACAACAAGAAGAAAGAAGAAGAAGAATGCAGATGAAGTGTAATTTGGTTTGATCATAGTATTTGGTTCATGATTAACCAACTTTAGAAGCTACCATGCCTCAGATCTCACCAATGACGAAAATGGTGTCTTTAACCAAAATGCTAAAAAATGGATTAAGGCCAACTATCATAGCCTATATTTCCTATCTAGAAGTTAGGAAAGTGATGTTGGAAATGACTTTAAGCTTTGGTAAGACCCCGGATAAAGGGCTTAAACAATTGTATGGAAACAACAAGATGGCAATCATAGTTGAGAAAATGGTTAAATCGCTGTCTTTCTAAAATATGAAGGCCCTGCTATAAGGCCTGCTTAGGTGGACAGAAGGTATTCTAGCTACAAACAGGTTAAGAATACAAATCTGAAAACACCCAACCTGCCACCAAGGATTACTAGTGATCCTAGAAAGCATGGAAAAATCCTAGTTGAAGTGACTGGAAATATAAGCAAAGGAAAAAACTCTGAAGTGAAGGAAATTACCTCGCTTGATAGTGATGAATGTGCTGAAATTAATGTAGTGGAAGATTCGCAATAACTTTCAGTACCAAGGCTACTTGGAATTTTAGCTGAAAGATTGAAATTTTTGTATATTCTAGAATGGGGCTCGCATGAAACCAACAAACCGCCCAACTTGCTTCTCATTCATATCTCGTGATTTTCTACAATGGTGGATAGTGGGTAGCCCACACATCTGAACTACCCATAAAAATAAAGGAAAAATCCAATTATATCATTTGGACCCCAACAAAATACAATGCTAATAGAGATCGGCTAGTGTACACCGAAAGCTTATCACCGGGATTAAAAACCCAGCCCTTTCGGGTTTTCGAGGAAAAACCTAGTGATAAGCCTTCGGCAAGGGGCTGGACAAGCGTAGAAGGCATAAAATCGCTCCCAAAACCCACGAATGGAGAAGTCGAAACAGATGCCGCTCGCTAACCTTTGTACACGCACATCACCAACAAAACAACAAGACAAAATAGACGCGCGTAATGCGATAAAAATACAATAACAAAGAAGGGGGAGGGTGGGTCTAAAGAGAATAAGGTACTGCTGAGAGAAGAGGAAGCCGATGAGAAGTCGGAAAGCGTAAACGCACCTAAAATAGCGAACTCCCCAACGAGCGGGCATGCGGCCGCCCGCCAAGATGCATGCAAAACAGGAGGCTCGCCCCATTCTAGAATGGCGATCCGGCTGTCTCGGACACATGGGATTCCTAGAATGGGACTGCATGAAACCAACAAACCGCCTAGGAATACCAAAGGACTTCCTTAACAAACTAGGATCGAGGACGAAAGGTCCACAGGATGAAGGCTAAAAGGCGAGAAAGGACAAAGATGAAAGAAACGCCAAATTGGCAAAACCAAGGGGAAGAAGCCCTCCCCGCTCGAAACAATTCAAAGAGAATAAGGCATCACGAGAGAGAAGAGGAAAGCCGGCGAGAAGTCGCTTAAACGCCGCCTAAAATAGCGAGACTTCCAACCTTAATCGGCAAACATGCATGCTCGCCCCATTTGGGAATGGCGATCCGATGTCTCGGATCGATGGGATTAAGAATCCTTCCATAGACATTTGGCAGTAATATCAATATGAATTCCTAGTCTTTTGAAATTCTGGAAGTGATTCTGTAGATTCAGGTTGAATTGGTGAAAGTTAGGAACTAGACCTGATGATAAGCTCTTGTTTGTTAGAAGTTTTGCATTAAGCACATATGAAATTTAAAACTAGAACCAACACTGGGATACCTTTGCCTGATGCTTGATTACATGATTCTTGATGACTAAATGCTTATAAGTGGAATGTCCTGCATATTTATAGAGACTTCCCTTGCATATTTTACATACTACATGCGTATACTGATAGAGCTAGTCTTCTAGATAAGGACGTAAACTGCAGTGATTTGAATTATCCTTGTAAATAAGCTCTTTAAGCTAGGTATTGATCCACTCGAATACACTGTAGAATATGTTATTACTAGAAGTAGTGAAATATTCTTATCTATAAGTTGTTGTGTTGCATGACCGTGAGCAAGATTGTGGTTGTTAACATGATTATTGTATAGTGGTCTATGCTTATTGTACTATTCTGAAAATTACATTAGGGCAGAATGGCTTAAAGAAAACCTAATGCATGTATTAGCATCAGTAGTCAGGCAGACTGCAACCTTCAGCAGCGAAGTTCATAACACGGATTCCTGTTTGCATAGATATTTGACTCCTAGTTTTAGATGTCTGGCTTTGGAGGGCAGAATAATTTTAGCTAGCCTAGAAATGCCTATGGCCTTCATTTCATTTATTTGCAATGTGGTACTCTCAATGTTTATGGGTTGTTGCCAAACTGACAGATGGTTCAACCATATGGTACGTCACTCCTTGGCTTGTTGGATGATAGTAGCAGTGTAAAACCTGCTGCTACTGTGGTAAAAGTCTGCAAGGGAGACCTGTTTATTAATTCTTAGCTTTTTTCTGTTCATTCTTGCTAATGTGATAGAGATTGAGGTTTTGTAGCGGTTATGCAATAATGTTAAGTGATTATTGCTAGTATATGCAGTTCTTTTTTGATGATACTGCACATTACAAAAGACTCAGGCTATTAGCTAAGCTGGAGAGTTCACAAGGCCAGAAAGACATAGAATTAGACGTCTAGCATGCACTACAACTCTGTTCTTGTATACTGCTATTACTACCTAAATATTATTTATTACCATGGCAGGATCCAAGGAAGTTAAAGCTAACTTTATTTCAAGTGGTATATGGCAAGTCTTGCTTTGAAACAATTATCCCTTGACATCTAGACATGGTACAATGGCCATGAACTCCAATTACCCTGCCGTAAAACTATTTGGCCAACTGATATTCTACCTTTCTAGATTAGCTGCTTACTCGGGCAGTGCAAAGTGGACTGCACAATAGTATATTTTATGCACTAGGTAGCATGAGTTGGTGCCATATCACTATAGATCTAATGAAGTTGTAATAAAAATACCACAGTCTTCAGACTGAAGGCCTCATATGTACAGGCTTTGGGCTGATTTTTTAGATTTGAATAGGCTAGATGTACTCACATGGGTGATGTCTGGTGATACTCACACGGACATTTGGCGTTTGCTTTGGTATACTCCATTACACTAAACCTAGTTTTCACTTTCAAAAGTTTTTGTTATTGTTCTGTTTGCTATTTGTTTTGTTTATATAGCAGTGTGAAGGGGGATGACCCCAAAAGATCCCATGACACTTGCTACCATGTACAAGGCAACCATTTATGCTTATTTTTTGATGTTGGTGCAGGTAAAACAAGACATTTTGCTCATTGTTATGTATTCTTTAAAAGCCAATTCAATTCAATTCAATTCATTTAAAAAGTGGAAGTTGGATAAAGACCACGGATTCATATTGGAAGATTGGAAATAAAGTGGAAAATACACTTCTAGAGCTACAATGAGTTGTTCACTCTTCATTGGTTTAACTTAAAATAGTTTTAAACAATGGATATTGTTGTAGTAAGTAGATGTACTTGCAAAACAAATGTTATGATTTGGGAAAGTAATAAAGGAAAATTGACATCGATAAACACTTGGCATTGGAATCTTTTCAAACCATATATAAAGCATGTTCCCTCCCTATTTTCTTTGATGCAAAAAAAACCTATGCTTGACACCTGTTTTCTTTGATGCAAAAAAAACCTACGCTTGACACCTGGAAAAAAGGATGTTAGCATGTGACGTCATGGTTCCCTTTCTCTTGCTCTCAAGCAATCCTTGGTTTTGTATGTTTTCTTGCTCGCAAGCAACCCCACGATAATCGCGACAAATTGATTCATTTGCAAGCAATCGGCGGTGTCTTCGAGTTCCTTTTTCGCAAGCAAGCCCGGATCCGCTAGCACCAAAGATTCGACTATTTACATTCAAGCAAACCCGAATTCTTAAGCGGCGGTCGGATGGAAGCTCAAGGTAACCTATGAATATGGCGGGGTTATGGGCAAGTTTTGGTTTCCAATTTCTTTTGTTGGGCAAGCTTTGTCCTAAAAATGCTCTGCTCAAACATGCAAATCCGTCCTCTTTTCTATTTTGTTTGCCGACCGGGCGTTGTTGAGAGCCTTGCTCCAAGAATCCGATTATTTGATTTCTTTGTTGATTTAAGAACTTAGACTGCCCGCCCCATGTGATCCCGTAGTGAGGAGCATACCTTTGGCATACCTTGGCGTGGTCTTTCATTGGAAAAACAATCCTTACCTTCGTTGATGATATAAGTTTGAATTGCATTGATGTCAAGCACTTTACTCAAGCTCGATCGCCGAATAACGCGTTGTGATAAGAAGACCGCCTTATCGCAAAAAGATCAACACCTTTGATTTTTTCACGCATTAGATGAAGCTATTCCTTAATGAAATCAAAGGAAATGTATTGATGGCCTACGCCCATGGGATAGTCCGATTAAGAATATGGAAATGTACCCGCACAACATGGTGATTTTGTGAGCAGCGGCACATATGCAAAGATAAAGCATCACCTATGCAATCAAGGCGGTATAAATTGCAGTCTCTTTTCAGGTCTCCATGCTACGCACCTGCGTGAAGAAATAAAACCGAAAAGCGTTGGCTTTAACCATGGCGGGCAAGATGGTAAGCCTTCTTGGGAAAGCTTTGGTTGGCATGTCACCGCATTAAACCAAATTGTTCGGGATCCTCTCCCAAAAGAATAAAAAAAAAAGTGAAGGAGGAGGAATTGATCACACCCCTTTTATCAAAGCAAAATTTAGCACATAACCCGATGGATTTCATCTTACCATGTGTTCCTAAATGGATTCTGCAAGATCGGCCCCAAATTCTACTATAAAAATCGAGAGATGATGAAACACTTGTGTTCTTGAGCTTCCTATGCAAATTCGGCACCCGATCATCTATTGGCAATGTGAAAGGTCTTAAATATATCCAATTTAACCCCAATTCGTCAAATCTAAAGGAACCCAAATGCCCCCGCCACTTATGCAAGTCACATCGAGACCAATAATTGACCTGCAAAGTCTATCTTACAAGCAGCACAATAAGCGGTAAATAAATACAAGACGGCACCGGGAATCGGAAACGCAGGCCCTTAAATGCGGAGGGGGGCCAAAATGATCAATGGGCAATAAATTTGCTTGCCCAAGAGCTTGAATTCTGGCACAAGCAAGAGAAGCAAGTGGAAACTTTAAATCCAGGTTACAAATGCAAGCCCAAAAGAGCGCCAAAACCAACGAGCAAGGCCGAGAAAAAGCCAAGCCCACATGAAATTATGAGGTCGCTTTTGCGAGTGGGCCGGGAAGAGGAGCGGATACTTCTTGAAAGGCGAGCAAAGGGAAAGAAGAAATACTGATTGTGATGGGTGTGAAGAGATCGGACGGGTCCCATTAGTGGAGAATGGTAAGCTTAAAGTAGAAGTAGTAGTAGTGCGGTGAGAGCAAAGAAAAAGAGTTTTAAGGACCAACACCCTAAAAAAAAACTTGTGCTTTTGTGATTTGGTATTTATGACATGGCGCATCCTCCTTTTTGACAACCTAAAACCTTTGAATTATTCAAAGCGGAAATGTTGCCTTCCATTTTGCAAAACCTTATGAGGGGCCCCGTTTCAAATAAAAAACACAGTGGATACCTCCTAGGGGAACAAGCCCACAACTTCTTTGAATCGAGAAATAGAGATTGCATGAAGCCACCATTGCGATAAGAAAGCCCACTGTTGGGCCTTGATTCAGCCAAACACATACGGCAAGACATATTAGATAGGGGTAGTGAACTTGGTAAAGACAAAGCATCAGGTAGAAGAAGCTTTTTCGGTTTTGAAGCGGTTATTCTACAAATCTTTTGGCATGGAAGATAATCGCGCTTCCCGAGTTTGATTGCGAAATACTGCTGCCAATGTTAATTGCGAATCTGGGCTTCAAACTGCCTCAAGGTCTGCCTGCCTCCACGATATTATATTTCTAAATGGTCCTTCTCAGAAAAATGGGTGGCTTAAGTCATTGAATTACAAAAAGCACTACACAGCTAATTGAACACTCTGATTTACTATGAACCAAAACAGAGGCCTTCTTCAATGGATCTGTGTACGCATTAGCGAAATTGGTGTGTTTCTCAAGCAAAACTCCTTGACCTTTCTAGGCAGATACATGTGTTTCTAGGCAAATGTGTCGGATTTCCCAGCCCAATAGGTGGGTTTCTCGGGCCAATCTGTAGGGCTCAGCCCAATCGATGGCTTCCTCAATTTAACTTGTGGATTTCTAAATCCAATCTATGGATTTCTGCTTCAGCAACATGCAATATTGTTTGAGAAATCATATCAGCAACTAGAGATTCCGGCAACTAGAGATTCCAGCTGTGGCTCTGCTTCCGATATATGGTGTATGGCCTGAACACTAATCGAAATATTTAGAGAAACGTTCGCGGTGGCATCCTATAGTCGTTATGGTTAGCATCCTTCTATCGTCGCAAAAGGCCCGAACACAAAAAAAAAAAAGTGTAGGTTCAAATCACGCATGTTCTACCATGTATAGATGAGTTGGTGAAGAAGCGTTAGCGTTAGGCTGAGCCGCGATAAGTTTCTTGTATAACTTATTAATGTTATTAAGTAACATAGTCTAGGCCTATGGTTAGTACACCTGACTAAACGTAGGGCTGCTTATTGTATCGAGTTATTTCCTTGCAAAGGTATAACGAGATAAAAGTCTGAAGACATATTTCAAAGGCATCTTTTTTCCTTTTCATTTTGTCTTTTTTCTTTTCCTAAAGAACGAAAGACAAATTACATTAATAGGAAAATACTAATACAATGGGACATCAAGGGAGGTGGAGGTAAACCCAAACCTCATCCCTGATATCCGAATATAAATCCGAAACAAAAAACTGGTCATGTAGAGGAGATTTAATTTCTTGGTAGCCTAACAGGAGTATGCGACCCCTGAAGACGACATGAAACCTATGTTTCCACACTGCCCAACAAACTAGGGCCCTGCAAATATTGAATGCTCACTTAGCCTGAAAGAACTTCCGTTGGTGAGGTGAGCGAAAAGAAGAGGCCGACAGGTGACCCGTATGTGGCGAGGATCGCCATTGCAGCACAAAACAATGCTCGATTGGCAGCCATGATGCAGCTGCTATCTTGGCCCCAAATTTTACGGCCATTCTTGAGGGCCAGAAAGCTTTGCATTGCCCTCTTTTCTGTCTGGACAGAAGGCTGTGACTAGAAACTTTTGTTGGTTTTGCAAGAAGGGATTTCGATCTTGAAGTAAGAAGGAAAAGACCCCACATCCAGGCAGCCGAAGGAGCAGAGAGGCCTCTGTCGGAAAGCCGATGGGTGTCTAGATCTCAGTTTCTTCTCCTGATCCAAGCCACTACCTGTTGCTAAATTGTTTTAGGAAGGAGTAATTTTCGCCAGGTGGAAATTTTAGAAATTTCCTGCTGACTGGCAGGCCACGAACGGCGTCACCGCCGGTCGGCGGAAATTTCGCCCGAAATTTCCACGGCTAAAAATTCTCAAACCTAAATTTTAGGGATCTTGAAATTTTTTTCTCTTTAGCGCCTGGGAGGATCTATGGCGCCGAGTCCGCGGGCGATTTTGGCTAGTTTTGATAGATCTTCGTTGCGGGTGTAGATCTTTGTTGTGGAAGGTGGCGCTGGCCGTAGCCATCATTTTGCTCGAGATTTTGAAGATTTTCATGATTTTTAGCTAGTGTAGTTTCTTGGCGACCTCTGAAGTAGTTTGGCGACTTCTCAAGCATTTTAGCGACTTCTCAAGCATTTTGGCGAGTTTTTGGCGCTTCTTGGCGAGTTTCTGGCGACTTTCTCAAGCATTTTTGGCGTTTTTGGCGACCCCGGAAGCATTTTGGCGAGTTCTTTGCTGCAAGAAAGTATGTTTTTGTGTTTTGTGTAATTTATGTTGTAATATTTTGTTCTTACTCGCTTTTTGTTGCGTGATCCGCAAAGTTTCAAGAAAGGAGTCGATTTTGAGGTTTGGATCGAGGCCATTCTAAGAAAAATGGCTGCCGGAGGTCCTTTTAGTGATTTTGTTTGTATTTTTTAGCATGGCTGTGTCTATGAGTAGTTTGGAGCCGTCCTTTGCCCTTAATATCACACAGGAGCTACATGCAAGTGCTATATCGAGTTGATTTGGGGGATACAAGAACATTGCTACTGAAGGTGCATGCAGATCGCAGTAGATCTTGCTGATGTCGATCTTGGAGCTGATGTAGTGCAAAGAGAAAGTGTTTCACGATGCTGATGTAGTGGATGAGAGTATTTGGCGAGAATATTGATGGCTTGCTAAACCCGGTTCCAAGGCCAAGAACTTGACAATTTTGTGGCGGGATTGAGAATCTTCGCCCGGTTTCATCAAGATCGCCTTGGTGATGATCAAGTCGAAAGAGATGAGTTCTTTGCACTAGATCCCCGCTCTTGTTAAGGAGGCGTAAGGAGGAGGCGGGGATGCTTCAAAGAGTTTAACTAATTGGGCTAGGAAACGATTTGATAGTTTGGAGGAAAGCATTCAATCTTGATTGCGGCATTGCTATTGAAGATATACTGTCTTTGGAGCTTGGATATCTTTGATGAAATTCATGCTACAAGTCAAGAAGAAAAACAAGGAAGTGTATCCCACGGAAGGGGCAGATTTTTATCTTTGGATTTTTTTTTTTTATTTAAATGTTTCTAACTATTTATTATCCTACATGCGATCTTAGTGTCTTATATCGGACGTTTGGGAGAATTTTGAGGAAAAAGCAGGAGGTTAGGGTTGGTATGACCCAGGTGTTGAGGAGAGACCTTTTAATATTTTTGAAATCGGATGTGTTTAAAAAGAGTACCTATGCATTTGTAGTTGCTGTTAGGAGATCCAGACTGCTAGGGGTGTGGTGAGTTTTTATTTTATTGATTTATGTAATTATTTGTTTTATTGTTTATTAATTGTTTGTTTGTTTAATTGTTTAGGTGTGGTTCCATAAACAACGAGTTGGAAAGAATCAGGGCGCGAAGTGGCTGAAAATTATGGGCGACACGGTCAATGCCGAAATTTGTAACAAATCAGGCCGAGTTACTTTGGTTACTAGATTAGCATTGGCGGCTGCTGCACTGTACCGGTTGGTATGCAAGTCACTTTTAGGTCATACACATTATGACGGATACCAGAAGTAAGTGTAATTAGGTTTCTTTATTTTATTTATCATTTCATTGTTAATTTATTTTTTAAGTGTTGCTTACTGTTTATTTGTTTTTAATGTAGGTATGATGTAAAGGAGGTGCCAGTCGATCTTTGCGATGGATATTCTCTCAAGGCCGATTGTGATAATGGGAAGTTTAGGTGTGTACGAGAATGTTCTTGGTGAGCAAATGAGTGATAAGAGAAAAGTTTTGTTTGGTGTTCAAGATGACCGGCAAGACATTGTCTTCTTTGCTCCCGATCGGGTAAATTGTATTCAATTTTATTTGTATGTGTATTTAAATTTAAATGTTTGATGGTTTAGCGGTGCTTGTGCCATCTTCAAGTGCCGCGACAAATTGTGTGGCTGCAAGCGATTGCCATAATAATGAGGTAATGCGTAGCTTATTTTTATGGTGTTTTCTTTTTATTGTGTGGTATATTTTATGGTAGTTAATTTTGGTATTCCATAGGTTGAATCTATGCATGGAATAAAACGGAAGACGATGACATCTGATGGTGCTAATAAAGTGGTAAGAGATTGTATTGTAATTTGTTTGCTTTCTAATTATTCGCATTATTATTTTACAGGTACTTTCATTGGTAAATAGTGAGTCTGGAGTTATATCAGCAGAAACTGGAGCTGGAAAGGAGAACTTGCATTTGAATCAAGATTATCTTGATTTCATTGGACGTATGATGTTGTTGATTTAACCGATGATGTCGATCCCCATTGCTAGGAAGCATTACAAGGTGGAAATTTTAATGTGACTAAGGGCAATGAAGTGACAAGCGAGGTGGTCGAACTTTCTTGGAGCTAGTTTTCGAGGTTGCATTTTTATTTGACTTGTGAAAATCCCGCAAGAATCGTTAGTGATGTTCTAAAGAAGCTACGCGATGACGTAATTTTCTGAACTTGTTTTTGAAGCTTTCATCCACGGTTTTATGAAACTTGTTTTTGAACATTGATCGATTGGAATTTTTGATCATGGAATTTTGAAAGTGATTGAAATTGGATCACTTTGGAACTTGTTTTTCAAACTTTGTATGTGAAACTTTGTATGTGAATCGGGAGCTTTGATCACTGAAATTTGTAATCGAAATTTGTTGTAATGATCAATGAAATTTGTAACTGTAATGATCACTGAAATTTGTTGTAACGATCACTGAAATGATAAGAAATTGTAACTTGAAATGACCTTGAAACAACAAGCAATGACCTTGAAATTTCGCCTTGAAAAATCAAGGTGATTTAGGCTATAATTTCAAGGTCCCTAAAATTTCGGGTTGTGTTGCCAAAAATGAATATATTTCGCTCTATCTTTTTAGAATATGTACTTTTCATCCTACAAGAGTGCTCATAGATGCTATGCTGTGAAAGCACATGTGCTTCCAACCTTTGGGTTCTAAATATCTGATGATAGTAATATGATATATATTTGGATCTATTGATTTTTGTTGATTTAATTTGCATCGTCGAAAGTTTATTTGGGGTAAAGGCAAAAAAAATGCAAGGCCTTTGATGTGGCACAATGGAGGGAATATTCTCCTCATCAATGGCCCACAATAAAAAGATGAAAATGCCCCATAAACTGAAAAATAGGAAATGAACCTATAAACCCATTTTCACGTTATGTGGAATGGCAAAAGGGAGGCGATTCTCGTCTGAGCAGGGCAAGCTGGCTATTGCCAGCAGCCGGGAGTGCCGTGCCCTATTGTGGCAAGAATCGCCGAACTTTTGCCATCTCCACAGCGTCAAGGAAAGGTAGCACATGATCTGGTTATGGCGCAGATGATCCGAGATGATGCTTCAGGTTTCGAGCTTAGCTCACGTTTTGATGCTTCAGGTTTCGAGCTCAAAATCTGGCGTTGCTTCAGCTATGGTGATGGTTTCAGACTTCAGGCTCTTGCAGGTTTCAAGCTCCCAACGTTGTATATGTCAGGCTCTTGCAGATTTGAAGCTATGCTTCAGCTGGGCAGGTAACTTGCCCCAACCGGTCATGTCAGAATGCTCGATCGATTTTTCATTCTTGGATAGAATGATCGCCACATGGCGAAGTATCATTGGATGACAGGCCATAACGAAGACCAACTTTCCTTGACGTTACAAGAATGACAATTGCCATCAGGGCTGTGCGCTTCAGGAAGGGGGGAGGCACATTTACATGCTTTAAGTCCAAGTGACAAAAAATAGCAAGGAAAAATACTAGCAAGGAAAAATAGGCACGTAAGCAGAGCTTTCGTGGCAACACAGCTAAAAAGATTGGACGGCGAAGATTGACATCCGAGCTCAATTTGGACTAAATAAACCCATTTCTGGAAACTGGGGAACAGCAGCTTCTGTTGAATGTTGCGGCACAAAGATCGTGCTCCTATCATGCATCTTTTAATCGATCCTTACTCTCGTTGATCCCGTTGTTGCAATCCCAAAAAGGAAGAGTCGGATATTCTTTTCCCTTCAGAGCAAGTTTACCGGGCAATTATTCCTGATCCTTTGGTTCCGTCACGGGTTAGTCACTTGATCTATTACCCTCTTGCTTAAACATGTATAGATTTTTGTTTTTGAACAGCATACTTCGGAAAGCGGATTCTACTCCCTTTAGTCCTTCACAATTAGAAATTAGGGATAGCCCCCTTTGCAATTGTTTCCATAATCCTTGTTTAAATTTGCAGGGTTTTAAGGAGCTATTTCTTGCTAATTTTGGCTGTCCTCCATGGCATATGTTGATCATGCATTTTCAATCTCAGAAGACCCTACTGGCACATTTATTGTCAACAATAAACCTCCTGTTAAAGAGATAGCACTATCAGTAGGTCTGCTTACTCTGGGAGCATTGGGTATTATTATTGGATTCTTTATGATGTTTGATAAGATTGGAGGTGACAGGGGGCATGGTAAGTATAGTTTCTTACTTTCTTGATTTTTTGGAACCAAAAAGACCAGTTTTTTCTTACTTCATTTGCCAATTGCAGGGCTCACTTTCGCAATTCTTGGAGCACTGCTTTTCCTTCCAGGTTTTTACTACTCCAGGATTGCTTATTATGCATATAAGGGCTACAAAGGGTTTTCCTTTTCTACCATTCCTTCATTATAGCACTGTTTTGCAATGATGGATTATATTGCACGGAGATGTGACTTTTGTATATCACTGATCATTGTGTGACTTATCTACCTATATGAAGTAAAAACACATGTATAGTAAATGTTGACCTGTTCACATTATTGAGTTTGTCACTGTTTTTTGAAAAGGCATTATCAGAGGCGATGTTTCTTCCATTTTTTCTTGAGTCCACTTACAATGTTGTTAATAGTTATACATGGCTGAAAAATCACTGGGTTCGTTCTGCCTCCATTTACAACTTATTAGCATGAGAACAAGAATAGCAAATACACATTTTTTGCTCTGAAAAATTATGTGTATTTGTTATATTCTTGTTTCTCTTCTTGAGTGTCCTCTGCTGTCTTCCTCCTGATTTGGATATATCTTCCAAAATTCCTTCTACATCTGAAGCGACGATGCCGAAGCTGCTAGCCACTTTTATGACGAGGATGATAGATCCCTTGTTTCCTGATTACATATTGCTATCTTCTCATTGTCAAATTGTCTCAATCTGCTAAAGTTCAAGCTTAGTATGGGGCTAGGATGACTCACGGTGCCAGCTATTGGATCTGTTAAAATTGATTTTGTGATCCCCTAGTAGGATCTTTTCCAGTAGAATATATTGATCAAAGTAACCAACCCTTGTGGCGCTAAAACTGGTGAATGGCATGTCTATTTGCTCTTGGCAGTGTGTTTGATTTGTCCCTTTCCAGCAACATAACCTGTTTAACTTATCCCTTCCAAGAAACCTCGAACAATGTTATAAATACATTTCCTGTTTAACTTATCCCTTCCAAGAAACCTCGAACAATGTTATAAATACATTTGGTTTGTTATGAACGCATTTTACTTGTGATGTCTGAAAAGTTACGTGTCAAAACAAAAAACAAAACAATTGAAATTTAACGACAGAAAAGGAAGTTGAGATACAAAATTTCCCACTATAGTTTTCTCTCTGTTTCTTCTTTTGATAGGCTCTCGTGCAACTTTACGAGCTGCAGCAAAAAGCTTACGCATAATTATCACGGCGGTATATTGCAAAATAAAATGATGTTAAATTTTCATGTTGCTTGTCTCATGGCATGATCGAACGGATTTATGTGAATGTAAATTTTAAAATCCTTGTCTGCAACCATATAAAGTTTTATAAAAGATGGAAAAAGTAAACTGAAAAGGCTCTCCATTTATCAGCGCATTACTCTTCACAGTATAGTACTGTTTATGGTTAGTCCTAATTAGTAGTGTGGCTTGAAGATCTTCTGATACTGCTTCCAATCCCTTGCAGCAGTACATAGGAGCAGATTAAAGGGCTCACAAAGATGATTAAAGGAAATTTGGGTCCCGATTCCGCAACCAGAAGATTTATTCTATTTTGTGCAAGGGATCTATCAATTTAAGCAACACTATATAAGCTAGAATTAACTCGATGAGTGCATGCCCTAGCCAAATGTCGCAGAAGGCATACCTGAACTCTCTGGATACAGGAAAATTTGATGTCAAAGAGTGGGAAGTTTGGCAAATCTTGGCTTCCACCGTCATAAACACAAGATTCCGATTTTGGGACCAGGATAACAGAAATATGCACAAGACAAAAGATTGTGTTTTCCCACTTTAAGTGGTCCATTTCAATAGAACTGTTATGCATGCATAATGTCGAAAAGTTAGGACGTAGAACTTATATTAAATCTCTCAAGAACCCAAATCTCATCCTTGTCATCATCACATAATGTGGACACCGGCACGGTCCCAGTCTTCATTACAGGGAAATTTGGTTTCGTTGGTGAGAAGGAATTGATCTTCATCCCGACCACTAAAACTAGAGGGCACATGATCTTCAAGGAAGCATTATTGGTCTGGGCTAAAAGAAAATCATGTATGACAAAGGCCATCAGTTGGATAGTGCATAGAATAAAGAATTCAGGATCTTCACAGAGAATCAAGTTAAAATTAAATAAAGCACAGAAAAGACCTTTATCCACAATGGGGAGATTGGGCCAAATGCTCATAAGATCTCGGATCGTCAGAGGGGTATCAATAGATCCACCAGGGTATGCCGTCATGACTTTACATGGATGGTCAGAATCTCTAGGGATGTGGTTAACGGGACACATGTCCGCGTTAACCCTTCTTTGCCGATTTCAAGCTCAAAAAGACAACGATTTCTGCATGTTTTTTCACTGATCTTGCTTGATCCATGCTCAAATCTCCTGCTCTCTTGATAGAATGAGGGTTTTAGGGGTTGACAAGACGATTCCAATGATGTTTGAACCGGATTAAACCGTTCAAGCAGTTAATTGCAAGCTTTGTTCAAAGATCAGCATGCCAAAACACAGTCACATGCTCAGTTCACTGCGTGGTTATCCCGGCCAAAAAACAGTGGTTAGCTCGGACATGATAGTGGTTAACCCGGACATGTGTCGGCGTTTACCACATCTCGGAATAGATATACGACATTCCACTTTACATAGGCAAGATAGCCAGTAGACGGAGGAAAAATTGTTGCAACCTGAACTACCAAAGCTTTATATCGTTCAATGAGTTGGTGTTCATCATTAGCATATTGAACCGCTTGTGCAATTTGAGCCTGCAAATGTTATATGGTATTTTTATGTTCGGCAATCTGGCAATGAAGTTTGTTGACCATGCATGTAGCAGGACTTGCATGAGAAGGGAAGGCTCCAAAGGAGGCAAACTGTAGCTTGAGACTGGCAAGTTTTGCATCAAGAGTGATCTTGGCAGCAACAGCTTCTTAAAATTTATCTTCTAGGACTTTACCGTGAGCATGTGCGGTGATCACATGCCTTTCAAACGGGCAACGCATTCTGGCTCGTAACGGTGGTGCGAATCTGAGCACTAACCTCCATCCTTAGACTATGAATGTGTTTGTTAGCCTGATCAAGAGTGGGGTCTTTGGCTTCAACTTCAGCCATGAGCATGGGCCAAAACTATATCTTGCCAAGAGGACTTTATGCCCTGTGTTATCACCACTGAAATGGTCACTGCCCAAGGCTTCTTGGGCTTGATGAAAAATGTTTGAATTTCATGAGGAAGAACTCATCTGTGTAAGACTATAACTTTATCTCATTTATAAAGATGTCCAGCAACCATGTTGTAATTGCAGACTTCGCAAAGAAATTGTTGTCGGCGTGCTCGGAGTTTCTTACAAGGCAGTGTGGCATCTGCATGAGGAAAACTGCCAAAGAGGAGATATTGTTGTTAGTCATGGAACCAATGATGTGTGTCCATGACAAAAAAAAGTTGAGCATCAAGAAAACTATCTGAAATACCCGAAGAAGGATCATCTATATGGATATGTAAAAGATAATCAGGGACCGTGTGTGTATTCTCTAGTTTATAAATGATCTCAAAGGGAACAAACTCTTGCAAAAGGAGCACTCAACATGCAATGTGGCTCATGGATGTGGTCTTGTTAATCAAATACAAAAGTGTTTGATGACCCATGAGAAACTTGATCTGGCTACGAAGAAGAAAATGTCGAAAATGTTGGAAACAGAAGAAGAGCTCTAAGGCTTCATGCTATGTTGTAGAGTAATCTTTCTCAGCAGGATTGAGTTTCCTACTGGCAAAGCATATGGGTTTCATTGATGTGGTACGTATGCTTGGGACAAGAATAGAATAGAATATGATTTTATCGTCCACGGAGACCAACCAAGACAATGCCCATTAGAAAAAATTTGGAGTCTCATATGGGCCCTCTAAGAGAAAATAAATTTTTTTTTTTTTTAATATGCACGTCATACCATCGCATTCCTTTTTAACTATTAACTAGTAAACACGTGCCCGACGTTGCCGGGCTAATGTCCGGGCATGTGTTTTTACTCGGCCTTTAACGCCCTAGTAAATGTGTCCCCAGGATAATGTCATGGCATGTGTTTTTACTCGGCATCGAACGTCCATATGGGAAACTTCGACGTTATTTGCTTTTGTAATTATTTTCGTTATTGAAATTGTCTGATGACAGTGAACATATGCGTTCATGGATTTCAATAAAGAAAACAATGCTTTATAAGGAATGTGGGGGACAATTACTACTACCTTTAGAGACAAAAAACTGGAAAGACAAATCCAAAATTGATGCTGAATGTGACGGTCCATGTATTTATACGGGATACGTATAAATAATATACTGACACGTCACCAGTAAAGATACACCACCATAGGGTATTTTGACGTTGGCCTAAAAAGGATTAATTTAGCTATGCTAAAAAGGACTAATTGGCTATTTAGGAGAGCGCCACCTGGCCTAATTCGATTGGCCAGCATGGGAAATTCCAATTTGGGTCATCAACTTGACCCCTATCCCTAATTGACCCCTCTAATCGACCAAGAGGAGCAGCAGCTGAGCGGCCACCCTTGCTGAGCGCCCAACTTACCTGTGTGTCCAGTGCTGAGCACCCAAGTCCAAGGAAGATGGAGATACCGAACGATAATGGATCTAGCAGGAACTCAGGTGGGTGGTTAGTATAGCTTGATGTTTCTAGAGTAGCGCCCCTGTTGGGCACTTGTTGTGTTCATTTCTTCTGTTCTCTCTGTGTTTTACTTGTAGGAACTAACCCTTGATTGCAAAGGTAAGTTCTCTTTATCTTTGATTCTGGTCTTGCTCTTAAAGGATGGATTGATAGTTCTTTGCATAGTATTACTCTGGAAATGGGGGAATTAAGGGGGGTAGAGACCTCTGAGCCGTGTTTAGTAGTATGCTCCTAGGTTGATCCCCATATTTTCCATTAGTGCGCCCCGGTGCAGAAGACCACCGGGTTGTAGATGCTATGGGATGGCTTAGCACCGTAAAAGGGACAGTGGTGAAGTGGGGTGGGGTCTTGCATGAACATAAAGGCCCCCGAGACTCCCTACTGATGGGCTAGGCCCCGATACTAGAGAATTTTGGGTATGGGTCCGACTCCCACGGTGTAGAGGTGACCCGTATGGGGCACTTTGCACTTTGAGTAGATTTAGGTGAGTAAGTCGGCACGATGCGGGGTTCATTTGATGATGCACACGGATCCTCTAGCTCACCCATGGAACCATCAAGCGATCCCGAAGGGGACACTTCCACCTGCCTCTCGTCCGGGACTAGGGCTTCATGAACCTTGGAGCAGCTCGAAGGGTGCCCTTGAGTCTGCGTTTTGGGCGGCTATAGTGATGCCATAGCATGAATCAACCCATCTGCAAAGTGTGCTGTGGAGGGGCGGATGGAGTGGACAGCCCTAGCCGATGTTCTATGCCAGCCAACGCCATGCCAAGATTCGGTCTGCTGATCTCTTGAGACCTAGCCGTCAGTCGATCCTCACTGGAGTCGAGGGGTAGAACCATGGGGTTTGGGTGTTTTCTCTAGTGTCAAATGTATCTTCTCTGTTGCTATCATTTAGATGGATGGACCACTCTTCGTGGTGGTATTTATATATGATTTATACTGTGTGCTAATATGTATTCACGCTTCCGCGACGTAGGAGTCCCATTGAAGGCGTGGGCCGAATGACCCCTCTGTGTCCTTCACTCGAGCATCTTCCTAGGGATGGCCCGGGATAGACGGAGGGCCCTGCTCATGGCGAGATGGTTGCCATGGGAGGGGAAAGTCCCCGTATGTATACGGCCGGGTGTCGTATATATTCAGGGAGCGTCACAGTGGTATCAGAGCCGTGATTTCGGTTACTCGAAATCATAGCACTGGCCAAACCCTAACTTTCGTTAGTTCGGTAGTTAGGAGGGAGCTTAAGCTAGTGTGAATGTTTAGCTCTTTGATGTTTGGTTTTGTGCTAGGTTGATGTAGTAGATTGCATGTTTTAAAAGGGTTAGGGCAATTGGAGGACCCAAGTTTGGAGGGCTATAACTTTTGTAGGTAGTTTAGGTGAAGGCGAAAGTGGTTCCAATGGATCGGGCATACCCAAATACCCTAGGAGGGGTCATCAGGCAAAAAAAAGGTCAAGGAGGGCCCGAAAGTCAACCCGCGGCGCCGCATCGACTTTTCATCGACGGTACGCGGTGGGAGCTGCCAGATAATGTTTGTCGGTACCGGATCGTATATTCGCGCGTATTTCCTTGGAAATATAATTATTTTATTTTTTTTTAAACAAAAAAAACTTTTTTAAAATTTAAGGGTTAAGTGACCGTTAACTTTTTACTCCTTCTTTGTCTTATAGCCTCCGCCCGCTAGGGTCGGCGCTCCGCCATAGCTACCGGACCCGACCTTGCCCTTTCACCTTGGATTGCTTCCCTACCGCCTCCTCTACCTCTAAGCCCCTATCGTCTTCTTCTAACGCCGCCCCTACGCTGCCGCCTTTAGAACCTCGGGCCATAGTCATGGCCATTAAAAGACTACCGTGGACCCGCCACCCTCACCATAGCCCATTTATACCTTAATGTCGCACAACTTATGAGCCTCGACCGACTTTGATTGATATACTTCTGGATGAGGTTGGTAAACAGATTTGCCAACGACGCTAGGATACCTATCAATCTACCATTACCGGAACGTTTTGGTCAGGTTGAACCTCCAACTGACTTCCTTATACCATAGTCGAGCAGCCTGACTGGTTATGATGCTGATTAAATTTTATCCTCCCAATGTAGAGGACACTCCAGGAGGAGGACACAGAAACGAGGCCGGCCATTATCAGGAACTTGGCGGGGAAGATGTGCGTAGGGAGGTGGAGCGAGCCCGATCACGGTTCGAGGTCGAGGGAATATAGGTATCCGGGAGACGGAGTGCCGGTCATTGACGGAAGGACACCGAACTTCCCCATATATCCCGGTGGCATGAAGCTTCCCGAGCTTCATGTGGGGAGAAATTCGACATCGATGCGGATTATTTGACGACGATCAGTTGATATGAGCGGCTGAATCTAACCATACCAGCTGAACTCCTTACAGATCATAGAAGCGGCCAGTTCGCTGAGGTTGAAGCTGACCTCAATAGAGCCCATGAGTTCCAAGAGGAACAGGAGAGAATCAAAGGGAAAGAGGAGAAGGGCGACAAGAACAATGGGACCAGCAGTGGAGAACGCGGTGGACCGTGAGAATGAGCAGGGCCAAACTAGGCGGCCAAGAGCGCCCATTAAACACCGGAGAAAGGTTTGTAGCCCATAAGTCCGACCAACCGAAAGACAAAGGCTAAATTGAAGACTGTCGGAGACTATTGGGAAGAAGCGAGTTCAGTAAGGGAGCGGTGGATGCTTCCCGGCCCCATCCTGTCGTTGGGGCCAAGACGATACCACGGCAAAGGGGCTCAACTCCTAACTCTGCTCCACCGAGGAAGCCCCACCGGTTCAGACCCGGTACCGTGGTATAGGGAGATCCGTAAGTTCCGAAGACCACGCAACCCGATCACGAAGCTGCCTTTTCAAAGGTTGGTGGGAGATAGCCCAAGAATTTAAAAACCGACCTCCGTTTCCGGACTTTTGCCATCCTAGCACTTCAAAGAGGCTGCGAAGCCTTTTGGTGGCACTTTTGGTCATGCAAATCTTTGCGCTATCCACGCCAAAGAGAGTCACTATAATGCCAAAGGACTTGGCCCCGGCCCTTGAGGATCCGGAGAGCGTCCTTAGTGTTTTTGAAATGCACGCTTTGTAAATATTTTTTGTTATATTAAATATAAATCTATTTTTTTTTGTCCTTATATTATATGCTAAAAATGCTGGCGTCAAGCATAAATAAATTACTTTAAAAAAAAAAAAAAAAAGGGGTTTATAAAAGGATCTCCAAGGTTTCATTTTATTTGTCTATATCGGTTTATCTTCCTCCCTCCTCTCTTCCAGCGCCCATGGTCTGCCGTCGATCTACTTGCATGGTACCAGAATGGAAGCATTGGGACCACAGTGCCCTTTGACCTTTACAACCCTTTCTATGCAGCGCCTCGACCTCATCTTTAATATCTGGTGGCACCGGACTATGCGGATTATTCTGATTTTACTGCAGGAAATGCTTCCCATGTGCGGTACTCCTTTCGGGGAACCTCCCCGGTTGTATCTAGAAGCGGGATGTAGTCGAGATATGTAGAGGGTGACACCGCATATGATGTGCTCAAGGGCAAGCTTAGATGGGGTGCTTGACTGCCGGTTATTTCACACGAGGCGACAATATCTTGAAGTTGCATTTGCCCTAGCCATCCTCATGGATCAGTATGTTGAGGATGAGACATTGCGGAGAAAGAAAGGCAACCGAGTCTTCGAGGAGGAAGAGGATGAGCACATAGGCATGAGTGACCGCTTGGATTGGAAGGAGGCGGTGGCGGAGGAGATGCCACCACGCGGGGAACAAAATTTTGCCACGCTTGTCGGGCTACCAAACGCCCTTTCGGTTATGTATCACCAGGGCAAGAGTATCTTCTCTTGGATGATATCATCCGGACTTATCACATGGTGGCAGGGTTTTAAGCCGGCGCTTAAGGACCATGTACTCCATGAGTTAGCGAGTCTTGTATGGATGATTTCATCGATTTTACTCCTATTGACCTTCCCCATGAGGTACAAGCGGCTACTCCAATTTCATCGAGGATTCCATAGAGCTGGCGAAACCAAGTTATGGCGGGAATTGGTGTTACGGGATCCACCATCTCGACCTTCAGGAGGACACCTTCTGACTATGGGGCCTCATGTCCCAAATATTAATATGGTCGAAGTTCCCTCGGTTCAGAGATGAGGAGGGAGAGGATCTATACCATAACCACGCTCATTTGAAGGAAGAGCGGGGAGGAACTCAAGGAAGAAGAAGTCCCTATGTACTTAGATAAGGAGGTTGCCCGCCGGGAGACCCCCCATAAGGGAAGGTGTTGGGAATCACCTCACCCGCTTCTTCCTATCGGCTTTTCGCGCGGGGGCAAGTCCTTTTTGTAGCCCGAGACTTGGGGCGAGGCCGAGGCTTCATGGTGGACCTCCGTGCTCTTTCCACATTGGCGGGGCACAAGAAGCTTCCCTATCCTTGCGCTTACTTATGTACTTCGTTCGGACGGGGATCTTGCCCTCTCACTGCATTGGGGCAAGGTATTGCACCATGGATGAGTATGAAACTCCTTATCAAGCGGCCCCATTGGCTGCAGCCTATCCTTGAGAGGTTGCCTCCATTGCAGGTGCCATAACGGTAGACCCGAGGGGTGACTTTGCTCGTCATCGCCGCGCCACCACCTCCCTACGGCTATGGACCGGGATGCGGGGCCTAGCTCCTAAACCTCTCTAGTATATATTGTATGGGTATAGCCTTTGGGCAACTCAAGCATGTATAATTTTGATTGGCATGTCCTTTAAGGAGCCATCACATAATAATATATATACTATTTCATTGTATTATGGAATACCATTGGATTGTCTTCCTCCTGCAAATGCTTATCTCTCTTCTTTAGAGTTAGAGCATAAGAAGTTGTTCCACATTGTATATTCATTCTTGCCGCTTTGCAGACGATGAGCTCGCAGAATTCGAAGAAAGAATCACCGAGGACATATGAAGGGATGATCCAGGACCTCCAGACCAGGATTATGGCCAGCGGTATGGGGAGTATCCAGAACGGGAGTATGATTACGAAGAAGGGGAACCTGCAGAGGAAGGAGAGCCCTATGATCCAGCTAAAGGGTTGGAAATAGTCAACATTCTCCGTGAACGTGCTTTCGAGGATCTCAAACAAACTCTCCGCCGTACCTGGGATTATTGGGATATGACCAGGCATGAAGCTTTTGTCGACGCCAACAATCACTTGTGGCAGATTTTCTATGCGCTAAGAAGGCTTTTTAATCTTCTTATCATTAGCCCCACGTTAGACTACCAGCCTGTTATTATCCAGGCCTGGGCTCGCTACAAGTTGGTCAGGGCCGTATGGGAGAGCGTCCGCTACTCATCTGTGCCCTTTTTGCGCGGCCCTAGGCCCGATCCTACCGATTTCTTTATGTTTGTATGTGAGTTAAGAATTGCCCAATGTACAATATCTACCTCTGTATTGTAAAACTTTAAGTTCTGTAGCTACCTTCAATGTAACGAGCTCCAAGATAACAACCACTTTAACTTATAATAAAGATCTTTCTCTTGTACTCTCTTATTTACTCCTTCTTCAGTACTATCCGAAATGATCTTGTTTATGAGACTTGATGTCACTGTAATTCTGCTTATATTTCGTTATGGTTAATATAGGCCCGGTGCCGTAATGCGCCTTTGGTAGACACCCTCGAATGCCAGTAGACTAACACCTGAGCAAGAACTTATGTTAATGAAGAGGCAACTAGTCGAGTTACAAGCTTACGTGCTAAATGCCAATCCACCACAACATATGCAGGAAGACGGACCGGAGTTACCTCCGTTACCGCCAAGCCCACCACCACAAAGCTGACCACTTGCACCGAACCGGGCCCGATGCACACAACGGAGGCACCATTCCAAACGTCGTCGGAGTTCCTCTAGGGATAGTGCCACCTCCTCACAATCAGCCACTTTGGTGTCCTCTGAGTCGTCTGTATCATCTGGTGACCATGCAAAGCGCCGGGACAAAGAGTACCATAAGACGGTTGATACAGCCATAACTAGTATATGGAAAAATAGGAAACTGGCCCAGTTTGATGGGAAATCTAGAGGCGGGCTGAATGCGAGTCACGGTTGGGCCGAAATGAAGGAGTTTGAAAAAATCCTATGGTATGACGTGAAAAGGATACGAGGAAAGGTTGCCACCACAAAACCTTACCGAACTGCCCCAGTATTTGGTGGAAGGGCTATGCGAGCCAAGCATCTAGGCGAGCCAGTGCAAGTTCAAAAAAGTTTGCCAAAGCCTTTAAGTATTCGCATTCATTTGCCTGCGTGCGCACAAATGCCAATGATTCAAACTTTTACGGTTGGAGCAAAAGGGTATGTCGGTTGGGGCCTACGGGATGAATTCATGCTTTGGTATGTGCGGGGATGAATGAAAAGAGGGCAGTGGAGGGCTATATTGAAGGGTTGGCCCCATCAATTAAAGCGAATGGTTAAGGCCATAGACCGAAGTCGGATTCGCGGAAATTTTAGAGGCTAAGGCATTGAGCCTTGAAGAAGACACCCACGAAGCCCGATGTATGTCCGACATCTTACTCCCATTACGCCCATACACCTTATAAGGGCCGTTCACCAAGTCGGGACCCTCACGTGAGAACTCTAATGGCCGCCGAGGAAAAGAAAGTCACCGCCGGCATGGTAGATAAAAGCCAGAACAATGTCGGTAAAGAAGTTGAACCTCTTGATCTATTCCCAAAGAGGCCGAGAACAACTCCGTAGAGATAAAGGCATGCTACAGGTGTATCGGCCGGGCACTTCATCGAAAATTGCCCCTTATGTCCAGCGGTACTTGGTGGCCATGGCCGACCTCGATTGGGGCGACCTCGAGTCTACACTACCCGTCGAGGAGAGCTCCGGTATATTCCGCGGTCGTCTCATATCCTTGCAGCCATAAAGCCGGCAATGCTGAAAATCAGCCGGTATTATTTCCACCATGGGTCAAAAAGCGATGAAGCCTTTCATAATTCTTATGGATCACGGGAAGTACACATAATTTTGCCTCTCCTAGAATGGCCCAGGTATTAGGCTTGAGACTTTTTTTTTTTTTTTTTTGAGGGTCCGGCGAAACTGTCACTTCAGCCAACCGGTAAGATCGGACATACTCATGGCCGTCACATTAACCTTAAAATGCAATTTTGCCGAGGTGCACCGGTTGCATTGGGTCTTTGAGCTAATGGATATTGGCAAAATATGATCTGATTGTTGGTATAGAATTCTTGGCATCTGCAAAGACCAATATAGACTGCGAAAAACGGGAAGTTACCTTCAACGCCGCTAATGGAGCCCGTGTGACTATAAAAGGTGACTCTTTAAACCCCATTATGCAGTCAATGTCCATCAGGCAATTAAGTAAAGCTATACGTAAGGATAAGTTGCTTTGCGTTATCAGACTTGCATCCATTGAGTCATATGCTAAACAGAAGCAAGTAATTGATACCTTGCCAGACGGCATTGCTAATCTTCTCCGAGAATTTAGTGATCTTTTTCCAGATGAGATCCAGAAACTTCCTCCTTTTAGAGGGGTAGAATGTGAATTGCTTCAGGAGTACTAAACCTAGGCTTCATTCGGCCTAGTGTTTCGCCTTTTGGCGCTCCTATCCTTTTTGTTAAAAAGAAGGATGGCTCTTTGAGGATGTGTATTGATTAGCGGCAACTCAATAAGCATACCATCAAGAATCGCTATGGTTTGCCTAGGGCGGGCGATCTAATGGACCCCGATTGCAGGGGCCAAGTATTTCTCAAAGATTGATTTACGCTCAGGATATCATCGAGATAAGAATTAAGGACGAGGACATCCATAAAATCTGCTTTTCGCACTAGATATGGGCATTATGAATTTACCGTTATGCCTTTTGGATTAACTAATGCCCGCCGACTTTCATCGCGGTTAATGAATGATGTCTTCGCCAATACTTAGATGATTTTGTTTGTTATTTTCTTTGATGACATTCTCATCTATAGTAAGACACTGGAAGAGCATGAGAACCATCTTAAGCTTGGCCCCTACAAAAAATTAAAGGCGTCACCAGCTCTTTGCCAAGTTCTCTAAGTGCAAGTTAAGCCCTCCAAAAATTGGACTATTTGGGCCGTGTTATTTCGCCCGGAAGGAATTCTCTGAGATCCGGCAAAAATAGAAGCAGTCAAAGGATTGGCCCCTCCGTAATGTGTCGAGGGTCCGAAGTTTCTTAGGGCTGGCGAGGATATTACTGGAAATTTGTTAAGGATTTTGCAAAAATTGCAGCACACCTCTTACCGACCTTCTGAAGCGAGAAAATCAAAGGATTGGATGGAATATTGGAAAGCAAAAGTCCATGGCAGTTTTGAAACTTAAGGATGCTTTGACCTCAGCACCAGTCCTCACATTGCCCGAATCGAGGAAAAGGACAAGGTAGTAGCAGCGGATGCGGTAAGATTGCTACCCGGAGTTCTCATGCAAGAAGAAAGGGTTATAGCCTACGATTCTAAGAAGATGAATGAGCCGAACATCGCTACCCTACACATGATCGGGGAATTGTTGGGCGTCGTTTAAACTGCGAATATGGAGACACTACCTTCTTGGTAGAAGATTCCACCTTGACCGCGGATCATCGAGTCTCCATTATCTCGACCCAGACCAAATCTCAACCTCAATGGGAGAAGATGGATGGAATTTTTGGAGGAGTATGATTTTTGAGATTATGTATAAGCACAGGAAACACAATGTCGTTGCCCGATGCGTTGTCACACCATCCCCTAGTAACACGAACCCATTGTATCTGATTTCCCGCTCATCGGTGAGTTTGGAAAGCAGATAGAGACCTTAGCCCGCATCCGGAGTTCGAGATGTGTGGGATAATCCGGCTAAGGAGGCACGCCGAGATAAGGAGCGAAGCTTTCATATAAGAAAGGGTAAATTCTTATACCATAAAGATAAGTTGTATTGTGCTTGAGACTTGTAGAGGCACGTAAGCTTATTACGCATGACACACACAACAACCCCCTATAGCGGGACATGCGCGGGTTTCATGAAAACCTATTTCAAGATCCGCTCAGTTATTTCGGCCTTCTATGAAGAAGGACATTGCCGGTATTATATCAGCGATGTCGGTGTGTGTGGAAAACCAAAGGCTGAGCAGTTGCGGATCCCGGGGGAATTGCAACCTCTAGACGTGCCCAATGCCAAATGGGAAGTGATAACCATGGACTTTATTGTGGGCCTTCCACGTACTCTCCGTGGTTATGATGCATTGATGGTAGTGGTCGATAAATTATCCAAGATGGCTCATTTCTTGCCATGTCGCACCACGGATACAGCTTTCGATCTTTGCTTTCTTTGTTCACAAAGGAAATCTTGATTGCATGGAATGCCACGAAGTTATAGTATCCGGCCGGGGATCCCAAGTCCGTAAGTGCATTACGGAAAGATTTCTTTACCACCATCAAACCAAGCTTGCTATGAGTACGGCATATCATCCTCGAGACGGATGGTAAGGCGAGCATACAAATCGCATTATAGAAGATATGCTGGGTTATGTGTGGAGTAAGCAATCACAATGGGACTATATTTATTTACTTGGTGAATTTGCCTACAATAGCATGAAACATGAGTAGATCGAATGTCTCCCTTCATGATAAATTATGGTTATCAATGTCTTACCCGGACACATGGCATAATCCCGTTTCTAAGGTGGAGGTTTCTCAAAAACTCCTCTTGGAAATGCAAGCTTTGGTTGAAGAAGTTAGCGATGTTACTTGTTGGCCGCACACGGTCGTCGGAAAGAGTGTAATGGAGATAAGCATAGAACCCCACGAGTCTTTCAGGTGGGCGAATCGGCTTGGCTCAAGATTAAAGTAAAACAAGCCAAGCTTAAGATTGATAACTGCAAGAAGCTCGCACCCGGATGTTTGGGCCATTCAAGATCATCGAAGCGTGTTGGAGAACGGGCATATCGTTTGGATTTGCCACCCCACTTGAAGATCCACAAGGTCTTTCCATTGAGTCTTTGAAGCAACATACCCCTGATCCAGAGGAGGTCTTGGATACCCCAACCCTCCTAGAAATGACAGAAGAGCAACTGGAGATAGTGCCTGAAGCTCTTCTTGATCGAGCTTATAAACAAACGGAAAGGACTCAAATGTTGCAATACTTGGTTTAAAGTGGAAACACTTGCCGGTTGAGGATGCTACAGGTGATGAAGATAGACCTTGAGAAGCACTATAGGACTTCATCACGAGAATCTCAAGGCAAGCACCATCAACGATGCTATCAACCTCGCCTCCCGGTAAGCAAAAGGCTTGATTAACTGGAGAATCATGCAAAGTAAGGGGAGGTAGATGCATCGTAGTGGATAATAGTTACCGATGATGGGATCACCTTCGTGTTCCCTAGGACATGGTGTATCATCAATGTGGACATGACCGCGAATTGCTTGGCAAGCATGTAGTTGGTAGGCCGCGTTCATCTCGGCTATAATAGGAACTTGACCATTCCTTATGCCGCAATGAATTGCAAACCATAGACATGATAGGTTCCCTTGTAGATAGGGTTTTCTTTTATTTATTATAGGGGGTGGTCCCTTCAACCACAATCTATTTATACTATATATATCCTATATTATAAAGTTATTCTGTAAGTGTTGGACCCAGCCCTAGATCCGACGGCTTAAATCTAGGGCTGCAGATCGAACGGCCGTGGCCGTGACTTTCTTTTCCTCTTAGAATGCCCTTATTCTCGCTCCATCGATTTAGGGCACGCAGAAGATACTGTCGGAATTATGGCTCCCAGTGGGATGCTATAGTGTAGGATTTTCATGTTGTTTTTGACTTGCAGTTAGGTAATCTGAAGTAGAAGCCCTCAAAACCTCTATTCATAATTCATGGCATGCGGGCTATCTAGCTTCAAGCTCAAGAAAATCGGCTCCATTTTAATGTTTTTGTGCAATGGTGGGCAACAGAGCTGTTGTTGTTGAGGCTGAATGAAAACAAGGAAGCTTCAAGAAAGCTTCAGGGTGGTTGTCTTTCGCCTCTGCATAGAGTTTTGGCCAAAAACGGCAAGGAAATGCTTGGCCATAATGATTTACTTCAAATGAATCTGCAACTCTGCAAACACAGATTTGTCTTCTTTATATCTCGGCTACACGACATTACATAGCTACAAAGAATGATCAGAATGTTCTGTACAGAGAGGCCTGGCTATGCTGGATGCCATAGTTTCATTATTGGTTATCTTGGCTGCACTGAATACTCTCTCTAGAAGCAAGGTACGTGTGGGTAATTAAATTTCTATCTGTTGTTTTCTTTATGCATGAAGAAAAACGTAAATGAGCCATGAGTGCCCAAAGATTCAGAGAATGTATTAGAGCAACCCCCAAGTTGGACAAATAAATTCAATGATGGCAAGATCATAAAAGAATGTTACAGTGATAAGCATAGTCTGAATGCTTCTTCAGCAAACAATGGTAACCAAAAGCATAGAAGTTCAGATGCTTTAGATGATGCCTGTCAATATAAACGAGGTTAACAGAGATCCTAAGCCAATTCCAGCAATAACTTCTGCTATATGATGCACATTTTGATATAACTTGAGAAAGGCAACGGTACATCAGGTCCTAGCCAAAGAGAATTGTTGATCAGGCAGCTAAAGTAGAGGTAAAGCAGAAACCTTTTTCCTAAGAAGCAGGCACAGAGCTATGGCTATGAAGGAGAATCCCACAAAAACCATCACATGGACAAAGAAGGCAAAATTGCCTAAGAATTTTCCCAATGCCAAAGGAAGATTTAACTACTATGGAACATGTTCTGCATGGCTTCATAGAGCCAGCAATTCCAGGTTAAATGTTGCATACAAAGGATGTTGGTCTCATGAGTGTTCACTCTAAGAAAATGTCAGTTCCTTCATCTGATTTAAGAGTGCCCTAGATAAATTTTACTGCACGATTTTTAAAGAAAATGGAGGAGCTTAGGGAAGCATGAGAGAACATATCAAATGTTATAGAATGACAGAGACATGCCAAGCAAACTGAGGGATGACATGGCCTCTAGATTATGACAATTGGAATATTAGTAGTCTTTTTGCCATCAACCAAAAAATGTTATGTAAGCGGAGAAAAGAAAGAAAAAGATATTTATTCCATCATGTAAATTTATTTCCAATCTTTTGATGTATTTCTTACCTAGGATCTGAATCTAAATCTGAATGTATGACTCCGTAATCTTGACACCAGGAGAATTATTTGTTGGAGAACATTGTAATGATCTTTTTGATGAAGCTCGAGGGCATAGGCAATGGATATCTCGGTTGGAGATAAAGAACAACCGGATATGAGTTGAAAAAAATAAAGAATGGGAAAGTTTTTGAAACTTCACAACCGAGCCACCTATTCGATCCTTAAACTGCCGCATCAAGTTTCAGTTTAAGTTGAGATGAGCCTATTTTCTTATATTTGATTTTTGGTGCACTTTAGTTCTTGCACTACATTTCTTATAAAATAAGTAATGCCAAGGTTCTTCGTATATTTAAGGAAAGCATAACCACATATCTACATTTAGCCATATGACTCATGCAATTGTTATGATCAAATTATGAAGGGACATGAGGGTTGTGCATGACATGGATGCTTATGTACATTGTTCAATATCCTCTTTAAATATCTAATGCAGTAGGGATAAAAATAACATTATGAAAAGGGACAAAATAAAAATGCCCACCCTTCCGATTTAATAGACCCAGTCATTTATAGCCATAGACATTCATCAAGTGTATTGAGAAGAGGAACTCTACAGCATTAAAAGACAATAGAATATACACATCAAACATTTTTTGCACATAAGCGATTGTATTTTAGACAGCACATTTAACAAAAAGACACAAAATAAAAGTCACACAAGGTGACTGGTGATCTTATAATTTTGTAATTAAGTGGTTCAAAAATGCTAAACAATGTCAATTTGCTTCCTATCTCATCATTTAGGTTTTTCTCTACCATTGCTATAAGTATATAAAATACGATACAAACATATTGCTTTAGCATGCATTTGGTCATTGCAAGTTATTATTAAGTTTGCATGTGTGAGCAAATACCTCATGTCAACAAGATCACGTATTGTTCATAGGTTTTCAACGTTTGCCCAGCAATGTTGTGCATCATTAGTAGTATGAGTAATAGTGTATTACCTCTTCAATGTGTAATTTCCAAGATGTCAACAATAAAAGTTCAACTTCAGAGTAAATACATCGCTCTTTTCTCATTCTTCTTAAAATCTTACAAGTTTCAATCTAATACTCAGCAACACTGGACACTATTACTATGTTTGGATATTTGTGTTGTAATAAAAGGTTACTGCACACTTTTCTCATTGCAGTCAAAACATTTACAGACTTCCAACTTATATCCAGCAACGCTGGGCACCATTACTAGTATATATATACTGACATATTGACATGTGCAGGCCAGTAAGCAGTTCGTGACCTGCCCATGTATAGAGGGTTGCTGATGACCCAACTTCGTCAGTTTCATTTTGTCTACATCTGTTGTTTTCTTTGTCGCTGTGATGTTTCAAATTGGACTTCGGTCCTTAAAAACTTTTTTGATGATAACTCTGTGAAATGCACCTTGGTGCTTAAACTCTGATATATTTCAAATTGCAATGTACTACTGTTCAAAATCAGAAATTATCTACTTTCTTAAGTATACTCTCTCCTATTTCACTTTTCTCGATTAACCGTCTCTGGTTAACTAACCCCAATGCTGAGGACAACATTATTTCTAAGGGGGGGAGAATGTGACATTCCATGTATTTATCTCGGGGGACATTATAAATAATATCTTGACACGTCACCAAATAAAGTACGCCACCATGGGGTATTTTTGACATTGGCCTAAAAGGATTAATTTAGCTATGTTAAATTAATCACTAAAGGATAATTATCCAATTAATTAAATTGGACTAATTGGCTATTTAGGAGAAGCCACGGCCTAATTGATTTGGCCGGCATGGGAAATTCAATTTGGGTCATCAACGGCCCCTATCCTAATTGACCCCCTAATCGACCAAGAGGAGCAGCGGCGGTGGCCACCCTTGATGGCGTAACTTACATGTGTGTCCGTACGCGCTTAAGTCCAAAAGGAAGATGGAATCTTAGAGCGATAATGGATCTAGCGGGGAACTTCGGTGGGTGGTTAGTATAGCTTGATGTTTCTAAGTGGCGCTAAGTGGGCACTTGTTGTGTTCATTTCTTACATTCTCTCTGTGTTTTACTTGTGGAACTAACCCTTGATTGCAAAAGGTAAGTTCTCTTTATCTCACGAATCTGGTCTTGCTCTTAAAGGATGGATTGATAGTTCTTTGCATAGTATTACTCGGAAATGGGGAATTAAGGGGGTAAGGAGACCTGAGCCGTGTTTAGTAGTATGATCCTAGGTTGATCCCTGTATTTCCCATTAGTGCGGCCTGTGTGCGAGAGACCACCGGGTTGTAAAATGCTATGGGATGGCTTAGCACCCAGAAAAGGGACGCAGTGGTGAGGTGGGGGTAGGGTCTTGCATGAAAAAGGCTCACGAGACTCCCTGAGTGGAGGGCTAGGCGATGGCAGTCACGTAGAGGGCGGGTGTAGATTACGACACTCCACTGGGTGTAGAGGTGTGACCGGTATGGGGCACCTTGCACTGAGTAGATTTAGGGGAGTAAATTGAATGCGGATCACGGGGGTCGCTGATGCGTACGTATCCCTCTAAGCTCACCCATGGAACCCTTGCGATCTGAAGGGACACTACTGATCTGCCTCGTGGGACTAGGGCTTCATGAACCCTGGAGGCAGGCTCGAAGGGGTGATGCCCAGTGCATCTCCGGAGGAAGGCTATAGTGATGCCATAGCATGAATCAACCCATGCGCAAAGTGTGCAGGGAGGCGGATGGAGTGGACAACTAAGCCGATGTTCTGTGCCAGCCAGCGCCATGCCAAGATTGGTCTGCTGATCTCTTGAGACCTCGCCGTCGGTCGATCCTCTTTGGAGTCGGTAGGGGTAGAACCATGGGGTTTGGGTGTTTTTCTCTAGTGTCAAATGTATCTTCTCTGCATTTGCTATCATTTAGATGGATGGACCACCCTTCCATTGGTGGTATTTATATATGATTTATATTGTGTGCTATATCTGTTAAACTTCCATGACATTAGGAGTCCCATTGAAGGCGTGGGCGAATGAAAAACCCCTCTGTGTCCTTCACTCGGGCATCTTCTAGGGATGGCCGGAAGGATAGGCGGAGGCCCCTGCTCATAAGCGAGATGGTTGCCATCGGAGGAGAAAGTCCCGTATATATACCGTAGGGTGTAAGGTATATATATTCGGGGCGTCTGCTTGAAATGTTATTCTTAGAAGTAGTTTAGATCAATAAAAAATAAATACAAAAATATAAAACACAAAATCTTGTCTTGGCCTAATATTGTACTTTGTTGGATACTCCCGTGATATCTTCACTTCTCCGACAGATAACATCTTAACCGGGGTAAAAGTGAAATGCATGGCGAGTCATTGATTCGAACTGCCCACGATGTCTCATGACTAACAAGCACGTGAGACAACTCATCCCGAAGATAGGCTCGTATAATGGAATCAGACGCCGCCTCGAGAAGAAATGATTTGTAGACCCTAAAATGTGTTCCATTACATATTCCAATGCAGAGGAGTTCTTTTGATATTAAAACACCAATTCGCCAGTGCACAATGTCATTTCTCATCTGATAAAAAAAGATAAGCATTCGAAGGTTAGACAAAGCACTACAATAAATAGTTACATGTATGCTATCCTCCATTTACCTCTCTCAAAGCACATCCGTGTAAACAATGTTCCCTCGGGTAGACTTGAGCAAACAGGAAGTCATCAATTAGTTGGATAAAGCGCTCCAACTTGACAACCTCGTCAGTGTTAAATATTTCTTTGAGCTTTGTAATGAGCTCCTCAATTTTCGCGCTTGCTACCCCATGTACATGAGCATGGTATTTTTGTTCCCAATCATACTATGACCCAAGAACGCGTATGACAAAAATAACACTAAAGATGTGGTAGCTCTTATCACCCTTTAGGCATTTGGTGTCATGGTGACCGAACACATACCATGGCAACAAAATACGCACCATCTACATGGATGAAGAAGTAAATAAGTAAGATAAAAATAAAAGTAATAAAGAAAGTAGAAGGTATCAATGAGAACAAAGATTCTCTAGAAGTAATGATTTTTAAGTATCAGACTCACACTTAAAGGAGCTCTCTGTATACAATGTTTGTTGTATATCTTGATCTATTGACATCAACTCTAGCATCTCCATCCTTCGATAGAATGAGCACCTTTATGCGTTGGATTCCTTGAGCCCTCGAGAGTACCATGTAGAGTTGTCGTATTTGCGAATCTTTGGATTTGCACTACAAGGGATAATGCGACCTTCAACGGCGTCTAGAGGTCGTTGAGCGGCGTCAAATCATCGAGCGGCGACAGCGTCGTTTGCCCGGCGTTAATGAGTGGCGTGTCCACCATACTGCGTGGCATGGTGCTGGCGCCTCTGGCCAGCAGCGTCGTGTCGTCTACGATGCACAAACGTTGTTGCGTCGTCGTGGATCGGCATGGCACATCCGGTTGCGTGAAACTGGCGGCATGCGGTGGCATGCCCAGGTGTTATGCGTCGACATGGCGTCGTTGAGCGGCGACTAAAAATCTGGCGTGACCCGGTCGGCTTAGGTAGCTGGCGACATGCGGGCGCGCCCGAAGTGTCTATACGTCGACATGGCGTCGTTAAACGGCAGCTTAGAATATCGGCGTGGCGGCCGGTGCCCGGCGTGGCGGCATCGTCAGCGCCAGCTATTGTCGTGAGCGCCACGTAAGCAACGTCGTTTAGCGGCGTCCTCATTTTTTATTTTATTTTTTGGAAAAAAAAGTGCAAAAAAAAATTATCTTTGGCGTCGCTTGTCGTTTGGAATGCAAAATTACCCTGGGGACCAAGTTACACGGGTTTGCAAAAATGACACACTTAAGCCCGTTGCGGTATTCAGCGATACCTCCTAGGCCAATTGACTCAGTGTGTTGGACATGAGATGGTTTGAGCTTCTTGAGAAAGGGTGGCCCCCGGCCCTGAAACTTTAGTCCCTAGAGCAATGTCGGCGTTAGAGTCGATGGCGAGCGAATCCGCGATTCGGGGAGGAAGTTGCTCGTCAGGTCACTAGGAGCCTTTGGGAAGGGCGTTTGGGCAAGCTTCTTAGGGTGATTTTTAGGGTCCGTGCTTTCGGCGTCAACACCCCCCACGTCAAGACCGACACAAGGTCCTAGTCGAATCGACAAGGATAGAGCCTCAAAGCGTAAACCCTATGAGTTGCGAGGTTCTAGCGGGGTTTGCGTTTTGGGTGCCGAGTTTTGGTCTTTTGCACTTGGGGCGTGGCGATCCATTACAGTTGAAGCGAAGCAAGGGGCGGCCCAATGAATGGAGTTTGAACACATGCTCCTCCGTTGTGGCGGTTAGAAGTCAAGGCCCACTTTTGAAGTAGCAAGACATTAAATAAATTGCGTAATTAATGCATAGATGGACTTAAATTAGGTTTTTTGTCAACTAGCTTAAGTAAATGCATGCCAACCTCTGAGACCAACTTTCAAAAATTTTGGATAAAGGTTTTAGATCAAATAGTTTGCATTAGAGCAGTCAGGGCAGCTGTTGTTGTTGGGGCCGGTGGCTGGCTTGCCCAAGTCAAACAAAGGCGGGGACCTTGCAAGGCCTCCTCATTAGGGGAGGTCAGAACCCGGGAGGCGAGCCCAAAAAGCTTCAGAAGGCTGACCTTTCACGGCGCTCGCCCGAGAAATGCGCTAAAGACCACACTCCGGGATCTCGGGTTCCGTATCCGGCCAGATTTGAATCCTTTGTTCAAGGAACCTGAATTAAGAAGGCCCAAAAAATCCCAACATCGTCCAGAGAACATATCAAATTGTGAAGCGTCTACTTGGCGACAATGTTAAACCAAAGTGTTTTGTTGTTGGGACATTGGAGCTCAAAATGGCGATTCGACTTAGCCCACATCGTCCGGAATGCCAAAATTACCCTAGGGACCAGTTACCACGGTCGGTTTGCAAAAGAAAGAAAGAAACACTTCGCCCTACATTTGCGGTATTCAATGACCACCTCCTAGGCCAATTGACTCCACGAGTGTGTTGCACATGAGATAGTTTGGCGCTTCTTCGAGAAGGGGGTGGGCTTACGGCCAAAGTTTAGTCCCTAGAAGGCAATGTCGGCGTTCCCGAGTCCATTGGCGAGGGCGGATCCGCGGTTCGGAGGGAAGTTGCCCGTCTGTCGCCCGGGGGCAGCCGGGAGAGGACTTTTGGGGCAAGCTGCTTCCGGGTGGTTTTAAGCGTGCTCGGCATCAACACCCCTCTCGTCAAGACGGCGCAAGGTCCTAGTCAAATCGACAAGGATAGAGCCTTGGCGTAAACCACATGAGTTGCGGTTTCTAGCGAGTTCGCGTTTTGGGTGCCGAGTTTTAGTCTTTGCACTTGGGACATGGCGATCACATGCGGTTCAGAGCGAAGCAAATTTGTGCCGGAATGAAGTTTGGACCTGTACTCCTCCCGTTGTGGCGGTTAGAAGTCAAGGGCCACTTTTGCGATAGGAAGACATTAAGTAAATTCGTAATTAATGCATCTGGGACTTAAATTCTGATTTTTGTCATTTAGCTTTCTAAGTCGCCGCCAACATCTGGGCCAACTTTCAAAATTTTGGATAAGGTTTAGATGAAATAGTTTGCATTAGAACGGTCCGGGCGCCTGTTGTTGGGCAGTAGAGCTGGCACAATTGCCCAAGTCAAACAAGGCCAGGACCTTGCAAGGCCTCCTCATTAGAGGGAGAGTCCCGAACCCCAGGCCCGAGCCCCAAAAACGCTCGAGGCGACCTTTTGCGCGGCTCCGGGGCGCTAAAGACCACTCCGGGATCTGGGTTCCGTGTATCCGGCCCGTTGAATCCTTTGTTCAAGGAACTTGGTTCGAAAAGGTCAAAAAATCCAACATCCGTCCGGGAGAACATATCCAACCTTGAAAGCGTCTTTGCGAGCGACAGTGTAGAAACCAAAGTGTTTTGTCGTTCGGACATTGCGGAGGCTCGAAATGCCGATTCGACTTACGCCCATCGTCGAATGTCAAAATTACCCTAGGGACCAAGTTACGGCCCGGTTTGTAAAAAGAACGAAACACTTACGCCCTACATTCTACCGGTGATGCCCACCTCCACGGGCCAATTGACTACGAAAAGTGTATTTGCACATAAGATAGTTTGGCTTCTCGAGAAGGGGTGGGCTTACGGCCACAAAACTTGGTCCATAGGGCAATGTCGGCGTTACGGAGTCCATTGCGAGAGGCCGATCGATTCGGAGAGGGGAAGTTGCCCACGTCATGTCGCCCGTGAGGGAGAGGACTTTTTGGGGCAAGCTGCCGGATGGTCTTTAGGGTCCGTGCTGCGGCATCAACACCCTCCCTCGTCAAGACGCGAGAAGGTCTAGTCGAATCTGACAAGGATAGAAACCTCGGCGTAAACCCTATGAGTTGCGGGGTTCTAGCGGGGGTTTTGTTTTGGAGGTGCCAGTTGGTCTTTGCACTTGGGACATGGCCGATCACATGCGGTTGAGCGTGAAGCAAGGAATCGGCCGAATTGAGTTTGGACACATACTCCTCCGTTGTGGCGGTTAGAAGTCAAGGGCCACTTTGCGATGCAAAGACATTAGTAAATTACCCGTGAATTAATGCATGAAATACGGACTTAAATTCTGATTTTGTCCCTAGCTTCCTAAGTCATCGCCAACATCTGGGCCAACTTTCAAAAATTGCATTAGAACGGTCCCGGGTACTGTTGTTGGGCGTGAGGCTGCACACTGCCCAAGTCAAACAAGGCCAGGACCTTGCAAGGCCTCCTCATTAGAGGGAGAGTTCGAACCCCAATGGGCAAGCCCCAAAAAGCTTCGAGGCAGCCTTTCTGGGGCGCTCGCCCTGGCGACGCTAAAGACCACACTCCAGGATCTAGGTTGCCCCGTATCAGGCCGTTGAATCGCCGTTCAAGGAACCTGGTTCGAGAAGGTCCAAAAAATCCAACATCGAAAAAATCCAACATATCCAACCGCGAAGGCGTCATGCGAGGCGGCAGTAGAAACCAAAGTGTTTTGTCGTTCGGACATTGCGAGAGAGCTCCAAAATGGCAATTGACTTAGCCACATCGTCCAGGAATGCCAAAATTACCCTAGGGACCAAGTTACACGGTGGGGTTTTGCAAAAGAAAGAAACACTTACGCCCTACATTCAAGAGATTCTCCGCCAGCCCCCCTAGGCCAATTGACAGCGAGTGTGTTGCATGAGATAGTTTGGCTTCTCGAGAAGGGTGGGCTTCTCGCCACAAACTTGGTCCATAGGGCAATGTCGATGTTCCCGAGTCCATTGAGAGACAGATCCGCGGTTCGGAGAGGGGAAGTTGCCCGTCCCGTCGCCCGAGCCGGAGAGGACTTTTGGGGTAAGCTACTTAGGGTGGTTTTAGGGGTCCGTGCTGCAAGGCGTCAACACCCCCCTACGTCAAGACATCTACAAAGGTCCTAGTCGAATCGACAAAGGATAGAGCCTCGAAAGCGTAAACCCTATGAGTTGCTGAGGTTCTAAGGGGTTTTGCGTTTTGGGCCGAGTTTGGTCTTTTTGCACTTGTGGGACGTGGCCCGATCACATGCTTGAGAACGCCAAGCAAGGGAACTGACGGAATGGAGTTTGGACTGTACTCCTCCCGTTGTGGCGGTTAGAAGTCAAGGGCCCGCTTTGCGATAGCAAGACATTCGTGAAATTAAGTAATTAATGCATAATACCGGACTTAAATTCTGATTTTTGTCGACTAGCTTCCTAAAGTCATCGCCAACATACGGGCATGTTGAGATAAACTACATCTTCGCCATGTTGGTAGGGTATTAGTTCTCATAGCGGGGGACAAAATTAAAAATATATCATAACATATATATGTTCTTATGTTTGTCCTCCACGAATCCCGGCCGTTGATCCGAGATCCTACGGCTCCCGTGGCTTTGGGGCGTATCCCACGACCCGGATGGCTTGGGAGTTTGTGTCCGATTATATGTAGCGATCCCTACGGTCAGTTGATCTGATCCGATGCGTCGTTCCGAGATCCTCACGACTCATGTTGCTTTGGGACACATCCTACGGTGCACATGGCTTTGGGAATTATATGTCGATCCTACGGTCTAGGTTGGTCCGATTCGATGTCGATCTCGAGATCTTACGACTCGGGCTTGGCACATATCTTCGGTGCACATGACTTTGGGGAATTATATGTAATAGATCCTATGGCTCATGTTGCTTTAATTATTGTCACGTGGTGAGATCTCGACCAAGATCCTACGGCCCAAGTTGAATGCTCATTCCTTAGGAAAAGGCTTTTAAAATTATAATGTTGTGTGGAGGATTCGAACCCTGGCCATTGACCCCCCCGCCCCCCATTCTAACCATTAGACCAAGCATTAATTCTATGAATAATTTATGTTTCAAATACTTAAGGGTAATGTTCCCATTACAATAAAATAGACTATAACATTCTAGTTAGTTCAAGAAAGTTCTAGAATGTTCTGGAAGGCTCTAGAAAGTTCTAGAATCTTCTAGAAAGTTCTAGAACATAAGAGAATGTAGGGGGGATCTAAGAAAATTCTTCCAGAAAGTTCCAAATTGTTCTAATAAGTTTTAGAATGTTCTAGAATGTAGGGGAATCTACGGGAATGTAAGGAAATCTAGGGAAATACTTCTAGAAAGTTCTAGAATATATTGAAAGTTTTAGAATGTTCCAGAAAGTCTTAGAATGTTCTAAAAAGTTCTAGAATGTAAAGGAATCCAGAAGAATATAATAGAATCTAAGAAAATCTTATAAAATGTAAGAGAATCTAGGAAAATATTTACAAGCCTAAGGGAATCTCTTAAAATCTGGGGGATCTAAGGGAATCTTCATAAAATCTAAGGGAATCTAAAAAAATGTTGATGAAATCTTAGAGTATCTATGGGAATCTTTGAATCTCATATAATGTAAGGAAATCTAGGGCAATTTCATAAAGTCTAAAGGGATCTAAGGGAATCTAAGGGGATCTAGGGGGATCTTCATAGAATCTTGGAGAATCTACGGAAATCTAATGGAATCTAGAGGGAATCTTATAAAATTTAGAAGAATCTCCACGAAACCTCCAAGAGAACCTTGGTAGAATCTTAGAGAACCTATGAATTTAGAGTATTCTTAAAAGATTCTTTTAGAATGTAGGGCACGACAAGAACTTGCAGCATAGGAACATGCTAAAACTCGGACATGCACCGTAGGACGCATTAAATTTCTTGTATATATATATATATATATATACAAGTATTTGTACTATCAATGGGTCTATGAACTATGGTCAATAAACATCTGGGAACAAAATTCAAACTTAAATAAATCAAGGTCTAAACTAAGCTAGTCTAAAAAATTTCAACTGTTGGACTCGACCAACTTGCCATTATATAGCATTTAAAGGCATGTGCCTACTTTCAGACACGGGCAACGAGAAATGCAATTTGTTTTAGAGTAGAGATGAATTGATAATTGCAAGATTCTCCTCGCAATTCGGTGACAAAATTAGCAAACCCATCACTTATTTTATGGACAAAGAAGCAAAAGCAATGCCATGGATGGCATGTACACAAAAATGCAAAGCAAACCATACTCTCCATGCCATAATATATGCCATAATTTATGCAATACAAATAGTACCATATCACGTTATCGCCTATCTACATGTCAAAAAATATGAGCTGGTTGTGGCTTGATCCATTCGATCATGATCTATAGGAATAGACGGTCTCCAAAATTCGATGGCCATTCTGGACCGTCGCCTAGGTTAGAGCAGAAGATGCTCCACAAAGATATGGGTCGTCGCCTTATAATGATCCACAGAGCTAAAAAATCAGGGTTCTTAACTCATATTTATCGTAGCTCTCTTTAGCCTTAATCAAGGTCATAGTTCCCGACATCACAGGATATTTCCCCATGTTTTAATAGAGGAAGTTGGAAGAAAAAGATATAATTGCTATCTTCTAATGCTAAACCAATGGATTTAAGCTCCCCAGTTGGAATAAAATACTAAAATTTAACTTCAAATGCTAATTGGAATAAAAAAAGATAGGAGATCTTTATTTTAGAAAGTTGCATTTTTTATAAATGGTAGTCACGCTATCCTTAGCAAGTACGTGTGGAGGGGATGCTACAAAAAAAAAATGGATGCACTAACACAATATGAAATTATAGGCTGTTTCGTAGGTTATTGCCCCTTCTTAATTATGTATGACCCTTACGTGTTGTTTACATGTTGTTGCCCCTTCTTTTCAAGGGGCACCTTGAACTATTTATCTAAAAAAATTTGTTTCGATCCACCCATAAAATCTGCAAGGCACCACGTCTTTTAAAATCCAATTTTCTAATGTTATAGGACTTCAGAGAAAATGAATAACTCATTCTTTTTGTGTCCCACACATCCATGGGAAAGCCTTTATCAAAGATTCGCTATAATCATCTCTGGATTAACATGGATCACATTCACTTTCCATGGGAAGTATTTGAAACAGAAAGGCATCAAGACCTAGCAACTGCATCGACAAATCAAGTCGTTTCAGAAGAAAACAAATATGAATCAAATAGAAACATACTGCCCCAATAGCTCTAAAACTAATGAGGCTAGTTTTGAGAGTTCGCCACGGCAGCGGACCCCTAGAATATATGATGAAACGAATGCAAAAAACAACAGATCTCAAGAGCTTCTACCTAAATAATTAGTATCTAATATGATCGTACGAAAAAGAAGCCATACCTAGCTAGTGGACCCTCGATGTAAATAAGTTTAATAGTGTATTGGAATAACAGATTGTAGGTGCATATTATTGTTAGCAAGATGTCAAAATAGGATGGTGAAGAAAGTTGTTTAACTTCGCCAGCAAAATACAATGGCGAAACAAAGGGACATATTGGGTCAAGTTGCATCAACAATCAAGCTAAACAATATGTAGAATTATATCCCGAAGTACAAACCCAAAATCCATCCCCGAGCTCATGCTTCATACAAAAGATGGCTTACGTTGCAGATGAACCTAAACTTTGCAAAAGATTGAAGGGTCTAGAACCATGTTTTCTTATGCCTGCAAACAATTGATCACCTGACTGCCTCCAAGCATATTTTGATATGTCTATCATGTTCCTTGTAATACAGTGGCAAGTGGCAACTAACTGCCTTTGGTCTACATATCTTTGTTCAGGATCCATTTTTTATGTACGCTAATATACCATCTAAAAAATTGTGTAGCAAATGTTGTTTCTTTGAAGGACTAATTTAACATTCCAAGTATTGTGCTCTACGTGTTCAAACATGTGGCTGCTGCGCAATGTGTCATAAGCAGACAGATCCCAAGAAGAAAACAGTCCTCATGCCTCAGTATTCTATAAGATGCAAGATAAGTTCAAGAAAGCTAGAATATTGCATTGCCTCTAAAGTGGTGGAACTTTGATTGCACCCAAATCTTTGAAATTCTATCAACTTCCACTTACCTTGGTTTTACACAAATATTGTACGGTAAAAATTGGACTCTAATTGAAAAATATTTCTTCAACGGCCTGCACAACAGTTCCAAAAAATTAAATTAAATTCAAATTTCGAATCGAATGTAGGTGAACTGTTTCCTTTGTACTTATTAAGGTGTTCCACACGTTGTAATAGATAGGAAGGTACCGCATTCTCTTATCACACAAGTATAGAATACTTACCAAAACTAACTGCGCAAGGCAGAAGATATTCCCTGCACAAAGAGTTGCTGCGCACAAATTTCAAAGTCGTCACCTCATCCATTTGGGAGCCCATGTTCTCATGCTTAGCAACAACTCAGTCTCCAACTTCAAAAGCGTGTTACATAAACAACAAGGAATAAACAACCGCAAAGCTGTTGCAGCGGCTACAATGGGACTTACAATCATCTGAAGCATCCTTGAACCATTCCAATTTAATTCCTGTTTATGAAATTTCATATTCATTAAGAGCAGAAGTTATCTGAATAAGATAATCCTCAAGGCAAAGCACAGTCAGATGCCTACTTCAACTCAGGCCACTCTCTTTCAAATATTTTCCAAGTAGATTTTTTCCAAACCTGTTTAAAGATGGTTAAACTAGACCATAATGTGAATAAATAATCTTCAGTACTCAGTCTGGTCAGAGATACAGCAGCTAAGAGGGATGATTTGCCTACATTTGGAAGGCCCTGCCCAAATGCGAAATGTGAGAATAGCCCAGCCAAACTTTTCATAGACTTTATATATTAGTTTAAACAAAACATGTGTACTTACCACAAGATCAACGTCAACCACTACACGGAGGGTCAACTCCAGTCCTAATTTATAAAGAGGGTCTGGCTTAATACGAAATGATGTGAAAGCATGAGCAAAAAACTAGATTATTTCTATAATACAGACCTGCACATCACCATATAAAGTTTCTCGAGACTGATCTGATTGAGACTGTGACTCCCTCGTCTGTTGTGCTTGGATCCTCTCCAAATGAGAAGGCTGGGCACTGTCACTTGGTGAAACATCTTGTTGCGGAGCTCTCTTGGTACTCAATAATACAATAAGAAATATCGTAACAGATGCAAAGTTAAAGATTGCCACTCCCAAATCTGCAAACAATCCAAACTAGCATTAAATATTTCGAATCACCTTTGTGTCTCAAAACCTGAAGGTTTTGCAGACAGATTTACAGCGCAGTGAAGATCAAATATTAGGAAAATAAGAACTTTGCATCAGAATACCTGAGAAACATCTAAATCTGTGGAAAATTATGTTAGTCTTGGCCCGTGGTTAAAGAAACCAGCGGATAGAAGCAGGGGATCATAGAAGGACATCCGTAGGACCAAACGTTTACCTCAGCAAATGCTGTGATCCAGGTTAAATAAAGTTGATAAGCCGCATCCAGCTAAAATATGGCAGATATTCTATACGACCCATCCCGGCTTAAGGGCTTAGACAACAACATCTATTGGCCTGCAGCTGCAAAAACCATTTAAATAGTCAAAGGGATGCCAATGGGCCTTCTTTCAGATCAGAACAAAAAAAGAGATAGGAAACTTAAAGGTTTGCTTCAAAATCTCACCTCCAGCTCTAAGAATAACCTGCAGTTAGATTAGCTGAAGCTTGTGAATGAAATGGCCGAAATCCCCAAAGCGATTTTTTAAACACAAGCCACGGCCGGAAATTGAAGGCACTGGAAATTAAAGACTCCCAAAAACATGGATTACAAATCATATAAATCAAGATTTCTTCTATTTCATTTCCAACTGCTTTTTACACATGGCCTATTGCCTATTTAACAACAAATCCAAATCTCTACACATTAACTGATGTCGCTAACATGAGCCAGCATACAAATAAGAACCAACATGGTGCACGTTATTGATGCATCTCTTCAGGGGACGAACAGGCACAACAGATATGCTGTACCACCATTCTCAAAGACATCTATTGAAGTGCTCTGAGCTCTCACGTCTGACATGCATTTGCCTCATAAAGATGTCCAAAAATAATATCAATGCAATAATTCTGAGTGGAAGAACTGCTAGAACTATTGCTACTCCTCCAAGAATTAAGAATACCCTATCAGTGGCCTGCAAAGTTACAACAGAATTAGAATATTCCATATTTAACCAAAAATTCAACTAGAAAAAATATGAAGGGCAACCTCTGGTAGCTGGGATGATACGAGTGCTCAAACTTTCCACAGACAAATGTTAGCTGCTTGAATAATACGCTCAACTTGTGATATTGCCTGCTGAAGTTGCATCAGCTGTTCCAAGGTCCTCTGTCCTGCATAGCACCTGCTTTGAGAGACTGGTCCAGAATAAAGTGCTCACAAACATAATACTTACATAGCATCTGATTTGTAGTGTACTGCCTTGTCAAATAAACGAGTACCCCAAGGACCAGTTAAATCTGGCCTAACAACGTGATGCAGATCAGCTGACAGATCGTACTTCTTTATGAGATCAGGAGAAGGGCATAAGCAAATGCCTTTAAAATCAACCTGGATTTGCCAGGCGAGTATGGGAAAGATCATCTAAAATGCTGCAACCTCGCAGGGACGCCTGAATAATCCAGCTGCAGACCCTTTACTATGGCGGCTGGTTCTTGTGAAGAGCAATGCTACACCATTAGCAAAGCTTTGGAAAACAAATCGGAGCGTACAGAGACATTCGATGCAAACCTGAACTTTGGAGCTGGGCGGCGACCACCGAAATGCCGATCTCGAATTCGTTTGGAACAGATTTGCGCTTCAGTTCCAAGCTCTGCCACTGCTCATCACCATGGACCGTGGCTGCCTTGGCCACGAAAATGCCCTTCCACTCCTATACCACTTTTCCGACATCTCAGCCGACCCTATTCCATGGCAATAAGATACCGACATCCCAGCCCGACATAGACATCCAATATTTAATAAACATTAAATATGAAATGCCATTTTTTTTTTTTTGAAGGAAAATGCCCTAATTTCAGGGATGGACGGTCCGGATAAAAACCCCAATTGAATCCCTAGATCTAACGGGCCACATCAAAAGCCCCAAATAAAAGGGGGCTACTGCGGGGTTGATTGAAGTGTCACCATTTAGACCGTCCATCGAGGAGATGGACGGTCGATCAACTTTACTAGCAACTTCCTTCCACCTTCCTTAACCTTAAAATCAAGGGCCACGATTTCTCACGTGCCCGATCGACGGCCCAGGGATGGGGTGCATGCCCCATGCATGCCCCATGCATGCCCCCCATCAAATCCAAGGGCCATTCTCGACACACCCGTAAAAATCGCCGGCTAGGATGAATCTCTACATAGTTTCGGCCCTATATGGGACTCATAATATAATTGTATATATATAGCAGATATGTCGTCGTAACAAACGAACACGTAGCTACATATACTATTGGTGGAAACCTAACTTTTTTAAATCTAACAAAATAAAATTTTAAGATAAACTACATCTTTGCATGTTGATAAGGTATTAGTTATCATAGCAGGTAAGGTATTACTAGTTATCATCATCGTATTATATACCTCATAGCTCAACGGATGTACCACAAAACATTGAACATTCTCATGGTGGTATATTTCATAACTTTAACGGGTGTAACAAGTCAAATAAACCCATATATCAAAGTGTACATGCATTAAAAAAAAAAAAAAAAAAAAAACCTTTCTACCTGATCTGGAAAACCAGACCAGATACTTTAACTGTCTAAAAACCTCTGCGAGAAATTCAGACAGCTCCAATTAGCAGCCCAAGACATAAACAGATACTTTTATGCCTTGGCCTTGGTCTGGTACTATTTGAACAAATAGACTGTAGTGTGCACAATAAAGATATCTTTATTCATCATAAGAGCCATAAAATTTCATTTGCCATACAAAAATTATTGTACAACTTGAAGTACAAGAGCTTACCCTTAGAAAATATAGGGCAAAAGATTTACCTTAGTTTTCAAAATACATGTGAATGAGATAAAATACATGCTGCTAAATAAGTATTTTCTTCCATCATTTTCAAGTAATCAGACTTTGCAAGAAATACTTGACGAATACATAGCAAAGAGCAAGTTGAGCCTGTTACCTGCACCCACAAACAAGCACAAGCATTAGAATGGTTGATTTTGAATGGGATAGCAGGCGTCTTAAGCTCACTTGGGGTCATCCCCCTTCACCCTGCTAGCATTCTATCTAAGAATGCAAGGTTAGAAACATTCAATCTACATCTTAAAACCTACAGCACATATGTCATATTTCTGCTGTTAAGCTGGTTCTAAGATGCTCATGCCTTATAAACAGCAATTAAAGCGGTCATGTTACCAATACATAGACTCTAGAGTTTTTCCAGCTAAAACAATTAACTAGCTAAATTGGCCATGGTATTTACATTTATCAAATCTGGTCACTAAACCCCAGATTTCTTATTATAAAGAATTTCCTTACTATGGACTCTAGCTCTTATTGTTCCCGGGATACCCGTCTGCTTATGATAAACAGGGCAGTAAATTTATCAGCATATACATGCACAACAAATTAAAGTGGTCATGCATTATAAACAACAGATAAAGTGGTCATATTGCCACTGCATACATTTTAGAGTCTTTCTAGCTATTCAAGTTAATAAATAACTAGTTAAATAGGCCATGGTATTAACACTTATTATATCTGCTCCCACAGCCCCAGACTTCTTATTCTCAAACATTATTTAAAACCACTTTTCCTATGCACTCAGACTTCATTATTCCCATGATAATCAGTCTATATGCTTGGCATTATGCTAAACAGGGCAGTAAGATTATCAGCCTATGTATATAGCTAATCCAATTATCAGGCCAGAAAATATCATGCCTACAACAAATGCTCTGGATATGCAAGCATTCAGAGATAGCAGTATGTATGGTTTATATTAATTAGCACTCCAACTGTAGTTCATGCGTCTTTATTCATCTCATGCAGCCTGTTGTAAAATACAGCAATCTACAAGCATTATCTACCAACAGTATTATTGATAAAACTTACTGCAATCTTCACAGATCTAGGCTAATGCCTAATGCTTTAACCTATTAACTAACCCTTTTATGCTTTTTGGAATTATCAAATTCAAGCAATGCTAGATCTGAGTAAGGAGAGGTCATAAACATCAAACCAGAATCTAAATAATAAGATCTAGCATTTTACTGCCTTGGGTAGTCACCTACTACATGCATGCTTAATTAAAACCAAGTGGCTTCCAAATGGCATACAATTAATGAATCTAAGTTAAATCAATCCCTCAAACCTTTTTGGAGCTTGCAGGATCTCCATCAGCTTCCATCATGGTGTTTTTAGCAATGCCTTGATCTTCAGTATTTGGAGCAGATTGGATCTCTTCTTGTGTACTGGCAAATTCAGAGCCTCTGGTGATGGGATTTCCCCCAATACTCTCAGCAGCAATAGCCTTAAGATCCAATGACTTCCCAGCTTCACAAGCGATCGATCATTATCTTGGCCAAGAATATTTTCGTGTGCATTTTGGGGCTTCACACAAGGAGCATTGGACTTTTCAGTATTGGTTTTTTTTTTTGCTACTACTTTCCTTGCTTTTTTTCCTCAAGAATTCTTTTCGGGTAGACATGTTGAGGTCTCCCTTCTTTCTAGGCATCTTGCATCCGAGGGTGGTCGCACCCGATCCGATCCTACGGGCTTCCGCTTTACAAATGCAAATGCCAATGGGAACAATCCAAATATATATACCAAAGGAAACCAATTTGTTCTTAGGACCGTCGGTCGCCCATCCATTGTTATTGTGGCTTAGGAAGTGCACCTTAAGGGTTTGTCTTGCCGGTGGAGCAATCGTTTATCTCCATCATTCTCCATCTGTCCAAATGGAATCGTTTGTTTTGCCCTAACTTTTTTTTGTAGGGTCACGATCTTCATTTCAAGATTTCTGTTTCAAACCAAAGCTCAAAAGACCAACATTTTCGTATACCATTACGGATAACTTTTAAGAAAAAATTTTAATGGCTAAAAGACCCCCAAACACTTGTAGTTCATGTGTAATAGACTCAATTGAGCTAAAATGTCTCCAACTACTAAGACATTTAAAGCCATTCATAATCTGTACATTTAAAGATTGAAATATCTTCAGAACAACTAATCCCTTAACTATTCTGCCCTTATTGTTTAGCCTTTGCCTATGTCCATATAGCATTACACCATATTTTCAAAGAAATCTCATGATAAATGATAAAAAATGGAGACAAGTGCCATGTTGATGGTATCACAAGATTTATAGTATCATTCCTATTGTAAGTACTTCAAAACCACTTAAACATGTTCATCCTTTAATAAAAAAACCCGCCTCCAACCCTAGGTTGGGAGAGCCACAGCATTCATACCTTAACAACGTAAGGATAAAAATGGTATCAACAAGGAGAGTAGGGCCTTGTTGTACCACCAAGGCCCTACCCTTCCTATCATTTTCTACTCTTAATGCAATTGCTCACCTGTACCATGTTCTTTAACATTTTGATCATGTCATACATGGAATAAAGCGTACCAGGATAATCTTCCAGTTGTAAAATGTCCAATACCATGTATGATATTCTGATCCTGCCGAAGCCATTTTTGACAAAAGCCTCTATTAGCTCAAAGATATCCCTTGCAGCATTGCTGGCTTCAGAGTGTGCATAAACGTATGGTAGGATTTGTGATATTATTACTTTTGAAGCTTGCCCATATGGTCTGCAACTATCTGCTCTAATGAATTTATTAACCTCAAAAGGAAGTTTCCCTCTTTTATCATATCTAGTCATCTCAAATATTCCTCTGTTTTGATTATGCACTTTGATTGTAATATTCAAAAAATTGCACATAATACCATTTGGCTTACCATTTTCTTTGCAATCCTCATAGACTGTCTCATCTTTTACACTTAGGAAATTGAAGTTGTACAAGGGAAATTTAGCATTTTGAGTGAGGAACTCCATCACATTCCCTCCGTTGATAACATTGAGGTCATCAATATATCTTGCTGCATGTTGAAATCTGTAAATATCTGCATATCTGCCATGGTAAGCTAAGTTTAGAATAAACCTGAGTTCAAACCAGGCAAGGTATAAATTGCACCACGCCGGGCTGCAAGAAAATCCCATGAGGATGCCTTTCACCTGTTTCCATGTTTCATTAGCCATCTGCACATAACAATTACTTAATAGCCATGTATTCATATTTTTAAATTCACTTCTTGTAAGAAGATTCCAACTCATATTTCCTTGTCTTTAGCAGACTTTGCCCGATGCATATATTGCCATTTCGGCTTTTTATAAGCAAGTCAAAGCATGCTTTCTCCTCCATCATGTACTCCCATACCATGTCAGATATCTCATTACATACTTCAATTATCCCTTCTTCTCCAAAGATAGGAATATTTTCATAGCACTTCATGATGTCTGCACTGAAGACATTGTGCACCCTATTGGGTAAATTTAAAATTACATCATATGCCGAACTGACTAACCAGCATGCATTGATCCTTTTAGGATTCCAAAACCTGTATTTAGCAGTTAATTTGAAACAGATATTAGGCCATGTTTCAATGCAATTATTGAGGATGCTGGTAATAACTGCTGCAATTTCAGTAAATACTGTGTTATGGGCATTAGTGAGCCACCTATACTCACTTTTGTGAGCTTTGTACGTTGCCATAAGATATGGTAGCTTACTATGCTGCACTGCCTTGTCACCAATGAAAGTGCTAATTTTTTTAATACAATTAGTCTTAATATTGTCCGGGGACAAACTGCTTTTTTCAAAGTCCGGGCTATCAAGCCTCATCTTAGCCATATCTGCAATATGTTTGGGACATATAAATGCAGCGTTGTTTGCTGCTTTGTCAATCCCTGCCACGTACATATTCCTGTTAAGCCAAGCTATATTTTTCTTGACTTCTGGATCTTGTAATAAGAACCTTCTTGGATGTAAAGAGTTTTTTAAGTCAGTGACAGCTGCATGCGCTACCTTTTGTAATAAAAAGGTAACATTATGAATATCATCATCCGTTACATCCAATAAGTCAAACTTATGTACTTCAAAAAATTGGTGACATACCCTTGTAAATTCTTGATTGAATTCCTGAATGCTAAGCGGTTGATCTGGTATATGGTTCAACCCTTTTGCAAATGCATTTCTGAGCTTCTGGTTGTGAATAATGCTCAAATCAGTAGTTCTTATGTGGTCAATCTTTTTATCAATGAATTTTCTAAGATTGGGGTTCATACACGGGCACTTGTTTGCTGTCGTGTCAGCAAAGACCGAGTACGGTTTGTAGACCAAGTCCCTAATTTGATCCGTGTACATCCATGCAAATTTGGTATTTTCAATAAGCTCAGCCCCCCTCTCTTGAAATACCTCAAAGAGCACTGTTTGAAATATTTTCCTTATACATAGGGAGTCTAATGCTTTAGACAAGAATTTCATATGCACAATCTTACATTTTGTATCATTACCTTTACTGCATAGATGTTTGCAGTTGTTAATATCTTTCACGATTGTTCTGATCTTCACATTTTCCACCTACAATAGTAGCATATGTTAGCCGCTGCAATGACTTATTTGTAAGTAATCAGAGAAAGATAGTTACATATAATTATCAGTAGATAATTAAGAATTTAATCATCATTTTCTAAACCGAAAATTAAGTCTATAGCACATGCATTTTTCTGAAGTTTTAACTATTCATCATTCCTGAATAAAATATTCAAAGAACATATCTATTTAATATCACATTGTCATAGAACTAGTAACCATAGATGTGCAAAAGTTTTTGCCATATCACTTAATGTCTTTTTAAAGATATAGTTGATAATACAACGTGATCTTTATTAAAGATGCCAAATGGATATTATAGAGTTTTATAACTGATCAAAAAGGGAAAACAGCATGCAACCTCCCTTTTTGGACTTAAAGACAGCCTAGCTGTCTAACTTAAGCCTGAATTAAACAGATTCCTGCACCACTTCAATACTTTTGAGTGAATCCTCATCCAAACTTATAACTTTGTTTCCACCTTTTGTGATACTAAACTCATCCATAGTATCCACACCATGAGCTGATTTGTGTGCATCTCCTCCCTTGATTTTAGGATCATTAGTAATCCTGGAGGGCATTCTAGGAACAATGAAGGCTTTATGTTTGGATTTGTTGCTGTTATTACTAGAATACGGCCTTTCCCAAGCCTTATTCTTGTTAGCAGAATTGCTGTTTTTTGAGAAATGCCACAGGCCTGATCATTTTTTCTGCAACATCGGCCATTTTATTATTTCCGAAAGCCACTTTCAGGTTGGTATCCGGGTTCTTAGCATACGCTAAAGTCATATTGATCATATTTCTTCTAAATTCCAGATAAGAGATGAATGCAAGAACTGCGGGCCTCATTTCTTAGCAGCATCATCTTCTAGGCAGGTTCTATCATAAATGATACTGCTCATTTCATTGTATAAGGAAACAAGGATCTCTTTGGATTTATTGAAATCAAAATTGACCTTCTTCATAAGGTGGAATATTTTGAACCAGCCACTAAATCCCAAATAAGAAACTGGAGATAACGATTTATCCAATAAGTTTACCTCCTTAAAAGTAATGAATGAGTGAATGTCGTTGTTCCTGATACAACCAAGTATAGTTTGAACTGCATAGTTGGGGCTACTGATGCTGCATTTATCATATTGTTGCACAATCAGTTCCTTTATCCACTGATTATAGATGTCAGTGCCATCAGCTAGTATAACATCCTATAAGAAAAAAATAGCCCAGATATTAGTGATAATAATGTGTATCTGTCATTTATGTACCAGAGACAAGGTTACTAGTAAAACTAATAAACTGAAGTGTGATCAAAAAAACCTTTCTACCTGATCTGGAAAACCAGACCAGATACTTTAACTGTCTAAAAACCTCTGCGAGCAATTCAGACAGCTCCAATTAGCAGCCCAAGACATAAACAGATACTTTTATGCCTTGGCCTTGGTCTGGTACTATTTGAACAAATAGACTGTAGTGTGCACAATAAAGATATCTTTATTCATCATAAGAGCCATAAAATTTCATTTGCCATACAAAAATTATTGTACAACCTGAAGTACAAGAGCTTACCCTTAGAAAATATAGGGCAAAAGATTTACCTTAGTTTACAAAAGACATGTGAATGAGATAAACTACATGCTGCTAAATAAGTATTTTCTTCCATCATTTTCAAGTAATCAGACTTTGCAAGAAATACTTGACGAATACATAGCAAAGAGCAAGTTGAGCCTGTTACCTGCACCCACAAACAAGCACAAGCATTAGAATGGTTGATTTTGAATGGGATAGCAGGCGTCTTAAGCTCACTTGGGGTCATCCCCCTTCACCCTGCTAGCATTCTATCTAAGAATGCAAGGTTTAGAAATATTCAATCTACATCTTAAAACCTACAGCACATATGTCATATTTCTGCTGCTAAGCTGGTTCTAAGATGATCATGCATTATAAATAGCAATTAAAGCGATCATGTTACCAATACATAGACTTTAGAGTCTTTCCAGCTATTCAAATAAACAGTTAACTAGCTAAATTGGCCATGGTATTAACATTTATCATGTCTGGTCTGATAAACCCAGATTTCTTATTCTCAAAAATTTCCTTAACCGTCCTTACTATGCACTCTAGCTTTATTGTTCCCAGGATACTCGTCTATATGCCTGTCTCATGCTAAACAGGGCATTAAAATAATCAGCATGTACATGCTCAACAAATTAAAGTGGTCATGCATTAAAAACAGCAGTTAAAGTGGTCATATTACCACTGCATAAACTTTAGAGTCTCTCTAGCTATTCAAGTTAACAACTAACAGTTCAATTGGCTATGGTTTTAACATTTATTATATCTGCTCCCATAATCCCAGACTTCTTATTCTCCAACATTCTTTAAAATCACTTTTTCTATAGACTAAATCTTCATTGTTTCCATGATAATAGTCTATATGCATGGCCTTATGCTAAACAGGGCAGTAAGATTATCAGCCTATCTATGTAGCTAATCCAATTATCAGGCCAGCAAATATCGTGCCTACAGCAAATGCTCTAGATATGCAAGCTTTCAGAGATAGCAGCATACATGGTTTATATTAATTAGCTCTCCAACTATAATTTATGCATGTTTATTCATCTCATGCAGCCTATTGTAAAATACAGCAATCTACCAATAATGTCTACCAACAGTATTTGATATAACTAACTGCAATCTTCATAGATCTAGGCTAATGCTTAATGTTTTAAATTATTAGCTGACCCTTTTTAAGCTTACTGGAATTATCAAATTCTAGAAATTCTAGATCTGAGTAAGGAGAGATCATAAAAATCAAAACAGAATCTAAATAATAAGATCTAGCATTTTACTGCCTAGTGTAATCCCCTATTACATGCATGACAAATGGTATCCAAATGGCATACAATTAGTAGATCTAAGTTAAATCTATCTCTCAAACCTTTTTTGGAGCTTGCAAGATCTCCATCAGCATCCACCATGCTGTTCCTAGCATTGCCTTGATCTTCAATATTAGCAGCAGATTGAATCTCATCTTGTGTACTGCCAAATACAGAGCCAATGGTGATGGGATTTCCCCCAATACTCTCAGCAGCATTAGCCTTAAGATCCAATGACTTCCCAGCTTCACAAGCAGTCTGATCATTATGCTGGCCCAGAATATTTTCGTGTGCATTACCAGGCTTCACACAAGGAGCATTAGCAGCCTTTCTGTATTGGTAAATTTTTTTGCTACTACTTTCCTTGCTTTTTTCCTCAGCAATTCTCTTTCGGGTAGACATGTTGAGGTCTCCCTTCTTTCTAGGCATCTTGCATCCAGGGTGGCTGCACCCGATCTGATCCTACCAGGCTTCCGCTTTACAAATGCAAATGCCAATGGGAACAATCCAAATATATATACCAAAGGAAACCAACTGTTCTTAGGACCGTCAGTGCCGCCCATACCTGTTGTGTGGCTTCCGGAAGTGCACCTTAAGGGTTTGTACTGCCAGTGGAGCAGTCGTTTATCTCCGTCATTCTCCATCTGTCCAAATGGAATCGTTTGTTTTGCCCTAACTATTTTTGTAGGGTCACGATCTTCATTTCAGTATTTTCTGTTCAAACCGAAAGCTCAAAAAGACCAACATTTTCGTATACCATTACCAGATAACTTTTAAGAAAAATTTTAATGGCTAAAAGACCCCAAACACTTGTAGTTCATGTGTAATAGACTCAATTGAGCTAAAATGTCTCCAACTACTAAGACATTTAAAGCCATTCATAATCTGTACATTTAAAGATTGAAATATCTTCAGAACAACTAATCCCTTAACTATTCTGCCCTTATTGTTTAGCCTTTGCCTATGTCCATATAGCATTACACCATATTTTCAAAGAAATCTCATGATAAATGATAAAAAATGGAGACAAGTGCCATGTTGATGGTATCACAAGATTTATAGTATCATTCCTATTGTAAGTACTTCAAAACCACTTAAACATGTTCATCCTTTAATTATAAAAAAAAAAAAAAAAAAAAAATGGTCGTAAAAAAAAAACGTCGTTACAAACGCCGTTCAACAACGTTTTATGTCGTCGTTAAGCGGCGTCACGACGTCGTTAAACGGCGACTGCGTGATTTAAATCGAAACAAAAGGTAATCCCGGCTTATTTTTCGAGCAAAGCAAAGCTTATGGAGGAGCGTTTTTGAGGCGATTTTCGGTAGCGGATCTACTTTGGGGTCTATTCTAAGTGTAAGACAAGCTTCATAAGATATGTGCACGCGGATCAACCAACTCGTTTTTGAATCTAAACTTATTTTGGGTAGATTTAGGGCTTTTTATATTTGTTGTTTGTTCTTCCTTCAACCTTCATTCTTCTTCTTCCATTCTTGCATCCTTCTTCCATACATATTCTTCCATTCCGTTTGTCATCTTCTTCTTGATTCTTCCTCCTCTTATACTACTTCTTCCTCCTCTTATTCCAATTCTTACTCTTAATCCTCCTCTTGCGCTTCATCTTCTTCAGTATTCTTCCTCCCCATTTTGGGTTCCTCCTCTTCTTCTTAGCCTTTTCTTCTTGAATTCTTCCATTCTTCTTCTAATTTTTTCCCATCTAAGAAGGCGTCGTTAAAAGGCGAGACCCTTCTTCTTTCCAAAATTTTTCCTTATTAGTTTTTTATACTATTTCTTTCTAATCATTGAATTTTTTTGTTTTGCATGTACCTCCTAGCAAAATGTGTTGTTCTTGCAAAACAACTTGGCACCTCTTCAGTGGGATTTAATTTTTCAATACGCTAATAAAATACTAATGCTTTATTTAGGTTAAATTGTTATCCAAGAAGGGGACGTCATTGAAACCACCCCTCCCCCATTGATTTTCCATATTTTTTTTTCCTTTAAGTTGTTTATTTATACTAATATTTTACTAATCATTGAATTTATTGTTTTGCATGTACACTTCTAGCAAATCGTTGTTTGTGCAAAACAACTTTGCTCCCTACCTTTGTACCGGGTAAGCATTTAATTTTCAATATGCTTAATGTATTGATTAATGTATTTAAGCTTAATTTATAATGTATTTAGCTAAAAAAGCGGGGCTTCATTTATTTTTTGTATTCTTTTTTTTTTATATTTAAGCGACATCATTTAATGACGTTAAAATCTTATATTTCTTTATTGGTTAAATTCATTTTATAGGCTTTAATATTAAATGTATTAACTTCATTCATAATAAATGTATTATTATTATTTTTTTCAAAAAAAAAAATTAAAAAAAAAAATTAATACACGTAAGCAATGTAAGCGGCGTTGCTTACACGGGCGCTCTAGCCAACGTCGTTAAGCGACGACGTGATATGCGTAAAATTTGCCACATCAGCAACATTGGCTGGGCAACGCCGCGCTGGCCCCCCGTGGCGTGATGGGGCCCGCTATTAATGCGTGACGCCGTTAAACGGCGTCAAACACGTAAAACGCCATGTCGTAAGAACCCGCTGTCGACGCCCGCCGGCGCGCGGCGGCGTGGCACGCGGTAATGCGTGGCGTCGTTGAACAGCGTTACGTCGCCGCTTTAAAGGCGCGCCCGTTGCAGTGACGATATAGCGGCAGGCGTCAGCGTCGTAAAGCGGCGCGAGGGGCGCCGTTATAGGCGCCGCTTATCGACTTTTTGGCGTCGTTCATCGACGTTCAAACGACGTCTAGACGTCGTAATAGACGTCGTAACAGGGCAACATTTTTGTAGTGTTGGCAAATACAAAGCAACTATTTTCATTGTTTGGCCTTGGGACTTGTTGATTGTCATACCAAAATTTGGGACGAATGGAAATTGTATCGCGCCAAAGTGAAATGGGAGTTACGCATTATTGGGCACTAAAGATATTGAAATATATGAACCTCTCGGTTCCAATATTTTTCCAAGTGACAATCTCGGCATCTATAGCACATCTTCTCAATGAACGTATAATGAGGCGAGTGCCATTATAGAGTCCCTTACGTGTAGAAACATACCTCAATAACATGACAATCATGCCAACTTTCAAAGTTAATTGATGAGGAGACATCCCACTCGGAGTTTGCGCATTCACAAATTCAATAGGATAGACCCCTGTGTTATTCTCATTAACAGCTCTATCAGCACTGTAATAATCAATAGGTGCAGCAGGCAACCACTCTGTCACAGTCTTGTTTACTTCATCTATATCCTCATTCAGTGGCATAAGTATTGCCCTTTGCACCCAATAGGACACACTTCTATAATTCGTTGAAACATTAGGGAATGGCACGACTGGCAAGTCATTTAAGTCCTGCGACTTCACACAAATCTCTTCTGGAAGACGTATTACGTCCGATCCAATGTTGGGAAACGTGGTCTCAAGTCCATCTCCAACTCATAGGAGATACTCTGCAAATGCCTTTTGCTCTTCCGCTTCTCTTCCCACACTGTTCATTACTCGCATATTTATGTTCAGCTTATGTTCCTCGGCATGATCCCATATGTAGAGCATTTCAAGGAAGCATGCACGATTTGGGGGCAATTTCATCGTGGAACCACAGGTGGAAGCTGGCAAAAATCTCCTCCCAAAACAACAATGAGTCCCCCAAACTATTTGTCACATGACATCACGTCACATAGCGTTTTATCCAGTGCTTCATAAACATATTTATGCATCATTAGGGGCTCATCCCATATAATCATGCGAGTCGCTCTTATCAATTTTGCCAGCTCCGACTGCTTTGGAATATAGCAAGTTGATGCTCATCTATGTTTATCGGTATCTTGAACCTTGAATGTGCAGTGCGCCCACTCTTCAATAAAGTGGATGCAATTCCTGAAGAAGCAACTCCAAGGGCAACCCTTTTTAACTATTAATATAGAGAGAGGATACATCTTTAATTATATAACAGATATGGTTGTATCAACTAAGGAGGTGCTGGCAAAGCTTCTAGAAATAGCAAGTTTGGGAGTAAAGATAGCGAAAAGGCCCTCTCAGAGCCCTCTTAAAGTGTGCGGATTTTGCATAGGTACAGTATCATGTCCCACTGTAGCCTGCTTTTCTTAGGATTCTAAAGGAGGGCGGACAAGGATTAAGAGGGGGCATTGCATACCGGATTTGTGTCTTTTGCCATAGCTTCTTTTATTACAAGAATATATAGAAGCAAATTCTATATGAATGTGTTATTTTCAATGATCTTTAGACATCTCCCAAGTCTACATGAAGGCAAATAAAATTTTGGAATCTAAAGAAGACTCTTGACAGAACATGGGCCAAAACATCTCACGATGCTCTTGTTATGAAGAGTGGCAAGTACATTAACAATCGGCTTGCTCTTATTATGAAGAGTGGCAAGTATACTTTGGGATATAAGACCGCTCTCAAATCGCTACGCGGTGGCAAGGATATGTCCTTGGCCTCCTAATTTGCTACCTTTTTCTTTCAATTTAATATGTTTCTATTTTTTTTACGGAAAATCTTGTTATCATATCCAGTAACAGTCCTCATTTGAGAAATCCGAGATCGAGTATTATGCCATGTTAATATACATCACTACATTAAAAGTATGTAACAATTATACTAATTCTACTTTTCTAGGTTTTCTTCATCTTGATCTCATTGTGTATTCATCATTACTGCTAGACACTATGGATCTTGGAACAACTTGTGGAAAATATTACAATGTTAGCATTCTAACGATTACAAACCTAGGTATATTGCTAACATTCTTCATTGTACTCGTACGCTTTTGGCATTTTTTAGTCCTCCCAGGATCAAGTTATAGGGCCGGTGGTAATGGGCACAATGCAGGAGACGAGGTTTGTCAATGACATCTGGTGGGAGATTAAACTTTGGAAGTGGAATGGGGCTTTATGTTCATCAAGGAGGGAACATGGGACATGTCTCTCCCACTTCTATGCTGATGGATGATCATGAGCCTGAGCAATCACTTGGGAAAGAGTTTGGATTAGATGGAAGTCTTGTGGAAACGAAGCTTCATTCAACTCTTATGGACGAGATGTAGATGCAAATTCTGATCATAATTTAGATTAACAACAAGAAAATAACATAGGAAATCAGACATTTTGCAGAATTACATTGTTGATCAATGCATTTCTAGGCCTAAACTGACTCACAAGGGTATTCACTCGATTGTGCACCACCGCCATGAAGCACCCTAACCCGGTGGGGAAGTGAGCTCCATGTCCACGCCAAACCGAAGCCATCGAGAACCCAGGAAGTGCTCAGAGACCACTTGCACGAAAGGGGCTAGTGTCATGAATATATCAAAGACCCGGTAACAAGACGCACAAAACAAGAAGACACAACATCTGGATGAACCTTCCAAACTGCACCACCACATCATCGAGGACTATAGGTATGTGTAGGGAATAATCCCTGCCACTTGTTCCCAGATAGCCCGGTCATTGCCCCTCAGGCGAAAGTGAGCTCGAAAGAGCTCCCACGAAGCTAGCTGACCACTCCAATACCAATGCTCCAAGGTGAGCACAACAGCTCGCCTCCAACGGGCCTGCGTCCGAGCATGCACAGTGGCAGCCAAGGGCAAGTGCGCAGGGGGTAGAGGAACCCACAAGAAAGGAGAAGAGTGGTGATAAACCGAGGCATAAACTGCCTTGGATGGTTTTGTAGGCAAAAGCCTCAGAAGGTCGATTTGCTTCACATGATCTGGCATTGTTTGACCTATTTCTCTTATTCAGATTTCTATTGGTTTTTGTTTTTAGCACACAATTTGTAAGACTATTTGTTGTATTTGAGTCTTTGCATTGTATTTGAGTCTTTGTTGTTTTATGTCCAATAGTGTTGAATTTTGACTCTTATAAAATTGCTAAATAGTTTCAAAGAAAAAAGCAATATACAGAAGCCGAATTATCTATTTCATATGAACACTCTGCAAAGCAAACTATCCAAAATTTGCATAATCGCCTCATAAGCTTTTGAACTTTTCATGAATGGCATTTACTTGCTAGAATGATTTTGCTAGAATGCATTGGCATGATGTATTTGGGTGCCGAGTTCTTTAGTGGCCAAAAGGACGACCACTTATAAAGCAATCTGCAGATTCTGCATCCTAAACAAATATCCTTGCTCCTGTATTCATGTATATTATATGTCAAACTTTGCCTTAGACTTGACGTTTCTACATTTACGATTGCTAAAACAAACATCACCTTTGTGTCCCTTGATGGATATTTTATTGATGTCTTCTTCCCACAACAGATAAACAATTCAAAGCTTTTTGTTGTGGGTTTGATCACCAAATTTGCAAGCTATAGCACCCAAACTGGCAGATACAGAGCAAAAGGCCAAATCCAATCGCTACATAGTTGGATGTATGACAGTAAGTTGTCTCATTTATCTTCACTCATTTGCATTTACATGTCAAAATTGGATTGCATAGGCTATATCCATTTGTTTTTGTGTTATGGATTTGTATTGATAAAGTATATGGATCTGCCTTGCTTTGGAACTGTTCGATGTTCCATGTGCCTTTGCTTTGTGTGCCATGTCTTTCTTATCAATTGCTCGGTTCAATCATTACTTATTTAGCCACACCCTTATTCAACCTAGAAAGATTTGATGCTTTCGTGATAAAAACCATAGCTAAAATAGTTTGTTTCTTTTTGGGTTTGCCCCTAGGGGCAAACCCTTGTTTATATGGGTTTGTGGCATATCGGTATATCTTTGGCATATACCCAAAATATGCGGGTATTTGCTCCAAACCCATTGTCTCTCAGAAACTCGGTCACCGGGGGTTCTAGATTGCGGATGTTCTAACATGGTCGCTAATTTTAACTTGAGAAGTTACGCCGGCAAGAAGCTGGAGCCTTCTAACCCTTCTATAAAGGTTTAAGTTAGAGGGATTGCAAGCCGTGCAAACGCCCTTCTAAAGACGATAGTAGAAAATCCATGGATCGTAATTGAGGCATTAGGGAGGACAATGTAACAACCAGTAAGTGTATTTGTTCTTCTTGTTTTATCTCTATTGTTTCTATGTCAAGCTCGAGGGAAGAAATGGAAGTAATGAGAAGTTTATCAAGTGGAGGAATCGAAAAGGAGTATTAACGGTGTTTGACGCGAAGTCTATTTGTTATTGTATGTTGGCAAGACAAGAAGAGGCATCAAAGTCTGTAGAACTCAATTTGCCCATGATTTTGGATGGATATATTCGCATGAGTTGTTTTCTCTTGGTATTAAGACACATTTTTTGGAATTCAATTTTTGCACCTCTATACTTGATCTTGAGCAGGTTTGTCTTTTTTTGTTCAAATTCTTTGTCGTCTATTTTTGTCAAGGTTTGCATGTTTCCCTATTTATTAAGTATGATTGTTATATGCACCATAGTATTTTTGCATGATTATTACGGACTGCCTTTTCGTTTTAAATGTATTGAGAGCTTTTGATGTATTGGTAAGCTTCATAAGCTATTGATCGTGCCTTTTGGATCAAGCCCGTTTTCCCATCAAATCGGATCATTATAGGCAATAGCCAAAAACGCTATCGAGAACCATTTGTCTTTGTAATATACAAACTTAATGACAATATATTGCGGACCACGGGCATAGAATGAAATCTCTCGAGAAACTTCGGTAGATCTTGGGAGGGGTAGGTTATTCTATTTCATTTCCTCTTTGAAGAGGTTCAAGAGGACAATAAGGTGAGATTTACTTTGTTAAAGGAGGATGGGAAGCTGTTCATAAGAGCAAGTCAAAAGGTCACTCCATAGAGGTAAACATACGCATCTGCTGCGAGATGTGTCAATTTGCATCTTTTCGAATTTTGCATTTTTTATATATGGTTTCTTTGACATCAAGTAACATCAAGGCGATCAAATGAGAGCTTTTGCATCAAATATTATCTGAGGAAGAAGTTCCGTGTAAATGTGTTTATTTTATTGTTTATGTTGTCTTACTCTTTTTGATGACACATGTACCTCCAAGTGACTCTCCCAACCATGTTTGCTTGATTATGTGTAACTAATGTCTCACCATATGAACCTAACATGTATATGACAAATGAGCAAGGAGGCAGCTGTTCCATTACAAATCTTTAGATTATCGCGGCCCGGATGAATATCTAAATACCCGGCCCACGTCTAGGAAAGCTAGCTTTTGATATGTTCATGAAATTGTCCTTGTGGAATTGTTTTTACTAGACACTTGCTTTGATGAGGTCCATTTATGCATACATGCATGGGCTTGAATAATCATATTACATCACAACCTTTCAAGCAAGAATCGGTTTGAGAGATTATATTGAGATGGCGGAAGATGATCTATTGAGAAGCCTAATTTGTTAAAAACTTACGGATTTTGCCAATGCTTTGGTGGATAGTTTGTGAAATAAGATGCTACACGGAGAGCAAGCCCTCAAGTTTGCAAGTGTTTTTACAAATTGAGCCAATATTATATATTGTGCCACCCAGAGGGTTTGTTTCGAGAACATTCTAGACATCATTAATATTTGGAAGCCTTCAAATTGGGTCCATTCATCTTTTTTCAAGATCAAGAGCCCAAATGTGCACACCATATTGAACAAAAGGAGTTTAGTATTTGAAGCATTTAATATTTTCATTGTGCATTTCAAATTGAATATACCTGGAAACTCCATTCCAAGGTATGTGTAAGATGAGATAATGTTCTCCAAGCAAAACTCATTATGTTGCATGGCAGGCCTAAAAGTGTTAAATATCATCACTTACTTACTTTGCGAAAGACATCCAAAGGCAACAATTATTTTTGGCAATCACTCTGGGAAGAGCATACCAGGACTACATGGCTGCAAATATGTTATACAACAGGCCGCTCATGATGAGATGTAGCTCAGAAATTTTGCTGACATTCTTTTATAGTTTGGGCCCATTTCTATTTTGCAAAGAAGTAGGAGGTCCAAGAGGTCTTTGAGCCAAGGAAGGAGTTAGGGTTCGTATTGAGCACAGTATTTGTAATTTTTAGAGCAGAGCAGGATAGAATAGAATAGAAGAGAATCCTACATGCATATTGCACAACTGCATCATACACCGGTGCCTACACAGTTTTTACTGCTTAGTTTTTATGCGACACTTGATTGTGAACTTCACAGTTGACGGAACCCTTGATCGAGCAAATCGTCCACGTGGAGAAGTTCCTACTTAATACCCATCTTAATGGTGCCTATATAAGCTGATCTTGGAGTAAATGTTTGAAGCTTGACTAGCAAAATAATGGTGCATCTCGTCCATTTGAAGGATTCTAGCCCCTTCTAGTCATCTCTTTGATAGCCTACGATTTTTACCATCGAATCTGTTGAGTAGCAAACAAAAAGCTATCTGGAGCTTTGCACAGATGCTTGAAGATGACTTATCTTTCAGCTGAATTCTTAGTGCTGATATAAACCATGAAATCGAGCACTTTTCATCAACAGTTATGCAGTCTAGAATAGACTGCCCTCTAGTGGGATCTTTACAAAGCTGGAACTATATTACTCTATAAATGATTGTGTGCATTTAATCCATATCTTATTTGTTCTTCTCTGCAATTGGTGACAGATTTTCAAATATTGATGGGCTTCAAAGTAAAGTAGACGATTATGCTCAAGCTTCAAACGTGCATTACTCAACCTTACAATCTTATGCTTTGTGGCCAAAGTGGTACATGCGTGATGTTGGTAAGCATTCCTTTTAATATATCCTTTTTTACATTGACTCACTGGACAGTTTGATCATTTGCTTAAGCTCAAATCAGTTTTAATCTTACACATACTTGGTTGAGAGTTGTTTTCTTAGAAGTTTATATTTGTCTTGGTTGTACTTTATATTTGCTCAAAGTGTCAATGGCCTTCCATTACATAGTGTTATATAATGCATTTGGTACCTTTATGCTGCAACAGAATATTATCTGCTTTCTTAAGCATGGTTGACTGATTTCTTTGCTTGCTTCATTTGTATATGAAGTGTCGATCATGCATCTCGATCATGAATGTGATGTCACTTTGATATGTTTGATGTTGCGGCATGTGCCTAAGGACAACAAGGTAAACATTTTGTTATTCTTCATATCAGTTATAGCTGCATTTGTGTTTACAATGCAAGGGCATTTTCAGCAATGCATGCTTCAGCGAACTCCTCGAGAGTCGAGAGTCATGTCAATTTGGATGCTCATGAATACTCTGCTGGCACCATGTTTTTATCGATAGTTTCTATTCCACAATTTAGAGGAGGCGAAGCCTGAAAGAGTCATTTTTCTACATGTCCCGGGACCGCATGACGGTAGCCATGTACCAGGAGTAATATTACATGGAACTATTGTTCACAAAAGATATGCATTTGATTCTCGTTTCATTCTTCAACAATAAGCCGTCAAATTTGAGTGCATTTCAAATTTGAGCACAATTGTTTGTGGTCTATGTTTAATCTGCATTTTGTCTGCAGGAACGAAGAGGCTCATCTGCAAAATGACAAAATGTATACCCAGCTAGATGACCTGGTGCGAAATCACTGGCTTGGTTACTTGATTCACGTGGCCATAACGCATATGCCCCATCGCACAGGTGATCAGCAAATATACAAGACTGTAAATATGATATACTTGATGCTGATTATGAATAACCTTATGGACCTCTTTACGGTGCTATTCCTTATGCTTAAGATTGCAACACACAACTTCTAACACCAGATGTATGGGCTGTACACAATGGACAAATTACATTAGTGGCATTATTGCCCATGTTATGTTCTTTCTAGAAGGCTGTATATCTGAAGTTCCATAGCATGGAATGTATCTTAACAAAGCCTTTTACATCTTTCTCAAGAATGCTTAGGTTGGCATCATGGGGATTGGTTTAAAGGAGAGCCAGAATTTATTTTATCAATATTAGTATTATTTGAGAGTTCTGGGCTGGCAGATGCTAACTTATGATTTGAGGTGATTGCTATTTTTCCTTTTAGAAGGCTTCACATGCAGGTGTGTTCCCACATGCAGGTGGGTTCCCATGATATGCCTTTTTATCAATCATATGGAAGTTCAGAGATGGAGCTACTTCAAGGGTAAAGAAGGTAGCCAGAGGATGGAATATGTCAATCCTTAGCATGGCAATGAATGACAAGCATACTGCAAAACCAGGTATTCTGCTGCCAAAAAGCAAAACTAGTTCAGCGTTTTAAAGCACTAAGAAATCTCTAAGTTGGGTGTAAGTATGTCTTTTAGTTGCAAAATCTGTAAGCAATTGGAAGGTGAACCGAGTTTTCTTCTGGATCGGTTGAGAGCTAAGATTTAAGCATTTTGCATATGACTGTCTCCTAAAGCCATTCTGTTCTAAGAGAAGGGCCATAGGGAACATAATGCTTTATACATATTTCAAGTTGTGTGGAAAATGGAATCTGGTATTTGGATGCGCATTTTGAACGTATTTTGCTAAATCAACTGCATTTTGAACGCACAAGTAGAGCCAGAAAAGCCTAATCCGACTGGCTACATACACCTTGAGCACAATGAGCACGACATTAAATTGCATGTTTAGTTCTCCAGCTTCGAGTTTGGCAGTTTTGAAACATACACTTGCAATTGATAACTTCAATATGCAATCATTTGTTGCTCCCACAACTGGTCAAATAGGACATCATTCACCCATTAGCAATGTAGTTGGGCAAGTAAAATCTATAATTTAGTTTGAGCATTGCGTGAATATTCTACAATCGTGCCAAAATTGGTTCACATATTTCTTGTTCTGTTCTTTGTTTGCAATTGCTACGTTTTTGGACAAAGTTAATAATTAATTTGACCAAGGTTTTGATTCGATTGAGCATGTGCCTTTTGTTTGCATCTTTGATGCCTCTTTTTAAGAATGAAAAGGATAAGTACTAGGTAGTCCATGCCGGGGAGGAACCTTTGGCAAGCGATTTCTTTTTCTAACCACTTTGTTAACTTGATGTATGTACGTGCTTTAGTATCAATGTATCTATTTTCATCTTGATGCCAATTATCACAAAATTTTCTCAAAATCTTGCAAGAATGTAAAACTATCAATTAATTGACCATTAATCTACATCTATCATTTATTACACAAGCTATATAAAATTGCTCAAATGTGTAAACATTACCTCGTACAGTCGGAATCTTTGGCAATCTCGAGGAACATTTAGAACATGTTGCAAAATACGTAAGGACTTTACAATATAGGCACACCAAACAAAATACACAACTCAATATAAGGCACAACAAACAAAATACACAACTCAATATAGACAACACAATTACATCCAGACACAACAAACAAACCAAATGACTCAATATCTTTTGGTGTTTACATGCTCTATTCCCTTACTTTTGATGGTCCAAAGGTTTAATACCAGCAATGAGTTCGATCCATGTCATCATAGGATTATTATAATATGTAATTTCTCTTGTTAAATCCAGCTTCCAATAATTGGCGTTCTTCATTTCTCAACTCTTTGTGCTCCCTATAAAGCGTTCATTTAAATTGGACATTGCCAGACTAGCATGTTATGAGGAGGTACCATCTATGTTTAACATTAGTTTTGTTGAGATCAACGAAGTTAAACAATCATGAACTTATTCTTAGTTCAGAGTAGTATGCATCAAAGATTATGCGCACATCCCTTCAGGACATTGGAGGGCAACCCTTCGTGCGCAGCACCTTGTTTCTGTTGCTTATTTGTTGTAACAATTAAAAAAAACTCATCTCTTTGCAATACATTCCTTTGTCTATTTTTTTGGACCTAAAGGAGATAGCAAATCAATATTTTGCAAGGTATTTTGTGCAATGGCCTGCATTTTTATTTATGTCTTGGATGTTTTTGCAGGCAAAAAATCAGAAGATCGGTTTGTTTTATATCTAACTTTGGTCTACTTTTGTTTCACATGATTTGACATTGTTTGACCTATTTCTCTTATTCAGGTTTCCGTTGTTTTTTGCTTTTTGTACACAATTTATAAGATTATTTGTGGTATTGAGTCTTCGTGTATATTTGAGTCTTTGTTGCTCTATGTCCAATGTTGTTGAATTTTGACTCTTATAAAATTGCTAAATAGTTTCAAATATAAAAGGAATATACAGGAGCCGGATTATCAATTTCATATAAACACTCTGCAAAGCAAACTGTCCAAAATTTGCATGATTGCCTCATAAGCTTTTTGGCCAAGTCTTCCTTGGTTTATTCTAATCGTCCACACAATTAGCAGGTTATTATATCTTCGCTTCTGAATCCACCTGGTTTGGGCCATTGTCCATATGCGGCCATGAAATGATACATGTTTATTAAGGTGATATTGCCCCATCTTATATTCCAGTTTTTCAAGCAATAAAACTACAGACCTCTCCAATTATAGGCTTGCATGTAATTGCATTTAAAAATTCTTGTGCACCCACAAACGATTTGTGCCTCGCTATATGTCAATCTAGCAATGAATTCGGATGGAAAGCCATAATCCAAATACACATATTTGTTGACAATTGAAGCTTAAAATTGATTGAATGGGCTTTTGCATATTGTCGAATTATAATTGAAGGACATTATACAATTGTCAAAAAAGGACTACTTTAATATGAAATATGGGACATCTTAGGAGAATAATTAAAAAATAAATATGGCTATATGGACCTTTACAAGAATTTTGGGTGCAAGTATGATTGTGGTGAAAACCAAGGATATCGTTGTTGTAAATTCATATTGACAAATGGGGTATAAGGACATTGGATGTTGTATGATTGAGCTAAAAAACAAGGAACAATTGCTTGAATAATATATTGAGAAACTAAAAAATAGTTATGCTTTTGAAGAAGTCAATGCCAAAACATCAAGATATGGTTTCAAGAGTTTGTAAGAATAGAATAGAATAGAGATTTTTTTATCCTCTACGGAGACCAATTGGCCTATGGGACCCAAGCAAAAAGAGAGCAGCAAACGTATTACTGTCAAGATTAAAAATCCCCCCCAAAAGGGTTTTGAGGAAAAACCTTAGCAATAATAAGTATCTTTGGCATGTTTGTATAATTGTATAGAACGGAGTTCAATAAGTCCGGAGGACACAATTGAGTCCGTGCATCCATAACCTCATGGAGGTATGACCCCAACAAACCCACTGACACCGTATTCAATAACTCATGCAACGGTTGGTCAGGCACTAGTAATCGAACATACGGCTCACCGGATATGGGTAAGCGCTTAAGGCGGATCTGGAGGGCATGACATTCATCCTCAATGGCGTTACTGGTGGCAACACTGGCAAAAGCCTTTCCTCCGTGCTTCAGAGCCCAGCGTCCTGTCTCAATGCAAGGAGGCGATGTGCACTCGCGGTGAATGGAAGCTATAAGTCTGCTTCTTCATGGGCAAATGGGTGTACAAATGCGGTGTGGGGCCTCTCATGAGCCTAGGATTGACTTGTTGCCGATAGTGTGCCGACTTAACATGCGTCGAGCATCGCATCCGAGCTTGCGAAGGAAAGTAGCATCTAGGTACAGCTTAAGTGCCTTGTGATCTTTCTTTGTCCGTACATGTACGCATCTATTTGACTGTACACCCCAGCGTGAGAACCACTAAGCTTGCTTGTCCTTCCATGAGGCATTGCGTTGGGGACCCATCGCCATGGCCAAAAGCAAGGTTGGACAAGCGTATATCACCCATAGCGACCACCTTTTGGAAGTAAATGATATGGCATTCCAATGCGGCGGTTGAAGGGGTAGAAAACCTGTCTCCTGGAGTAGGATCTGATATGGAAATGTGGACTTTACCCCAAGGGCTCGTGCCAAGAAGGCTTTCTGCTTATGCTCGAGGTCATTCCAGGTGTTGAGGTCACCGGACCCCACATACGCCCCACAAGAGGGGCGGCTCGACTAAGGCCCTAAACAAGTGTGTTGGTGGCTCCAGGCATACAACCTCTGCTTTTGTGTTGTTCACGCATGGCATGTAGTGCTTTCCAACCTTCTTTGTGACCCACAACCCCGATGGCGCAAGGGCGAGCCCAACATTTATAGTTGAATCATATTTGCTTTTATTGCCATTACTAAAATTCCTATTAATGATACCATATATACCGAATGTCGTCTTCTTCCTTTTTTGCTTTTTGGGTTGCCCCTAGGGGGGCAAACCCTCGCTTATGTGGGCTTGTAGCATATCCTAGGTATATGCTGGAATATACCTAGAATATGCTGGTGACTGCTCCAAACCCATTGTTGCCTGTAAACTGGCGGTCTTGTGCGTTCTGGATGGCGGATGTTCCAACCGGGTAACTGGCAGGGCAGACCGAAGCTCCAAGATGCGGTGGGAAGCATGACATCGCTCACGAAATTTTGTAAGACAAGCATTACAGAACTTAAGGCTGGCAGTCTTTATATCTGTGGATGCCCAGGAACAGGGAAAACCTTGACAATGGAAAATCTAAGAAGATTTTCTGTGGAATGGGCTGAAGAAGTAAGTAGGTAGAATAGATTTGATGCCCTAGTTTTTAGCATTCCGAGGAATAACTCATGTAACTGAATTCTCTTTGGTATAGGCTGGTATGGTGGCTCCAGAGGTCTTGGTTATCAACTGCACCTCATTGACAGAGCCAAAGAACATCTACCCAAAGGTAAGTAACATTGCTCCTTTTTATTGCTAATATTCTCAGTGGACAATAAGAAATAGGGCATCATCTAATTGCTCAAATGCTGCCCAGATTTTGCAACTACTTCAGCCTTGAAAGAAAAGCATATCTTCGAAAGCCCCATTGGAGGAAGTTAAGAAAATGCTTTCCCATAGACAAAATGCCTCAAGGCAATGCCCAAAGAGGAAGGGACATTCTTTGATTTCTAAGAAAATGAGGTACACTCGTTAATAAAAAATTTCATGCTTGTATGTTCACAATGCAAGGCTGACATGTAGTTTTGTTGTGCAAGACTTACAATTCTGGATGAAATGGACTTTCCCATATCTAGAGATCTAGGAGTACTGTATGAATTGTTTCAGCTGCCTAAGTATCCAAATTCCAGCTGCATTCTTATAGATACGCGATTAGTGTGGAATAGCGAGTACTATATGAATTGTTTCAGTTGCCTAAGTATCCAAATTCCAGCTGCATTCTTATAGATACGTGACTAGTGTGGAATAGAGGAGACCATATTGAGTGTTGAGAACAGGGCAAACAGGACTAGTGCAAAACCCATAGATTCAATCTCTAATATAATCCTGAACAGACCAATTGCTTTGTTTGTTATTGTCTCAATCAATATCCTTCAGTCTCGATTGCCTATATAACTCTTTCAGATTGCTCTTTCAGATTCAGTAACAAAAGCAGAGCTACAGAGTATGCCGAAATAACCATGGTCTAGATGCAGGCATGTACAAGTAGGTTTGCTAGGCCCTAGCACGTTGGAGAAATCTATGGTCATGTCTTGGGTTCTGGTAAGTCAAGCATTTTGCTTGTCTTTGCAATATTTTCCTGGGCATTCCGAGCAAGCTGCATTTCAACCATTGGGGTTGAGATGTCGTTTGTGGTTGTCTATCCATTACTTCCACGACCCTTGGCTTCTGCAACCTTCTGTTGAGAGTACTAGGATGCACAATACTATAGCTTTTACTTCGGGCAAGATAAAAATCCTATCTTATTTATATTAGGCTTCTTCTCTTGTTCATTGTTTTTCTTCTTTGTGCCTCCAAATTCTTTGGTCTTAACTTTTCTTTCTATTACTGTGCTAACCTACAAAAATACAAGGCAACTTATATATTTGTCAAGGCCTTTTACAATCAATCAAAATTGCTATTTCAAAACAATAGAGTACTTGATACCATGACTTTATGAGGATTGGCCTGAAGAGATCTTTGGTGCTCGGGATTCATAAGGACAAGTCTAATAGAGGAGAGAATGGAAATACATGTTTTGTTAGCATAGAAATGAGATAATTCCTTGAAGACCATCGAAGGCCATGAACCCTAGCCATTTGAAAGGATCAAAAACTCGTGAAGAGGTCTTGCCAAATGAATTGCTACCATGTATATTGCATGGTGTTTAGACAACATTGGATTTGAAAAAGGAGAAGGTTGGATGGGAAATCAAGCAATACAATGTACTTGGTAAGTTATTACAGCTAGTAATACTTAAAAAGCAAGTTGTATGTGTACTTTAGGATATGTGGATAGTCCAATCATTGTCAATTTGGTTGGTTTAAACGTCCTATTCAAACATCAAATCTCGTTACCCATCCGTTCCAACCTATGACCCAATTGTCAATGTCCTTCAGTTAAGATGCATGAGTTGGTGGATATCTTTAGCATCTAGCCAAGTATAGTGGAATAACAAAGCAGTGAGATAGAATTCAAGGAGGACATAAGCGTTGCGAGGCTACCAAGTGTGTGCTTGTGAAGCACACAAGAATGAGACACAGCACCATGAGAAGCAAGATTATAAGAGAACAGTGGATGCGTAAAGGTCTTGCACGAGAAACTAAGTGTACAAACTCTTGCAAAATAAGCAAATACAACTAGTGTAAGGACCTTGCCTGAGGAATACTTTATTTTTTTAACTCTTGAGAATGTATTTTTCAAAATAGTCTTGTCAAATGTCTTGTCGTTAGGGTTTGAGTTGCTCTTGGATCTTTCCGCTTGTTTGGGCGTGCGCCTTGGAGCTTCCGGTTGTTTCTTCTTCAAGCAACCGCATATTACTCAAGGTAATTAGAAACTTTTCTTTTTTCCTTCTCATCAATACATTGCTACTCGCCTCGTAGAGCTCGTGAGATTTCTGACACAATTGCATAAGGTCAAAACTTGATGAATTCTTTGTATCTTTTAGGTCGTCACAACTGTTCATATCAGTAGAAAATTAGCTGCAGGCCTTAGAATGAGAAGCTCCCCTACGTCAGATAATGTTACTCAAGTACTTGTAACATAAGCATTTACGACTTCTATCTGTATAGCCAAAAAATGAGTCCCCGAGTTCTTTATGTATACGTACAGAACAGATATAGCCAGAGAAGGCTTCCAATTGGAATTTTACTGTAACGTGATCGAATATTAAGCAAATATAAATAGATTTTGTCCCAAATGTTTAGGATTATGGTTTTGAATTGATTGTCAAATACTTTGAACTATGATTCAAGCCACTTCATCCTCTAGCGATGGCGGGCAACGATGGGCACTTTTTCTAGTAAATATCATAATGCAGATTACTTAAATGGCAGTCGAATGACAGTGCGTATCACTTGAATTGCACATGAATGGCACACCCATGTCAACTACATGTCAGAATGCAGGACTTGAATGGCATTTGAATGATAAACATGTCAATTGAACGACAATAATAAATGTTTTAACAACACTTAAATGACACAAAAAAAATGGAGCATAAAGGACACAAATATGCATATTTGGCACACGTCCAAAGTTCCATTCGTATGTCAAAGCTATCTTCGTAGTAGTGATATTCATATAATAAATGTATAATATGTTCTGGTAGTGATATTCATAATTGTATAATATGTTTTAGGCAGAACCGCTGAACGGTGAAATGACGAGGCCAAGTTGCCCTATGGCCAAGGCCAACACGTAAAATGGGAATAAAAAATATACCAATCTAAATATACCCAAACAGAATATGCTTTCAGACATTTACAATAAATAGGTTTAGTATTGCAGATATATCTTCATCCACAAGCAACAGTTTTCCCGCTAAAACGAAGGCGGGGTCTCGTCGTTTAAATAATAGCCGTTGGATCTCGATCCCGGCAGATCCCAATCGCCCACATCAAATTTTAAATTCAAACGACAAAAGGCGCGTTCTTAGGAAGGAAGAAGAAGCAGGGCGGCCGCTGCAGCATACTTAGCTTTTTCTGTGGCATTTTTGTGCTTCAATCCGCCTGCAACTATCTATTCCTGAAGCAGCCAATAAGACCAGAACAGTCGCTGCATCACATTCTACTTTTGCATTTTTCTCTTTCAATCCATTTGCAACGCTCTGCCTCAGAAGCTCCAAAATGCCGTCTTTTGGAAACTCGAACAGGCCCGGCTATGGCGCCTCTGACAGTGAGGAACTTCCGCAGGATTTTTGCGCTTGCGAAGAAGAAATGGATGGCTGCAAAACGCCCAAATCCAGAGTACACAAAATCCGGCGATGTCCGCCTACTCCACAGAAGCCCAGGCCGGCCAGAAAATCCCAGCAGCTTCCTCAGGGAAGCTTTTTTACTTCGCCGGACTTGGAGCTCTTTTTCGTTCAGCGAGGTCTGATGGCTAACTAGCACTGGGTTTCTGCTTGTTTTTCTAGTGCTGCAATTGGGCAGATTCTGGTGGGCGTTTAGAAGGAAAAAAAACTGGTTTTTGTGGATTTGGAGGTCCAGTTTTGCAGATTCAAGACAGCGTTTTAATACTTTTCGGAGGATCAAAGCTAGATGATCTGCTGATTTGTTTGTATTTAATCTTTCAGACTAGCTGCAGTCTGCATTGTATGAGTAGGCAAATAGTTGCCTTGTACAAAAAAATATATCATTTCTTGAACTTCAGCTGTAGGGTTTATGGTTTAGGCCACCATTTTTTGTTCAGTATTTCTCTATTCACTTCTCGATTCTTTTGAATAAAACCAAAGCACATAGGCCATATCTAGCATTTGGAAATCTAGCAAGAATATAAGATTACGTGGTTGACATTACAAGAAATAAATTCACTTTATAATTTGGAGTATGATTAATCATTGTAGATGTTGCAATAAGTAGTTGAACCTTCATCCTTTGGGATGTTTTTGTTCATAACCATGTTTTGCAAGTGAATGGGCAAGAGTTCTCCTTATGTTCTTTACCCATTGGATAGGTTGGCCAATATGGTCTAGGTATGAAGGGGATAAACACCAGTGTGAGCCCCTTATTTGATAAGCGGTAAGCAAGGTTGTTTATCCCCTTCAACCGGCAGGCAAGCTTCCTCACCCGCAGCTAGATTATCGATGGAAAGATGCACATTGGTGCATGCTACGAAGTTTAGAGCTGCATGTTATTTATCCTCATCGTAGGGCTTGAATCATCGGTAAGGATTGCTTGGATTAGAAAGCCTGCCAGTTAAGGGGCCTATTGCCAACAAGTATGTGTAAATGTGAACTCAATAACATAATGTGATGCCTTTTGCTCCAAGAATGTGGACTATCAAGCAATAGTACAAAAAATCAAGTTCAAACAATGAAAGTTCTCCTGATTCCACAAACTTATATATTTATTTTTTCAAATCAAATAAAAAGAATGTGATAGGTTGTCTCCGACAGAGCAAGACACCAGAAGATGTTGCACGATTAATTCAAATCAAGCATCTTGACTTTTCTGCATAGGATTCTGTTTTATCTGATTCAGAAGAATAGACATTCGGCATTGGATTCCTTTGCTCTTGTACTACATCTATTAACTACTTCCATGCCATGTACGTCCATTTAAAATTCATCTCAAAACGGAAGTTCGTGACTCAGCAAAAAATATGACATGACGATAACTAAAAGAAAAAGGCCTTATTCCATCCATTCACACTAAAATCAACCACCTTAGTAGAGTGAACCCCTCAAAAGCAAATCCATATACAATTCTTTATCAATAGGGAAGAAGATCTTTGAACATATTTGTTCACCACCTGAGACACTTCAATAAACTTGCAATTGAAGGAATCAGCTTTTGTAAGTAGACTATTATTATAATTGGTAGTGTAATCTTTTAACAAGTCTCTAATGGCATAGAAAAATGCCATCACGAAGAGGGGATCCTTAGATGCATTCAGATGCATTGTTTATCTGGTAGGATCGAGCACAAAACATTTGTGATAAAGTTTGATTATACGATACCATAGCAGATGCTCAGTATAAAACGGTGAAATACAAACTTCAAAACTTAAGGATAACTGATAAATATAGGATGTGAAGCTTAGCTAAGTTTATTCTTCCTCCACATGGCTTCTCTACAGAGCATTACAAAAAATCACTAATCATTGAACTTTATCTGTTATATCAACAGAACAACATGTTTGCATATTTGATAAAACTAAAAACGGAGCAGAATGAAAAGATGTTCCTAGTGCTAGCAAACTACAGGACGTCATGTGCTCGTCCTTATGCAAAATGTGGACCGAAATTTCTGGTCATTGCCACTTAACATGACAGAAAGTTTAGTTTGCAACCCTTGCTCCTGCAGTCTCTTATATCTGGGAGCAATTTTCCTGCTTAAGCTATGGCGAAAATATGATGGAAAAGCCACTGCATCTTCAATACTTTTTCCCATGTTATGTACAAGGTATTCCAGCTTTGGTTGCAAAGATTTACTTACACTCTGGACAAGAATAGGAGGAAACCCAGCAACTAAAACAGCTATTTGCTTCAAATTCAAGCCTAAATTCTGTAAGTGCTCTACGCGTAACTTCAAGGACTTTTCAACATCCCTACAAACAATATGAGGGTACTTCATCACAATCCAGTTGATAACTTCCTTTGCAAGCCCAAGTTCAGACATAAACGATATGCATGGGCGAAGACGAGTTTCGACATTGCTTCCCAAAATATTAGGAGAGCGACAAAGGATCTTACCCAATTCATCTCCTTTCTGAATGCCAAGACTAGTCAAAAAAGCAACAACAGGTCCAAGCTTTTTCTCTATACTAAAACTCAGCAATCTAGGGCAAAGGACAATGACCTTGCCCAACTTGTTCTGTGGAACACCTGCATCTTCAAGGAATGCCAAAACAGGGCATAATTTTTCCTCCACATTATAAGTAAGAACTGGTGGAAAACGAACTATTGCTGTTGCTATTTCCGCAGCTGTAATATCTAAGCTATTTAAACAAAGATACATGGGCGCTAACCTTTGTTGTAGATCCAGGGCAAGGAGCTTTGGGCATTGCTGCAATACACGAGGAAGTTTTTTCTTCGGAAGAGCGATGCCCTCCAGAAAAGCCCAATTAGGTCGCAGTGTTTCTTCCACATTTGCTGCAGACAGTTGCTTGCATCTGGTCATCATCCGAAGTATTGTATCTTCTTTCAGTCCTTTGGACTTCAAGAAACCTTCAGTCCCTCCATCAATTTCACTGCTCATTTCTAAGCTTCAGACTAAAAGCCTAGGGTTCGAAATAATGCGGCATTGGAGGTTCTGGGTTTGTCCTAATCCTAATGTGCAATGGAAAGTACCGTAGGTGCCATTCTTAGATAGAATGAGGATGACCCCATAATGTAGCAATTTTTTAGGTTATCCATTCTATGTAAGAATGGCCCTCCAACTCCAATTATTATGTACTAGGTAATGCACGTCCGGAAGAAATTCCATGCTATAATTTTTTGAGGCGGCCCCGCTAAATGAGGCAGTACGCGAGCGGTGGAGCCGCGAGTGTGCTGCCGAGTGTGGTGGCGCCGCCGAAAAAAATTATTGCCGAAATTTCGACCGGCGTGCATTACCTGACATAATAAACTGGAGGCTGAAATTACGTACGTAAACAGCTATGGCGGAGATGGCTTCCTTGCTATGGCGTAGTGTTTTCTATTTACTGCTAATTCCTTCCTGTGGATGTGGTTTTTAAGATTTAGGCTTTGGCCTGGATAGTACACTAGTCTGGCACTTTTTTATATAATCTCTTACATGCAATATAATACTCTGCACCGCATCCCCCTCCCCCCCTTCCCCGCCCCCCCCAAAAAAAAAAATATATGTGTACAAGAGTACAACGCTGCCTTTTGCTATGGGCAGCTTGCAGTACTTTGATTCTGATGTGTTTGAACAACCTTTAGCTTGCTGTGCTCTAGCATCAAGGCTTAGCATCAACATCTGATTCACAAATGGTTAAGTGATGGAATATGATTTCAAACCATTATCAACACCGGGGGAATTGAATTCCCTGCCAAAGTAGGCAACACCAAAGAGGCTTAAGAAGAAATGCTTGAAGAAAAACATGAAGAATATGCTTACCCACAAAACAACATAGACCTATGCCTCGCCCCTATTATAAATACAAAGTAAGAAAAAAACTTAAACTCTAGATGATCTTCAATTGAAGGACTTGCTTAAGGCCCTCCACACAAGCTGGGAAAAGCACTCAGCACAAGCCCTGAGTCTTCTTCGTCCCACAAAACACTGCTGGATAAGGCTCTCCAAGCTGCAAATTTGCTGTCCAGATTGCCTTTGCAGGCAGTTACAGAGGAGGAGGAACGAATAAGGCAACTCATCGCCTTGTAACTTTGGCCTGCCATTCTTTTTTTAATCCGGCATGCATCAGACCATAGAACAAAAAACCTAAACCCCACATAAATTCACCCACATGCTACGTCATCTTTTCTACGTATTTTCATACAAATATACCCCACTAACCATTGCAAGTCATATATTTTAACATACTTGAACCTTGAATTGCAAGCGTTATGTAAGAATGGCCCTTCAGGAAGAGTAGAAAATGATCAAAACTAGCTTCAACATCACAATCATGTCAAAACTTCTTCTACTAGTGCATTTTTGTGCTGCCATGTCTCATGCCCCAATATCGGGGAGTCACAATTAAGTGCAACAATTTCGGATCACAGGTTAAAGGGGTCATGTTAGATCCTGCACGCAACACACTTAAGGTTGATCGGAAAAAATCTTTCCTGATTGTGATATTGTTAGCGTAAGCAAACTGGTCCGCAATGGGGACCAGGGGAATCACGAACCAAATAGCGATCAACGAGCCGCTATTAGAAATCACGGATCGACTAGCTTACTCTATAACATTACATCACTCTCCATACACGACATGAATTTTTAGATGGAAGCCCTAATTTCGTGATTTGTTTTTGGGGTCGACAGAAACAAATCTCTAATTTCGTGATTAACCGCTTCCACCAAAACCCTACATTTATGACAACAAACCTTACTGAAGTGGTACATAACATGTACATGACAAATACACCACTTGTCAACATATAGATATAATATTAAATCTCAACACCCCCTCAAGGGTGTCTTTGCCATGAAACAAAAGAACAAACTGAATGACAAGAATACTCTGTTATATGCTCTTCCTGCCATTAGGAAAAGCTATTCTGCTCAGCTTCACTTCTTGTCACAACACTTATACTACAAAAAGTAAAATAAACAAGTAACAGACAAATTGAATTCAATAAAGCTCTTCCTAAATAAAGCTCCCATTTTTCCTGTTTCATTCAGAGAGATCAACTCCCCCTTGACTACCACTTCCCTTATCACAGCTTAAAGGACCTTCATGCCCATTTCACTGAGGTATTCCTTCAATCATTAATGTTTATTTTCCCTTCCTCCACCTTTTTCCTGGAGAAGTGGTACTGCACTTCTATGTGTTTGGCTTGTGTGAAATTGCTGGGATTCTTAACAAGGCTTACTGCAGCCTTGTTGTCATTATAAAGGACAATGGGCTTCTTTTGATCAACATACAAATATGTTAGCAACCTTCTAAGCTACACTGCTTCCTTTGAAGCAGCACAAATTGCCATATATTCACTTTCACATGTGCTAACTGCCACAACCTTCTGTTTCTTGCTAGACCAGCTTATCACTCCCCCTTGCAGCTTAAAAAGGAAGCCAGTGCATGATCTCCTGTAGTCTGTGTTCTCGCCTGCATAATTAGCATCCACAAAGCCCTCCAAGGTCAGCTGTAGGATGGCATTTCCCTGACAACACAGATCAAGCTGTGGTGTGCTTCTAAGATACCCCAGGATATGTTTACGAGATTGCCAATTTGTAGGTTGGGGATCCTCCATGTATTGGCTAGCTGTAATCACACTTTATGCAAGGTTAGGCCATACCATGAAGTGCATGAATGAACCAATGATGCTAGGATAGAAAGCCTCCATGGTGTTTGTCCCTGTGTGATCTAAAGATGCATTATGAGCATGAGATATGGCAGGAGTACTTACAGCACGATAAGTCATCATGTTGATATGAGTGAGCAGAGACTCAATCCCTTCTGCTTGATGAAGAAGAAGATGTTTGAATGCTCGATCTCGAACCACATGAACGCCAAAAGTATTTCAGATCTCCAAGATCTGTCATACGAAATCTGTGGGCAAGCTAGCTTTTGTATGCTGAATCAAGAAAGAATTGTTAGACGCTAAGATAAGATCATCAATGTACAATACAATGATGGGATTTTCCAACCCTCTTTTGATACACACGTTCCAGTCTTCATAGCTTCTTTCAAAGCCTTGCCCTGTAAAGAAAGAGTGAATGTTATGGTACCAAAGCCTTGGAGACGGCCTCAAACCATAGGAGGCACGCTTAAGTTTGCATACGAGATGCTCTTTATTTGACTGCTCATAGCCTTGTCTTGCTTGAGATAAACCTCTTCGTCTATTTTGCCATGAAGAAAAGAAGATTTCACATCCATTTGCTGGAGATCCCAATCAAGTACTGCAGCTATAGCTAACACAACTCGAATAGATGTGAGACGTGCCACAAGGGCAAAGGTTTCATAATAGTCAATGCGGGGCTTTTGGGAACAACCCCTGGCAACCAACTTGGCTTTGTATCGAGACATAATATGGTTTTTGTCATATTTAAGCCTATAGATCCACTTACATGTAATTGCTTTGCAGTTTGGAGGCAGTGGGCAGAGCTCCCATGTGTGATTGTCCAAGAGAGATTGGTGCTCTTCATCCATTGCATGCTGCCAATGTGCCTTTTGAGGACAAGTAAACGTCTCCTGATAATGCACAGGTTCACCTATGGAGGCCCTTGTGTGCAGCAACAAGTATGCTGCACTAAGAGGTTTTCTACGCTCAAGATACTCAAGCATCCTTGCAGTATGCTTGGCCAACCGTGTGAACCGTATGCTTGGCTTGGCATCAATGTCAACCATAGGTATCACATTTGATACTGCAAAACAAGAGTGGTGCAGCGAAAGATCTAATGTCCCTGTTGCTGAAAAGCATGGAAGGACAAAAATGTTAGTAGTTTCATATGTCCAATTTCGATGGGGATAAAATTCCTATGCCAAAACCTGTCAAGGACATTGAGGTCAACTTTATCATCCCTCTCTCTCTACCAACTATTGTGCAACAAAACAAACACTTCTATTGATGTCTACATACATATCATTTTCAACCAAAGTATGCAACCAAACTGGCAAGTTTCAGCAATAGTATGCATATGGTGGAGATAAGCTCTTCAATGGCTCCATAGGCCCTATGCAAAGAGTCTTCAGCGGCAAATTATGTGCATATAATTAAAGCCATATGTGTAGAAATGCAATGTTAGAATCTTGGTGCCAATGTAGGATATAATTGTTGAGATTTAAAGCCACCACCTCATGAATAATATCCCTATTCATAGTCCACACGAGCAATATGTGCACACCAGGGCTCGAAAATAGCAATGAGTTTAGCCAGAAAAAATGCCGCTGTCTTTTTGAGGCTACCGGAAAAAATATATATTAGTGCATTTTTAAATGTATTATGCCGGAAATTTGTTATTTTTTTTGCCGGAAATTTGCCGGAAATTTTTCAGGATGATCGGAATTTAAGACAAGTGGGCGGATTTTTAGGGGAGGAACTGCCCTATTTTCGAACCATGGTGCACACGACAATGCAATATAGGGTTCTGACAAATTTCGAACAACGCGCATTGGACGTTACCAGTGGATGCAACCCCACATGTTTGGAACCAAAGAAATGTTTGCAGGGAGCTTGGCTGCCACGATAATTTCTTGTATAATTATTGAATTGCTCTTAACAGCTTGCTAGCTGAGCTTGATCGACTCAAGTTTTCAACTTGAGTTGCAAGTATTATTTGTATATATGGACTTCCCCTTTTCTTGTTATGTAGAATAAAATTTGTGGATTTGCTTCAAAACAAGATTCTTTACCTACTGCTAAGAAACTAAGGATGAGGATCACATCTTTATGGGAACAATGCTCCTATAATGGAGGAAACCGCATTGGGGAGGGGGTTTCCTGAAATAAACCCCCTGGCGGCTGCCCGCGAGCGGCGGCAACTGGGTCGGCGATTCTGCCTCCGGAATAGAAAGCGGCACAACAATTCCGCTCAAGCGGTCACCTGCAAAGAATCAACCAAAACTCCCAGTTGCCATGTTGTGGCAGCATGGAATGTGGCAGCATGGAATGTGGGAAGCGGAGTTTATTCCGTCCGTGGAATGGAAAACGAGGCTTCTTCAAATGCGCTTCCCAGTTTCCAAGCTTAACTTGCCATGTGGCTCAAAAATTTCAGGTGGCCCGAAACCACCCTAAAGCTATTGACGTGTCATGCTGACGGATAAAAAAGGTCCCTCGATAATATCCAAACGGGATCCCATAAGCTAGACAGCTCCAGCTATGGCAATTTCACCTTCAGCTTTCCTTGCCCATAGTAGCAGGATGTCGCCGCTTCATCAACCATCCTTGCTTTTCCTTTCTGGCAAGGTAAGTGAGCTCCCCTGAATCAGAATTATAGATTGAATTTGTTGTAATTGCAAGTAGCAGCTTTAAGTTCTGTTAATGATGTTATCCATTCTATTAACACCAAGTGTTCGCTTTACAGAATAGGAGTTTGCCTTTGAGGAGCAAGGAGGATCGAATTTGTGCGTGCTATTTTTCAGCAAATGATATCTGTGAAGTTTATGGTAATTGGTCCGCCCGCATTCCGTGTCTGTAATTTTGCAATTTATTCTAATGGGGATTAAACCTTAATTACGTGAAAGGAGGGTACATTATTGGAAGTTCTCTAATGTCTTCTCTTTGTACTATCTGGATGTGCGCACATTTCCTTATATGGGCAATGCTAGACAGGGGAAAAGGTGCTTTGTATGTCATGCCCTTGGGCATTTTACTAAGCGTATATTTTTTTTGCAGAATCTGATTGTAGTCGCAGATCTCTTCTTGTGCCAGTCATGACATTCCTGTTTTCTACTATTCAAGCGAAAGATGCAATAGCAGAAGCCTTTGCCGATAGTATGTTTTGAACATGGCTGTAAAACTACCATCTCATCGTTACCAAATGCATTGGTCTGATGATGCACATTTTATGATGGAACAAACACTAGACTCTAGGTTTATCTTAAAAGAATAGACCTTGTCATAGTTTTGTTTATCCTGAATTTCCAAAGGAAACTGGAAGTGTCATAGGTATCATATTTATTTCTACAAGCTATAAAGCTTCTTTAACCTGCGTTTGTCATGCTTCAATTGTTTTATGGTTAACTCCATACTCAATTAATTGTTTTCTGCTTAAACGGAATTGGAGGTTGTTAAGTCCATGAATCCACCATGAAATAGTATTTGATATTTCTGCCTTTGCGTAGTGCTACAAAAATGTTGGCATGACAAAAACCCTGCGTTTTTTCAAAGGATTAGAATGGGAAATGCTAGAAAACAGAGAGTACAATTCGCACCCAAGATCCTACTTCCATTTTTCCACGTCGCTATCATGGGTGCAATAGACAATGTTTGGTCAAAGCCAAACATCACATGAGATTTTAGGCTATGTAGACTCATCTCATCCGGTGAGATCCAATGCAGCAATTGGTAGCTTATCCTGTTACGTTTTTAATTTTGTGATAGTGTAATTGTCTAAACTTACTCTAGTTTTCCGTATAGATATAAGAAAGAACTAGTCAATGATGTACTATTCCTATGTAATTTGTTTTGTCTTAAAACCATTCTTTATCCTGCCAGGTCTAATTTCTTCGTCACTTTAGTGCCAGCCTTACGAGGGAAGGACTATGGGAAAACAAGGATGCGATATCCTGACTATGTGGAAACAAGCTCTGGTTTGCAGTATAAGGTTCAGAAATTGTTGTAGAATTTTTTATTACATTAAGTGTATGCTGTGTGAAGTTTGTTCTTGAAGATCTTTTATCATAATAAAATCTAAGCATAGAGAGATTTTATACGTGTAGTGGCCATTGCATGATACTCCTTTGGTTGGCAGTCTTCTTACTGTAGTTCAGTTCTACTGCGTCCCCTTGCTTGTATTTCATTGCTGTCCAACATTTATTTTGATCTAGGGGAGCTACCTGTTCCATGATCACAAGGACCCATTTCAGATTAATAGCTTCTTCATAATCTTACTGCCTTTCAGACAGTTTTCTGACATGGTAAAGCCATGGAAGAGGTTCCTTGACAAGAAGCTTCTATACAAGAGAGGTGCACACATGGATCTAAACATAGAACTTTGAATTTTGTAATGCCAGCACTTAGTGGAATTTAAAGGCAGGCGTATGCATTTCAATATTATCCAGAACATATGGCGTACAGTGCAGAAATAATGTTTTTTGGCTCCTGTTTGTATCTGCATTACAGGATTTAAGCATACACTTATCATAGACTTAGTTTTCCATATTGGGAGTCAAAACTCTATTAGTAAATGATGTGGTGTGTATCCTGTGCTTACAATGTGGATAAAAAATGAGAGCACTGAGGCGCTTGATGCGCTAGGGTCTGATGGAAACATGTTTGTGGTTGCTTAATTGAGTTTATTTTTACAGGACCTTAAAACTGGCTTGGGAGAAAGTCCAAAGGCCGGCGAGACAGTTGTGGTATGTCTTTGACAAAAGCTCATATTGCCTTCCACATTTGCTGCTCGTCTCTTCCATATACTAGTTTTTTAATTTTAACCCGTACAAAATGACAATGAGCATCAGACATGGGATCTCATTAGCATTAGTTCCGTGCGCACAAGGGCGTCAAATATGGGCTAGCATTGTAGTTTGAAATATCTGTATGCAGGTTGACTGGGATGGATACACTATTGGCTATTATGGTCGGATTTTTGAGGCTCGTAATAAAGCAAAGGGAGGTTCTTTTGAGGTAAATTGCTCCACAATGAATAATCTGTCACAAGGATGTAGTCTCCTGTCCATGCATTGTACACATAATAGGCATTTCTTAAAAACGATCTCTTTTGAATTATTGCAGGGTGATGAGAAAAGCTACTTCCATTTCAAAGTTGGAAGCCATGAGGTAATTTCCTACCCTCATATTTATGTGTCATGCAACTGACATGCATTCCAGGTCATTCCAGCATTTGAGGAAGCAATATCTACAATGTCTGTTGGAGGCATAAGAAGGTCTATCCTTCCTATTTTAGCACGAGCTTGTTTTTTTTGTGAAACATATCTGATACTGGTTTATCTCAACAGAATAATTGTTCCTCCTGATCTTGGTTATCCAGAAAAAAACTTTAATCTCCAGGGTCCCAGACCAACAACATTTTCCGTGAGTGTCATTAAAAATGCACTTTTACGTTGGTATAACACTTCGTGATTGGTTGTTTCATGCAATGCAGGGACAAAGAGCATTGGATTTTGTTCTAAAAAATCAAGGACTGATCGATAAAACTCTCCTTTTCGACATTGAGCTCTTGAAGATTTTGCCAAATTGAAACATCTATATGAATAACTCATTTGGATGTGGCTTTGCATTCCTGCACTCAGCTCCATGCATGAAAGAAGCAAACAAACAAACATGGGTTCAACTTGGAGAATCATTGTTGGCTTTTTGCATTAACTGGTTAACACACAAGATGAAGCATCTCTTTTCATGAAACGTCCAAAAGTATGTTTTGCCCATGTTTTCTGCAATAATCCTTGTTCATCTACCATATTTGGTGGGAATGGGGAACATATCTACCAGTTATCTAAAAAACTATGCAATAAAGCGAAGAGAACAAGATTGAATTGGATTGAACGCAGCATCTGAAGAGTATATGAGAAAGATAAGTACAAAAACTTAAACCAAACTTCAGTATGGTATAAAATCTAAGCTGGGAGGTGTTAGAGGTTATACAAGTGCGCTTTTACAAGAGTACAATGCATGGATGAAGAGCACACAAATGTTGGACATGGGTTACCAATATAAATATGCGCTTTGGCACCTGTGAACTCTGCCACACTGTCACAAACAAGGGCCAGGGATAGGGGACAACGAATTTATGGAATATGCTGGGTTGATTTCATGCAAATAAGGACTAACGTGATTTGGAGTTTTTGTCTGGCCCTTTACCTAAGTCAAGCTATAGACAATATGAAATGCCATGTGACCACATGATGTCACCAAGTCGTGGAAGAAACTACAAGGAAAGGGTCAATCCTTAACGCGTTCTTCTTTCTTATCATCTGCAGAGGAGCGCTCCAAATGGACCAAGCGGAAAGCACCGGAATTCAATCTCAAGAAATGGATACCCAAACCGATCGAATGCGGGGTTTTGAAAGGCTTCCTTTGGAATTAGTGGGTCGGATTCTGTCTCTGACCGCTCCTCAAGACATTTGCAGATCAGCTCTGGTGTGCCGAGAATTTGAAGAAGCATCTAGACTAGACATCACATGGCAATCCATGCTTCCCGATGGCTACCAACAATTACTGGCCCAGGCCGTTGATCAGAATGTGCGTGATCTTACTGGAGCTAGAAACATCTACCGTGCTCTCGCATCTCAGATCTCTATCTCCGATGGTAACAAGGTAAACCCATTTTCTTTTTCAAAAAGAAACGGCCTATTTGATCCGTTGCCCTTGGTTTAGAGTTTAGAACATGTTGCCTCGCTCATTCATTATCGTTGATATAGATATTCTGGTTGGATCCTGCTACCGGAGGTATGTGCTACATGATCTCCTCCAGACTTTTTGGTATAATATGGATGAACCAGAGTTATTGGAAATGGCGTTCACATCCACAATCCAGGTATAGTGAACTTTTCCTTTCATTCGGTGGACTGTAAAAAACCTATTTTATTCTATTCTATTATTTCTGGTTAGGGATGCTGCTTATGTGGTTTCCTGCTTATACTTGCCCTAAAAAAAAAGGGGGCCTTGAAATTTCCACCCCAAACGCCTTGTTTTTTTAAAACATAAAGAAATATAGTCCTTGGTTTAATCATGCATTCATCTATCTAATAAAGTATTTAAATGCAGATTTGCTGAAATTGCTTATTTAAGCTATGTATGGTGGTTTAGCTTGGGAGGCAGTTTTGATTGTCGATTGCGCCCTGGTTATTACACAGTCTTTCTAAGAATGAGAGTTGAAGGCTCGCAATCTTGTTGGAATATATCACCAGTAACATTTACTCTTGATGTATCATCTAATCCTTTGGTGGTATCACGCCGTCATCTAGTCAACTTTGGACAAGAACAACATAGACAAAGAGAAGAAGCTAATATCACAAACCCTACTCCCATAAGGCCAGCTAATGGAGGATGGACAGATTATAATATTGGAGATTTTCAGGTGGATGGCTCCAATAACCTCATTACTATAGCGTTTCGTATGGAAGAGACTGATTGTAACTGGGTAAAGCGTGGCATTTACATTGATAGTATGATAATTTGTCCAACAAATCTTGTTCCTCCATTGAATGCCCCATTGGATATATGACATTCCGTTCTAATTTTACTATAGCAAATGTAAATGTTGCAAAGATTTCTCTTCAAGGGTATGCATTTTATAACCTAGTAGTTTATGCATAGTTCAGCAATGCTATATGATTATGTTGAAACTTTTGAGAAGTTCGACCAATCCCAATTACCAATGTTATATCCGTAAACAACATTGGGGGCTTTTTTACTTATAATTTTGAACATTCAGCATTAACTTAAATATTGCATTCAGAATTCAGTGTTACAAAATACTGCACAATATATGAAACTCCAAAGCAAAATAAACTTTGCAGAGCTCCATCTTATACAAAAATATCATTATAAAAAAGCAAGCAAGATGCCAAGATCTTGTTGCCTACTGCCAATGGTCCTTCATCTCTGGTAGAAGCAAGCAATATATCAAAATCTCTCAACTTTCAAGCAAAAGGATTAAAATTCAAGGTATTCTCATAAATGCTGCATCTGAGCCTTTGAGAGATGATGCGGAATACTTAATTTATTTATCTAGTAAAATAAGGGAGGTGGAGTACCAATGGTGATGTGCCCATCTTTGGCGCTGATGTGGTGGCTCACGTGGCATCCAAATAAGCGCAGGTGTAAACCTAAATGGTGCGGTAAGTTTTTGTTTTGATTTAGGGTTCATCCTTCTACGGCGGATCTTTGACCGGATTTGGCTCATGATTCATCCTTTATTGTGTCCGGACATCAGCTAGATGGTGACGCTTTTGCTCTTCTGGAGACATACTAGATGTTCTTATCTTGGCACCATTCATTACCTCAATGGATATAAGGTAGCACTGTTTTTTTCTACAAGCTGTTTTTTTCTACTGCTGCAATGGATTTAAGGCATCAACAACCTCTAAAACCTGCTTTTTTGTTGGATTCATGAGGTGGACACAAATCCAACCGTTATTTTACAAGATCAGTGAGATGGCATGAAATGGTAGAATCCTTACCATTCCTTTCTTCCCTCGATTTTACTAAACTGAGTCTAAGTTTGTAAGATGTGCGCATCTTAAAATAAGATGCTTAGATGTAGATGTGTGCGCATCGACACCCGCATCTAACATAGATGCTTCACCTTATTTTTTCAAAATTTTTTTTTTGCCAAAAACACTTGGATTAGGTTGCCTGATATCGATGACCCTAAAATAGGTGCAGTTTGTTGCCTCTTTGGCCTTCTGTAACCATTTTCTCTTCAAAGCTCTTTGCTGACGATGGGGCAAGCGACAAACTGGGTATGTAGGGTCTATAGGGAGGTCGAGAGTAGGGCCAGAAGTTTGCATCTGGATTAAGAGGTCAGCAACAGAGAAAAAGGGTATGTTGTAGCCGATCAGGAGACCTGCAATAACGCAAAAGGATCTGCAGCAAGAAACCTGTAACAGCAAGATCTGTAACAGTTTTCTCTTCTATTATTCATAAATATTCCGTATTTTAATTCTAAAAGTCTCTATAGATCAAAGGTATTTACGGCTCCAATGGAGTGAAGGTATTTTTTGACAATTTAAGTTTTTTTCAAACGCATCTTAACCGCATCTTAAAACTTAGATGCTTCCATGCTTTAGATGCTTTTGATGTGTCGCATCTGACGCATCTCTCTTAAGATGCTTTTGAACTGAGAAGCTTCCCTCCTTTATTTTCCTATGTATTTTGGGCAGCCAATCTTATGTATAAATATGATGCAGGTCTTTGTTTTCATGAACACTGGTGCTTTGGAGGTCTTTTGAAGTTCCTTGGAGGCTGCATATGATTTAGAAGTCCATGAAGCGACAATTTAAAGCATTGAAGTAGGTGAATCTATCTCATTTTATTTATTTCTTAATACTTGTGTTCTCATTGCCGATGCTTTCCATTGTTTTTGCAGCCGTTTGGATTGGCTTGTTTTCCATTTGTTTTTATTTGCAGCTTTTAGTCTCAATTTCATTTGAAATTTTAGTTTTCATCTTAAGTACTTGATTATTTCATCATGAACTTGTGAGGCAATGGGATTATTGCCCCTGCCCCTGATGCACCATCAATTGACAATATGTAGCATAATAACAGGGGGTTTTCTTTGTGTTTTTGTACGCTTTTCACAAAGGTTTTCCTAAGATTTCATGGCGTATTCGAATAGATGTACTAATACGTACATCTAGAGTGCACCATTTCTTAGTCGTTATTTAGCTTTTTTTTTCCAATGGTCCAACATCCAAGGGCTCACAACAAAAGCCCTCTTTTTATTTTAGAGGCTGAACATGCAAGTCTCGTAGATAGCATTTCAGGGCATTCTTGCAAAAAATTAATGTTCTTGTGATCAGAGTGGAAACAGATTTGGAGTGGAAGCGTTAGTGCTTTAGTGCAGAGGATGATGCGGCCGGATGCTTGCTTCAGCAGTTTGTGCATTTCTTTCGAAGTTTTTTCCAAGGTATGGAAATTATTGTGGCCCTAATTGGTTCAGCGGCAGAGGTGAAGGTTGGGATCGGACAGTCAAAAAGTAAGCTTAACAGGTAAGATTGGCTTTTTGCAAAAAGTTGGGCATCTATGGTGATGGATTTTGGACGAGCCAGGATGAATTTGATGCCGGATTTGGGCGATTGTTAAGGGGTAATTTGGACTCATCGAAGGTTGCACCTCTGCGGATCCGCACCTTCGTGTATGGCGTTTCTTTAAACCAACAAGGCGAAAGTAACTAGGGTTTATGCAATGGGGCGGATTGAATGATGCAGGACTCCCATCTGAGAGGTACATAATTCTTCAAATGTGAGATTTTTAGGTTGCACCTCTGCCAGATCCCGGCACCTTCACTATGGCGTTTCTTTAAACCAACAAGGCGAAGTAACTAGGGTTTATGCAATCGGAGTGGATTGAAACGGATGCATGGACTCCGTCTGCAGGTACATCTCTTCAAATATGAGATTTTTTGTTTCATCCCTTTTCTTTGCGGACGTATGACGGAATGGACATGATTTCTTTGATTCCTCTCTTGAAATCGAACAAAGAAATCTTACATACGCTTTGATGGTAATGTTATAACGAGAACTAATTTGTAGTTTACCATTGTTTGTCAATATGGAGGAAAGCTGAGTTACCAAAGCTCTGCAGATTCGGACTTGAACACATTGGCTTCTCCGGGTTTGTTATTTATTTCCTGGTATTATCTGTCCATGCTACATTCTGGCAAAATGCACCAGATGATAATCTTTTAGCTTCCTTAATAATTACATCCTACAGAGAAACCTTAAGTGCATAGTCATCTTTTTGAATTAGGTGATCTTCAACTATGTGACTCTAAGGATGGTCTTCAACTATGTGATCTTCAACTATGTGACTCTAAGGATGGTCATTAAGCTACTATATTGTGAGGCCTGGTGGACTTTGTACTCCGAATGTGACATTTGAAATTTATTGTCATATCCAGCAACCACCTTTAAATGGCCTAAAAGATATTTTATCATTAGACCCTGAAAACAATTAGCATGAAATGGTGAAGTCCATGGAAAAGGTGATCCTTAACATTGGTAACCTTCTACAATGATCTGCACCTTTTACCATAGAGCCAGTGTGCCACCACAACACACACAATTCTTTATTGTTGCGTGGAAATGCTGTTCTGCATCATTATTATTTACCTTGGTTTCTTGAAGTCCTACTACAACAAAGATTTCTATGAGATATGTTTTTTCACATTCTATTGCTTGTTGAGCAAGAATTTATATATATGGTGTTTGAACTTGTAATAGTGCTGAATGGAGGGCCCAAAGGGCCCAAAATTTTTTTCAATATAACAATCAACACACAACTACCATTAACATTATTAACATAAACCATTGCATTTAATACATTTAAATTAAAATCCCCCTTAAACCCCCTTTGGTTTGGGTGCATATTCACACGGGGGGGGTTACGTAGGGCAGCGAGAGCCCCAAAAATATATTCACAATACATGTACAAAATTAACACCATTAAGTACATTCACTTAAACCTTATAGTATTTTGCAAACATTAATATACAGTATACAAAAACTTGTACATGCATACCCCACAAACGAGGATCGCTATGTACAGTCCAGATCTTGGAATAAAGGGCAAATATGCTCATCTGAAGGCTCTCGTTGCTCGAAGTAACCCCCCGTGTGAACCAAATATTGCTAGGCAAAAGAGAACTCCAAAAGCTAGACCTATTTTTATTGAACTCTTATAATCCTTTGAAAAAGCGAGAGGAATCAGACAAGAAGGGCTTGGACAAGAGTGAGGATTTAAACGAGGCTTTGGAATTCATAGAGAATGACATCTTAGGCATTAGAAAAGCAACCACACATTACGGTATTCCTTAAACTACAGTAAGGAACCATCTATATGGAATTAGTGAGAGCAAATTTGGGGTTAGTGCGCAAAGCATTAACAAAGGAGAAGGAAAATCATCTTGTGGAGTGGTGCTTTCAGCTTTGTGCTTAGGGCAGAACTATTTCTTTAGGCGTTCTTAGACAAAAAGTTGCAGAAATGACCATTAACAAGCAAACATAAACCATCTTTTAGCAAAAACTTTTGTGTGGAGGAAACTCCTCCCTTTTGCAAGTTCTCATGACATAACTTATAGTGAGGAAAGATGGCATGCCTATTGTTCCTCCATCTGTCATGCATGATTTAGTTGGATGGTATTCCTTATATAGTCATCCCTACATCAAGGTGGGTTTGAGGTTATAATAATTGACAAATCATGTTTGGAGATATTCAATTTATTACCATATCAGATTTAGACTTAGAAATAGTTTTATATCCCTTGAGACCTTAAGGGTCCACGCACGTTATTGGGGAACACTTTTTTTGTCTGCGACACTGGGTGCTTGTGAGGTGCTTTACCTTTTTATATATGATTTTTCTGCCTCCTTATATTCGTCAAGATTAGGTTTTGACGGGCGCTTCTACAGCCCGCGCAAATTTGAGTTTTCTACCTCTCCTGATTTGGGGGTTTGTTAGCCATGTCATCAATCCGGTTGGTAGGAGCAGATCTCCCTTCTTGGTGGAGCTTTGGTGATGGAATTGATTTTGAAGAAATGAAACAGAGCTCTTATTTCTGCAGCAATTGTTTGAGTACGAAGTCTTCTTTATGTATGGGATTGTTGGATTGGAGGCAATGGACCTTGTTGAGAAATATGCAGCGAAATTTGAAGCAAGGTTTGCTGGTCAAGATCGAGAAGCCCTAACTGTTGCATTTGGTTCCAATGTGGAAATCCACATGTCAAATTTGCATGTTGAAACAGAAACTTCAATTCCATTAGAGATCCAGAAGGATGTAGATCTTTGCTCTTTTGATGCATTCTCATCTCCAATTGAGAGTGCTGAAACACAACTTGATTCTACACCTTGTAAGACTTCTTGCACCAAGACATGTTGTTGTGTATCCTCTAATACAGCTTGCAGAAGAATCATGATAGAAAAGAGAAAACAACAGAGGATCAGGAAGAGAGAGAGGGAGAAATTGGCCTTGAAAAGAGACAAACACACAAAGAGATTGCACACTAGACATAAACAAAAAGTAGCCAAATGAATTGTGGACTGTATCAACATGGCATGTATGAATTTCCATTCCGAAGATAGACTAGACATTATTTCCAGGTAGCAGAACATCTTCCTGATTTTAAATTGATTGAAAATAAAGCTTTGAATGTCTACAAACATGTTGTAGATAATGTAAAGCAAACACTTGCCATCAATAAACATGCTAGAAGCAAAGACATAAATCAAGCAAGATCATCAACCATGATCATAGTTATAAGTTCTTCTAGCAATCATGTTGCTGTGGCAAAAGTACTGAATTTGAAAAAGAAGGCTATATATGCTGCTCTTGACAAAAGAAAGATTGCTGACTTTGGAGGACGATGGTCAATGTTCAAGAGGGGACCTAGATGTGATGGAATTTCTGATGCAGATCATGAACATGTCTATAACTTTTGGATATCTGAGACAAGGGTGTCTAAACAACAAGTTATCAGATTAAGAAGAAATCTTGATGGCAAGAAGATAGCAAGACCACAGAATTTGCATGCAATCCACTTCCTCGAAGAATCACAGGTATGTTATATTACAATTTTGAACATGTTATGTTTGTCAATGCAGGTAATGTTCTATAAACGTTTCAAATGGCAATTTCCAAACATAGTCGGAATAAGGTTATTTGAGGCTTTGAAGCGAGAGACATGTTGCTGCATCTACCACATGCGAGTTGAATTTGTAAGGCAAACAGTCAACAAGGTACAAAGAGATTCTAAATTTCGTGGGCCTAGCTGCAGATGCAAATGTGCTATCTATAGTCCAGGACCGACATGTGAAGCATATATGCACACTTTCAACAGTGTGAGCGATATGTGGAGGTCCATGGCATGTCGAAAGGATGATGCTACATTTTGGCACAAGCCAAAGTATTTGCAAATGGATTGCGGGGACTGTGGGCTGAAGGCTTTCCTCAAATGTCCAAAGGAGCAGAGTAAATTGAATAGATTGGATTGGAAGTACTTTGAAAAGTATTTTGGCATATCTTAAAAGTGTTATTTCTTTCAATTAGTGTTCTTAGTTGAGTGAATGAACCATGTCAATGATTACTGACTATTTTGAATTCCTTAGCATTTCTAAACATAAGTTTTACTGATGAAAGACGAATAGCATCTTTTTAGTACTTTTAAGCATTTCTGCACATAATTTTTGCTGATTAAAGAATTGTTGTGCATGTTGCAGGCGAAAGAGACTTATATGAAGGATGTGGGCAAAGGTGGAAAGCCGATTGTTAATACAAAAGATATTATGATTATAAGAATAGCTGTAATTAAGCAATTCATTCCTGATAACTATGCGACAAGGTGGCAAGCTGATCAGTTCAAGGAGTGCTTACAAACTTTTCTAGAAGATACTATTTTCTTTGTGATTGACTTCGCAGAAAATTATACTTTTTAAAATTCGACAGGAAATTCAAACACTGCACTGGCGAAATTATCAATGTTCTATTCTAGTTCACATCACATATAGGCATGCCATGAATGGGGAAGTTCCAAATATTAAGATTGGCGACCGCAAGTTGGTGAAGGAGGCCCGTTTCTACATGCCTGATGATCGAGAACATGATTCTCCATTTGTCCAGCATTGCCTCCAAAAGCATGCTGACTATTTGGCTGGTATAACTTACTCAAAGCATGTCTTTTGGTCCGATGGTTGTGCGTCGCAGTTCAAGTCTTCAAGAGCATTCTATTATTTGGGAAGGTTTATTGAGAAAAATGGAATATAGATTGGCTGGAATTTCTTTGCCTCCTTGCATGGGAAGGGCGAGCATGACGGTGCAAGGGCTGTCGTAAAAAGAATACTTACAAGTGAGATGCTAAAGAGGGATAGCACATTTCTTTATAATGCGGAGGATGCGGTCAAGTTCGTGGCATGGTATTTCACATCAAAGAGAGGCTTGCAAGATAAGAACATCATTTGGTATGCAGGTTTCTTTATTTGACTCAGACAGTTCCAATTTGCTCATGTAAAGAATGCTAACTTGGTATGTCTAAATTTGTAGGCACTTTGGTTTAATAGAGGTTGGGGAAGTGTGCAAGAAATTATGCTATGGCTGTGATACACTGAAGGGAACTACAAAGGTACACACCATTAGACCAATTTGTCAAAATAGACCTACTATAGTAGCTCACAAAGGTTTATCTTGCTTTTGTATAGTTGTTGGAAGGGCTTATGGAATAAATGCTTGCATGTAAAGAGGCTGGAAGATTACACATATTCAGAATTGAAGCCATTTGTCATGGAGAATCACAATCCTATCACTCATGTGCAATATGAAGGTGACAACCAATGGAAAGCACAACTTGTGGAGGTGGGTGATACTTTTGTCGTCAACGTGGAAGCAAACAATGAAGAGAATGTAGAGTTTTGGATTATCAAGTGTACTGAACCCAAACATGTTGTGGAAAATGCTTTTAGAGACGAATGGGGTTCAAAATTCAGCAGGCAAGAAGTTATCTTAACTGGCAAATATTACAAGTTTGTTGGTGAAAACATGTATGAGTTATTGAGTCACATGCCAGATATTTCTTGCCATTAACATCTTGTTGTATGTGCAAAAGTAGAGTTACTAACTATTGTAGGCGAACCATTAATATATGAGCTGCCATTGGGGTCATATAAGCACATAATAGATTGTTTGTCGTTACCTGAATCTGAAATGCTAGCAAGTAGTAAGTCTACTACATCTTTGAAGGAAAATAAACAAAAGCAGATTCTGGATGCTGTTAGAAAAAAGATACAGGCCAGAAAGAGGAATTCAAAGTAGGCTACATGAAAAACAAAGCCCGCTACACGAAAAACAAAGCCTCAAGGAATTCAAAGGATGGGAAGAGTATTGGTTCCTCCAAAAGGAAGAAGAGGAAGATGTGAGCGATTGGAGTAATGGATTGGAGTTATGAAGCTTATAGTTTTGAAGCAGATATGCTTGCAGAACTATGTAGAAGCACAGATAGTTGTGTCAGAAGTACATAATCCACAAATGGTGTAATTGTAGAAGACATTTAGAAATAAAAGACATATTGTCTCTGTACATGCATTTGTAATCTGGTATAATTTGTAAATGCATCTCAAATAATAGAATATTATGTAATAGAAACAATTGTGAACATAATTACAGCTGAATTTCTTTTAACTAGTTTCACTTTGAACTTAATGATGACCTGGCACTTATGGTGGTGCCACTTGTACTGCCAAACATACAGTCCATGCCACATGGACTGCTGACATATCACACATGTTGTCAACATCATTCTAGCTGAATTCCTTTAACTACTTCCACTTTAAACTTGATTATTACATGTCATGACACGCCTATGATGATATGGCACATGTGATGGTGCCACATGTACTGCCAAATGTACAGTAAATGCCACATGGACTACTGACATGGCATACATGTTGTCAAAATCATTCTAGCTAAATTACTTAAACTAGTTCCACCTTGAACTTGATGATTACATGGCATGACACGTCTATGATGACCTGACACATGTGGTAGTGCTACATGTACTGCCAAATGTAGGTATATGCCATATAGATTACTGACATGCTATTGCAGCCATTTTCAACTTGATGATTACATGGCATGATATGTCTATGCCGACATGGCACATGTGGTGCCACATGTACTGCCAAATGTACAGTCCATGCCACATTATTTGTTGGTGTGGCAAGGCATGCCAAGATGACATGGCACAACATGCCTGCCACATGTGATGTTAACGTGGCTATCTCTTAACAATCATGTTATTTTTTTAGTTACTACCAAGGTTTATTTTAACAGTCTTTTCTGCAGTGCATGTTTTTTAACATATCAAATGTGCAGCTCTGTAGAACTTAATGGAAAAACTAAATGCTAAGAACAAGTAGAGAGAACAGATAACATATTTATAATAATGGTCTTTTACACAAGTAGTTGATGTAACAATATTTGGGCTATCGTGATAAAACTGAGACAAAATTTCAGCACATATGTCTATGTCTATCGAATGCCAACAAACTACTGCAAATTAATGTCATCGTCATCTTTTGTTTTAGAATCTCCTTCAGCTATTTTAGAGTCATGTTTTGCTACTGGAGATTGAACTTCATTCTGCTCGTTCGTTGTTGATGGTATAGCATTTGGAACGCCTATTGTCTGAAAACCTATAGAGTTGAGCTCTGTTGCAAACCAACCTGCTCTGGACTGAAGGGATTAGAATGCATGTCTGGGAACCAAAGGTTCATAATCCCGATTAAATCCCAAGGCTCACATTGTTGACTTGAATCTGTAGCTGCAAAATTACACCATTTAAGAAAATATTTATTTGAAGCAAATAAACAAAATCTTACCTTTGGATTCAGTGATGTATGTGGTGGCCTCCACTTAATCAAACTTCTCTTTAATACAACCAACATCTTTGATTGGAGATGTATGCTTCAAGTTAGTTTCAACATCTTCTTCCTGACCTGTGATTGCATCTTCATTTGTGATTCTCATTCTTCTCATGAGAGTGGTAGTGACACTTTTAAGTAAAAAATAAGCAAAAGATCTGGAAGAGCACGGGAGTATTGGCTATCTTAAGAGGTTTTAGGGTCTATTTATACATAGACCTACTTTTCTCACAAAAATTTAAGGCCCACACAGCCATTCCTTTTAGCATGAATTATCTTTTAGCAACCAACAAAATGTGTTCCCTCCCAGATATATTCCTTCAAGCATTCATACATGATAGTAAACATCAATAATGAGGGCGTAAGAAATGTAAATGTGGGTACTAGGCACGAATTAATTAAGTAAAGAAATTTGGTTTTCTTGATTGACAATAAAAAAAGTTGACCTAATCTCGTGGAGAGAAAAAAACTTGTCCATCTAAACCATCTGATAATTGTGGCTGCTTCCAACTACTTGTTTCAATTCGTAGCTTGTGGGACTATACGATTTGATGCAATAACTACAAGCTTTTTCCTGGCCAAATGTGACGTTCCACGTATTTATATGCCTTTTAGGTATATATACATGACACATCACTATGAATAATTAATGGTGCGTTAATTATTCATAAGCTAAGGTTAGCTACGTTAACTCATTAATTATTAAGGTGGAAACTTAACCCTAAAACCTAATTCGAATTGAGGGCTTAATCTAATATTAAAAGGGCTGAAATATTAAATTAGTTAATGATAACTAATCCACTTGGCCCAAATCGATTGGGCAAGGCAGACCTGCTAACTTTGGGTCACCCAAACTAGGGCTTCCACCCCAATTCTGCCCCAAATCGATTTGGAGGCAATTGGAGATGAAGGAGGAGTCTATTCAACCAGCAGTGCATGGGGAACCTGAGAGATAGGAGATCTAGCTTAGATACCAGTTAGTAGGCTTAGTTAGCTTGAGATTCTAGTTAGGAACTAACCCTTGCTTGTTAGATGGATGATTAGTGTCTCTAATTTATGTTCTAGATGAGATTATGATGGATGTATCAGATATAAAAGCTCTCTTTCTGTTCCTCCTGTGTTGTATGGGTAAAAAGGGGGTAGAGACCTAAAGGCCATCTAAGATTAGATATGCTCCTAGCTAGAACCTCTTAAATCCCATTAGCTGTGGCTTGTGCACAAGAGCCCACCGAGCTGTAGATGCTATGATGTGGTTCAACACCAAATAACGGTCACAACCGGTGAAGTGGAGGGCGGAGTCTTGCTGAGCGTGGCTACTGGGGCTCCTACAGTGTGCTAGACTTATAGTCGGTCACTGCGTGTGGTCGGGGTATGGGTCTGACACCTCCTGGGTCGCAGGATACGTGCCTATAAGGACATCCTGGACTCGGTATAAATTTAGGGGTGTAAGTCGGGTATGGATGCATGTGCACCTGGGTGGCACATATCCTCTAACACACCCATGGAACCACTGCGATTCTCGAGGGGAGTCATCCCTTTCCTGCCTCATCGACCTGAGGAGATGTAACCCAAAGTAGTCACGTAGGGTGACTCCATGGAATTGCGTCTCTGGGAAGGCTACAACGGCGCCATAGCATGATTGACCTATCTCCAAAGTGTGCATAGGAGGGGAGGATGGAGTGGACTACATTGTTCTATGTCGCCCAGCGTCATTGTCATAATTGCATGCCGTTATTCAGGAGGCCCCCGATTGTCAGTTGACCCCCATGAGTCTGAGCCCAGGGTAAAATCCTCATTTATGGTATATTCCCTTTGTTATGTTGGCATTATATTGTTATTTATATTGATGATGGTGAGCCACCCTTCGTGGTGGCATATTATTTATTTGTATTGTTGCCAGGTGCTAACATGTATGTACGCTTCCGCTATATAAGATTCCAATAGAAGGCGTGGGACGAATGACACCTTCGTATCCTTCACCCGGACACTTGGCCATCACAAGTAGTCCGAGTCAGACGAAGGGCCTTTCCGTGGTGATGGAGTCGACATGGAAGGGGAATTTCTCGTATTTATACGATGGGAGCATCGTATGGATTCGGGGAGCGTCACAGTAGTATCAAAGCCATGATTTTGGTAGACCTGATCATAGCACTAGCCATATTCTAACCCGTTAGATTGGTTAGTTATAGGGGACTTTAATTTTAGTTAAACTACCCCAATTCTATAGTTAGTATGAGTTTGGCGTAGTTATGGGTGAAATAAGTATTTAGGGATTAAAGTGTGAGTTATTAGGGTAAAGTTATGTTAGGTTTTGGAGAACGAGATCTCTCGATTCCAAGGAGGGCCATAACTTTTTTGAGGTAACTCGAATGAAGGTGCTTGCACCAACGCGTCGGGGACAGTCCAAATGACTAGGGGGCATAGGTAGCTATCACCAAAATGATATCAAACGGGCTCTAAAGAAAGAGGGACGTGGTCATGGGAAACAATTTTAGAATTCAAAAAGAAACACAAAAATCCACTCTCACGCTCTCGTATTTTTTTTCGCGTATAAATTTTTTTGCCATATAAAATTTTAATATATTTTTTTTTGCCATATAAATTTTTTTGCCCTCAGCACAAATTTGAACTTACAACCTTCCAAATCCAATCTTAAGCACTTACCACCATACCAAGCTTCTTTGAACATGAACCAATATTTTACATATTTCTTATAGACATCTAGTACTCTGTTTTCTCTGCACAAACTAACAAAAAGTATAATATAGGAACTTGAACTCTTGACCTCTCACAACAAGCCAAACCCTTTACCAAAACATAAACTTTCTTTCAATAAATATAGTCGCCTCTTGTTCTACTTGACCAATAGTATCTTTGTTTTCTATAGTAGACTTCTGTCTAATAATCTCCCTTTCCCAAACCAATGCTGTGGTAGCAACAAATCCACCGGGCTTGTGCAACATGTCTAGGTGCGCTCACCCTAAAGGTTATTGTTGTCATCAAGAAATATATTCCCCCAACCATATTATCGAATGTTGTTGATGCATAAGAATAGAATAGAATAGAATATGATTTTATCATCCACGGAGACCAACTGGCCTATGGGACCCAAGTACAAAGAGAATTAGCGATATTACTACGGGATTAAAAACCCCGAAGAAGGGTTTTCGGGGGAAAAACCTTAGTAGCAATACGGGATCTCGACACATTTTGCAGATTATATACATAATCACAAGTACGGTAGGGGTTAATGTCGGACGGGGGGCATAAGCGAAGTCCGCGTATCCATTACCTCCTGAGGTATCGATCCCAACAAGCCCTCTGAGGCCATGCTCAAGTAGCTCATGCAAGGTCCGATGGGGGCACAACTAGCAGAAGCATACCGAGGCAGGATATGCCGGTATGCGGCAGACGGGGCACGAGGGCGTGACTTTCATCCTCAATGGTGCCCTGTTGGCAGACTGACGGACTCTATCCTCCTGGGCTCCCGAATCCATCTCCTGTCTCTCAATGGAGGTGGGTGTGCACTGTCTTGAATGGAAGCAATCACTCTGCGCTTTTTCATGGGTAGATGGGTGTGCGGTAGTGGTGTGGGCCCTCGTGAGCATGGGATTAACCTGCTGTCGATAATTTGCCACCTTGACATGTAGCGGGGCCTCTCTGCATCCCAAAGCTTGGCCATGAAGCAAGCATCCAAGTACTCCTTCAAAGGCGTAGCGTTCGCCGGTGTATGCAGCGGGTCCACATCTGTGTACTGCGCACATTCCATAGCAGCGAGAACCACTTTGGGCTTGCTTGTCTTTCCGGCCGGGCTTTGAGTCGCTGCGGACCCATCGCCCCTTTGCCAAAGCAAGGTTTGGGCAGCGGGCTTCATCCATAGCCACCACCTTCGGAAGTAAATAATGTGGCGTTCGGCCGGACCCTCTGTAATGGAAGGAAGCATCTCCTGGAGCAAAGATCGATATGGGACCGTGGACTTCACTCCGGTGCAGGGCCAAGAAGGCCTACGTACACTGCTCTAGATCGTTCCAAGTGGTGAGGGATATCTTTGGCCCCCACTTCTACCCCATAGAGGAGGGGACGGTTCAACCAAAGCCACGAACAAGTGTGCTGGTGACCCCATGCATCTGACTCGCCTTGTATTTGTTGTTTTGCATTGCATCTGAGGGCTTTCCGACTGCGGTGACCCGTAACTGATGGATGCATCCCGGTGTGTGGTAGTAGAAAACTCAATGCCCAAATACTTATAAGAGGTGAGCCACCTCCACTACCTGTCACAGTAAGTGAATGAGGAAAGAAGCGTGGAGTCTTGAGGATGATGGGACCAAGAACAACCTTGTCTCTCCTACAGGCGAGGTATGAACTTCTAAGTTGGATTCTAATACGGCAATAATGTTGTCTTATCAACAATTTAAACCTACAACTTTAAATATTCTTTCTCTTTGATAGATGCCTTGATAACAAAATTTCTTAGGCCACGCCATAATTTAATCTATACTACATTCATATGCTTTATATCGGACCTTATTCCACATTATATATTAGGGGTTAGTAAAATTTTATAAACATAACTATAGTTACCGTTGTTTCTCTTTAGTGTCTAAGCCTTGACTCCTCTCGCTTTCCCAGAGAACGTATCTCTCTTGGCTCAACCAACTAGGGACTGCCATGCAACACCCCTCTACGCCATGGGTTTGGATTTCTTTAATCCTATCACCCTTCAATACTTCTTCTCAATGGTCGTGTTCCTTTTATGGATCATTTCCCCAGATCACGATACATACTCTGTAATACAATGACAACTACCTTGTTATTATGTGATATAGTAACATGTGTGAGCCATCCCTAAGTCTAAAGTCATATGTGATTCTTAGACAATGCCACATCATTAAGTTCACAACTGCCAACCATATCGTCCAATCCTCAATACTTACGACTAGTACATGTGTTTCTCCATGAATATTACGCTCTCGGCCTTTAATTAACTTTGATATAACAATCCTGTGGATGATATTGGACACACCTAGGGGTTGGGACAAGTTAACGTTTAAGTTTTAATCCATAGTTTAGAGATAACTAATTATGGGTAGATACGGTATTCGTATTATGCTAGTTACTTGACGAAATCTTGGATATGAACTTAAATAGTAAAGCTAAGATTAGAAAAGATCTTTATTATTAATAGGGCAGTGAGGGATATTTTCCTCAACTTTAGGTTATAGCATAACAAAAGGGAAAAACGTCTTTTTGTATCAAATATTCCAGAAGCTTCACCAGCGCCTTCAGGTCTAGTTACAGAAGAAGAGCAATCCGAGCAGGTGGGTTAACCGGAGCCAAATCCTTGAAAAATCCGTGATGGCCTGGCCGTATTTGCTTATTTGCTAGTTTTAGTTGCGGAAGAATGTCGGTTCTGCTTTAAGTTTCCCATCTAGCTAATCTGCTATCTACTTAGGAATCATGTTTAATCACAGCAATAAGGTTAAGAACTCTATGGCTATTGCTGAGCCCAGCCTGAACAGAAGTTGTCTGGTATCTTCCTGTATTCCAAATCGCAGCCCATAACTGATGAGCCCGCAGACCCTAATCTTTTGTGCAGGATCTACCCAGGTTTGAGATGTGATAAAGATCGTGGAAAAGCTTGTGTTTAACTAAACCCGACCTGAGATCTGCTCATTCCGGCCTGTTCCGGCCCTTCCTTGTTGAGTTCCGGCCATCTCTGCCAAGTCCGCCCTGCTCTGCGCAGCTAAAGGCTTCTGTTTAATCCTTTGAAACCTATTTGTATCGTTCATAATTTATATTTCACGACGTGTTTTAAAACCCATTGATGGATTAGTTGGTTAAGGGTTTAACCTGTTGTCCCATAGACCCAGGTTCGAATTCTGGTTGAAACTCAAGTTTTGCCTAGTTTTCCTTTTTAACCTCTGTTATGCTTTATTGTCCCAAACATACTTACCGAGTGTTTTACAAAGGAATTCTTCTTTGTAGTTAATGTTTGTTGAAGCATTGCTCTTTATTTATGGTTTTCTTTGATTAATATGATTGTCAGCGGAATGTTAATAAGATATGGAATAATTGTGTTGAATGAACCCGCTCCTTGTGGCCATTGCCTTGGGGGTTGAGCGCTATGATTGAGCATCCAAATGCACACCGGGTGATTGGTGTGTGAGCGCATCCAAATGTGGTCGCATGATATGGATTATGCGTGAGCTGGGCGAGGGACTGATCATCCCTGGATAACATTAATAATTGATGATGTTGTGTGTTGTGATGTTGTGTTTCTTTTCTGTTGAAGTTGTGTTGCCATGTTGCGTTTCTTTTCCAGATTGTCTAGACCAGTAAGCGGTTGCCCACTTAGTCCTTGTCTGGACTAATCCCCATCATTTCATTCTCTTTTCTTGCAGATTATTCTAGTAGTTACGTGACCGTTGAGCGAGGGGAGCATGAGCGATAGAAGAGATGCTATCTTGTGATTGAATTCCTATGTAGTTCCAATTGTAACCTTGAGTTATGAATATTATTAATGAAAGATATTTTATTATGGGTCCTTTATTCTCTCGTGTTTGATCTCAAGTGTTTAATGCTCTCTAGGAGCAATTTTCATTTTTGGATATCGAGCCTAGGTTCCCATCATTAACCATTGTTTGGTTATTGGGCTTGGCCAATGGGAGTCATTAACATTAGAGTTATGGGAGCCAAGAAGGAAAACTTCTTGGGGAAAGTTATCTAGTCGAGATATTAAGCGTGGTCGGAGGGGCAAGGGAGAGCCTACGGAAGCTTGAAATGGGGAGAACTAGGAAAACCCGAAACCAAGGCCAAATACCATTCTTTGAACATGATAGATCCTATGAACCTCCTGAAAGGATAGATGTCTGCATGATTAGATCACGTGTGTATTCTCTTGAGAATGAATTAAAATATGTTTTACTTGTGTCAACCATTCAAGCTAGCACTAACCTTATGTTAAGGATTGGACTTAGATTGTCTTGCTAGAACTCTAACAAACTTGCTAAGGTGGATTATAGATTAACATGGAGGAGGTGATGACAACGATAACTAAAGACAAATGCTAGGTCAAAATCGCCAAGGAGTGCGGCCGGTTAGCTTGGGGTCACCCAAACTAGGGATGCACTGTTGCAAAAAGATTTGGAGGGACGAGATTAACAAGATCCTTCGCAATGTCAAGCAAGAAGCGATTCACGGAAAGGATACTGGCAGATACGATGATGCTTAGACGCATGGCAAGTGGCATAGAATTCTATTTTAATGGTAAAGAAGAGGCCTAATTTATGCGAGAAGTCAATTATTATGGATTTGTTACTCACTCTCTATGCTAAGATTTGGTGGGACGATTATAAGAAGATCCATAAGCTTACCTTTGGAGATATTGTAGGATGTGTTCCTAAAGCTTTTAAATTACATTACCTACCGTGGGATATAGATTGCTTAAGATGCATGATTTCTTGAATTTGCTCCAAACAAATTGAGCTTGAAGATTATCTGATTAAGTTCCAAACAATTGCAGCCTTATGGACCTCCGTTCGAGCGAGCTAGTTACCGATAAGTATATTAAAGGTTTGAAGCCGTAATTGTGACACCTTTTAATTGGAGGTGTTACATATCCTAGCTTGGGTGAAGCGATTAGAGCTGCTAAATATAAGGAAGTAGTATTGGAGACAACACGGAAGAAGCGTACAAATGATGATGATGTAGGTTGGAATCAGTTTGGCAATCGCCACAACGAAGTTGAGGATATTTTGACATTGAAAAGTATCAATAATGGACAATGCCAATCTGGAGTGCGAAAAAGTTAAGGGAGAAGTTATTTCGAGAACGTAAGTGTTTTTATTGCCACCAAGTGGGTCATCAAATGAGAGATTGGATGGAGTGGTTACAGGAACATGGATTGCTTATGGCATATCCAATCCGCGGGGTGGAGGTACTCTGGAGGATAACCGGGGTAAACAGCCCATGCATGCTCGAGCAATTACCATTGAAGATGCAGTCCAAGAGTCTGTGCGTGCATGTGCAGCTACTGATGGGAATCCACCTGTAGGCCCAAGCTAGTATGATTTGTGTTCCACGTAAGTTTGAGAATCTTTCCATGAGGACATGGGTAAATTTTTAGTGTGGGAGAAATTGTGACACACCTAGGGGGTTGGCAGACAAGTTAACGTTTAAGTTTTAACCATAGTTTAGAGATAACTAATTATGGGTAGATACGGTATTCGTATTATGCTAGTTACTTGACGAAATACTGGATATGAACTTAAATAGTAAAGCTAAGATTAGAAAGATCTTTATTATTAATAGGGCAGTGAGGGATATTTTCCTCAACTTTAGGTTATAGCATAACAAAAGGGAAAAACGTCTTTTTGTATCAAATATTCCAGAAGCTTCACCAGCGCCTTCAGGTCTAGTTACAGAAGAAGAGCAATCCGAGCAGGTGGGTTAACCGGAGCCAAATCCTTGAAAAATCCGTGATGGCCTGGCCGTATTTGCTTATTTGCTAGTTTTAGTTGCGGAAGAATGTCGGTTCTGCTTTAAGTTTCCCATCTAGCTAATCTGCTATCTACTTAGGAATCATGTTTAATCACAGCAATAAGATTAAGAACTCTATGGCTATTGCTGATATCCCAGCCTGAACAGAAGTTGTCTGGTATCTTCCTGTATTCAAATCGCAGCCCATAACTGATGAGCCCGCAGACCCTAATCTTTTTGTGCAGGATCTACCCAGGTTTGAGATGTGATAAAGATTGTGGAAAAGCTTTGTGTTTAACTAAAACCCGACCTGAGATCTGCTCATTCCGGCCTGTTCCGGCCCTTCCTTGTTGAGTTCCGGCCATCTCTGCCAAGTCCGCCCTGCTCTGCGCAGCTAAAGGCTTCTGTTTAATCCTTTGAAACCTATTTGTATCGTTCATAATTTATATTTCACGACGTGTTTTAAAACCCATTGATGGATTAGTTGGTTAAGGGTTTAACCTGTTGTCCCATAGACCCAGGTTCGAATTCTGGTTGAAACTCAAGTTTTTGCCTAGTTTTCCTTTTTAACCTCTGTTATGCTTTATTGTCCCAAACATACTTAATAAGTGTTTTACAAAGGAATTCTTCTTTGTAGTTAATGTTTGTTGAAGCATTGCTCTTTATTTATGGTTTCTTTGATTAATATGATTGTCAACGGAATATTAATAAGATATGGAATAATTGTGTAGAATAGAATATGATTTTATCGATCTTGAGGGCTGGAGCGGTTGAGCATCGTGCACACCGGTGATTGGTGTGTGAGCGTGCATCCGGGATTAAACGGTTATGCGTGAGAGCTGGCGAGGGACCTGATCATCCCCGGATAACATTAATAATTGATGATGTTGTGTGTTGTGATGTTGTGTTTCTTTTCTGTTGAAGTTGTGTTGCCATGTTGCGTTTCTTTTCGGATTGTCTAGACAGTGTATCGGTTGCCCCCTTAGTCCTTGTCCGGACTAATCCCCATCATTTCATTCTCTTTTCTCGGCAGATTATTCTAGTAGTTCGTGGCCGTTGAGCGAGGGAGCATGGCGATAGAAGAGATGCTATCTTGTGATTGAATTCCTATGTAGTTCCAATTGTAACCTTGAGTTATGAATATTATTAATGAAAGATATTTATTATCCGGGTCCTTTATTCTCTCGTGGTTTGATCTCAAGTGTTTAACGCTCTAGGAGCATTGCGGAGATATTATCCACTAGGAATTCAACTTTTGGTTGCTTTCATGGCCATATTTTCTCGGTCGTTATCTTCTATCATATCCATGTTGTGGTTTTAGCACCACACATTTCACAATCCTCATAAACCAACCCCGCCATGACGTGGCCAGAGATAACGATGCTAGCGTTCATGAATCCTATCGGTTATGAATTGCATATTACATATCATTTTCAACTTTGATCACCTTGAAGACAATAATCTTTCAGCGATTTATAATCTCACCACCAATTCTTCCGATGCAAAGGGAAGGCGGGCGGGCCCCTAATTCTACGGACTCATATGCGATCCATATTGGATTTATTCTAATATCTTTTGAGCTTCCCATGCATCACAATGCCATATTTCATATCAACTCTCCATTGGATTTTTCCACCACCTTTTAGCAATTTGTTAAACATTTTGCTAATTCCTTCCAACTAGTTTGAATTCTCAAACCATCCCATACCCTTCAGGTCTGTGTTGCCTTCCTTAAGGGGAAACGTTTTCTTGTAATATGTGATGTGTTGCCATGCTTAACCCCTAATTCTTGTAGACTTGTCTAGATGTTTTGAGGACAACATCATTTTTTAGGGGAGGTGACGTGACGTTGGATGTATTTATATGCCTTTTAGGTATAAATACATGACACATCACTATGAATAATTAATGGTGCGTTAATTATTCATAAGAATAAGGTTAGCTATGTTAGCTTATTAATTATTAAGGTGGAAACCTAACTCTAAACCCTAATATTCGATTTTAGGAATTAACCTAATATTAAAAAGGGCTAAAATATTAAATTAGTTAATGATAACTAATCTAGAATTGCTACTTGGCCCAAATCGATTGGGCAAAGGACACTGCTAACTTTGGGTCACCCAAATTGGGGCTTCCACCCCAATTCCGCATTAAAATGGATTTGGGGCAATTGGAGGTGGAGAAGGAGCCTATTCAACCAATTAGGGCATGGGGAACTTGAGAGATGGAGATTTAGCTTTCAGGATATCTCGGTTAGTAGTCTTAGTTAGCTTGAGATTCTAATTAGGAACCAACCCTTGCTTGTTAGATGGATGATTAGTCTCTCTATTTTATATTCTAGATGAGATTATGATGGATGTATTAGATATAAAGCTCTCTTCTCAAGGTGTGTGTTGTATGGGTAAAGGGGGTAGAGACCTAAAGGCCATCTAAGATTAGATATGCTCCTAGTTAGAACCCTCGTATAATCCCATTAGTTGTGGCCATGCACAAGAGCCCAAAGTTGTAGATGCTATGATGTAGTTCAAGCACCAAATAAGTTCTGGTCACGCGTTGGTGAAGTGGGGGGTGAATCCTTGATGAGCGCCTACCGACTCCTACATGTGCTTTCGACTTATAGTTGGTCACCGCTTGTAGGCCGGTATGGGTCTAACACCTCATGGGTCGCAGGGATATGTACCTATAAAACATCCGGACTCCGCCATAGATTTACGGGGTTAATCTTCTATCATATCGGATGTTGTGTGTTTTTGGGTGGCACACGTATTCCTCTAGCACACCCATGGAACCACTATGATTCCGGAGGAAGTCATCCCTTTAAGCGTTCATGGACCGAGGAGATGTAATCCGCAGTAGTCTCGTAGGATGACTCCATGAGATTGCTCACGAAGGCTACAACCACGCCATAGCTATCGCAAAGTGCGCCGCGGGGAGAGTAGGATGGAGTGGACTACCCTAGCCATTGTTCTATACCATAATGCCATTGTCATCATGATAATGACCAATTTTAACTTGGACCAAGGCACCATATAGATAGTGTTGCAAAAACTTGGGGTCAGATTTTGCAAACATCATTTAAACGCTGAAGAGATTCAGCCATAAGAAGTGCTAAAAGTGGGTACGTATCATTCTTCATATGATGAACCTTGCTTATATAATGAATATGGCATTTCATGTAATATGTGAACGTTAAAGAGGGTAAAACCATGTCTCTTGTATAATAAAAAAAAAAAAAAGAGAGAGCATATGGCACTGTAGTTTTCACTCCTAGGCTGTAAATGAGAAAGGCTTTTTTGCACCCATTCCAAGCTCTCCCAAGCACTAGCACTGTTGTTAGGCCCCCACACTTCAAAAATCACATGGTAAAACAAGCTCTATAAAAGCCCAAAATAAGTGGGCTAATATTAAAAGGGCTGAAATATTAAATTAGTTAATGATAACTAATCTAGAATTGCCACTTGGCCCAAATCGATTGGGCAAGGCAGACCTGCTAACTTTGGGTCACCCAAACTAGGGCTTCCACCCCAATTCTGCCCCAAATCGATTTGGAGGCAATTGGAGATGAAGGAGGAGTCTATTCAACCAGCAGTGCATGGGGAACCTGAGAGATAGGAGATCTAGCTTAGATACCAGTTAGTAGGCTTAGTTAGCTTGAGATTCTAGTTAGGAACTAACCCTTGCTTGTTAGATGGATGATTAGTCTCTCTAATTTATGTTCTAGATGAGATTATGATGGATGTATCAGATATAAAAGCTCTCTTTCTGTTCCTCCTGTGTTGTATGGGTAAAAAGGGGGTAGAGACCTAAAGGCCATCTAAGATTAGATATGCTCCTAGCTAGAACCTCTTAAATCCCATTAGCTGTGGCTTGTGCACAAGAGCCCACCGAGCTGTAGATGCTATGATGTGGTTCAACACCAAATAACGGTCACAACCGGTGAAGTGGAGGGCGGAGTCTTGCTGAGCGTGGCTACTGGGGCTCCTACAGTGTGCTAGACTTATAGTCGGTCACTGCGTGTGGTCGGGGTATGGGTCTGACACCTCCTGGGTCGCAGGATACGTGCCTATAAGGACATCCTGGACTCGATATAAATTTAGGGGTGTAAGTCGGGTATGGATGCATGTGCACCTGGGTGGCACATATCCTCTAGCACACCCATGGAACCACTGCGATTCTGGAGGGGAGTCATCCCTTTCCTGCCTCATCGAACTGAGGAGATGTAACCCAAAGTAGTCACGTAGGGTGACTCCATGGAATTGCGTCTCTGGAAGGCTACAACGACGCCATAGCATGATTCAGCCTATCTCCAAAGTGTGCATAGGAGGGGAGGATGGAGTGGACTACATTGTTCTATGTCAGCCAACGTCATTGTCATAATTCTGTCTGCCGTTATCCGGAGGCCCTGATTGTCAGTTGACCCCCATGAGTCTGAGCCCAGGGTAAAATCCTCATTTATGGTATATTCCCTTTGTTATGTTGGCATTATATTGTTATTTATATTGATGATGGTGAGCCACCCTTCGTGGTGGCATATTATTTATTTGTATTGTTGCCAGGTGCTAACATGTATGTACGCTTCCGCTATATAAGATTCCAATAGAAGGCGTGGGACGAATGACACCTTCGTATCCTTCACCCGGACACTTGGCCATCACAAGTAGTCCGAGTCAGACGAAGGGCCTTTCCCTGGTGATGGAGTCGACATGGGAGGGGAATTTCTCGTATTTATACGATGGGAGCATCGTATGGATTCGGGGAGCGTCACAGTAGTATCAAAGCCATGATTTTGGTAGACCTGATCATAGCACTAGCCATATTCTAACCCGTTAGATTGGTTAGTTATAGGGGACTTTAATTTTAGTTAAACTACCCCAATTCTATAGTTAGTATGAGTTTGGCGTAGCTATGGGTGAAATAAGTATTTAGGGATTAAAGTGTGAGTTATTAGGGTAAAGTTATGTTAGGTTTTGGAGAACGAGATCTCTCGATTCCAAGGAGGGCCATAACTTTTTTGAGGTAACTCGAATGAAGGTGCTTGCACCAACGCGTCGGGGACAGTCCAAATGACTAGGGGGCATAGGTAGCTATCACCAAAATGATATCAAACGGGCTCTAAAGAAAGAGGGACGTGGTCATGGGAAACAATTTTAGAATTCAAAAAGAAACACAAAAATCCACTCTCACGCTCTCGTATTTTTTTTCGCGTATAAATTTTTTTGCCATATAAAATTTTAATATATTTTTTTTGCCATATAAATTTTTTTGCCCTCAGCACAAATTTGAACTTACAACCTTCCAAATCCAATCTTAAGCACTTACCACCATACCAAGCTTCTTTGAACATGAACCAATATTTTACATATTTCTTATAGACATCTAGTACTCATTTTCTCTGCACAAACTAACAAAAGTATAATATAGGAACTTGAACTCTTGACCTCTCACAACAAGCCAAACCCTTTACCAAAACAAAACATAAACTTTCTTTCAATTACCAATAGTATCTTTGTTTTCTTGTTCTAATCTCCCTTTCCCAAACCAATGCTGTGGTAGCAACAAATCCACCGGGCTTGTGCAACATGTCTAGGTGCGCTCACCCTAAAGGTTATTGTTGTCATCAAGAAATATATTCCCCCGACCATATTATCGAATGTTGTTGATGCATAAGAATAGAATAGAATAGAATATGATTTTATCGTCCCAGGAGACCAACTGGCCTATGGGACCCAAGTACAAAGAGAGCAAAGCAGTATTATTACTACCAGGATTAAAAACCCCACCCGAAGGGTTTTGAAGGAAAACCTTAGTAGCAATACGGATCTTGCCGACATACCGCATGATTATATACATAATCACAAGTACGGTGAGGTTAATGTATGGGACGGGGGCATAAGCGGGTCACAGATCCATTACCTCCCGGAGGTCTGATCCCAACAAGCCTACAGAGGCCGTGCTCGGTAGAGCTCATGCAAGGCGATGGGGCACAACTAACAGAAAGCATACCGAGCCGGATATCTTTGGTACCCGGACAGCACGGAGGGCGTGACTTTCATCCTCAATGGTGCCTTGTTGACAAAGACCGGCCGGACTGGTCCTCACGGCTCCCGAATCCATCTCCCTGTCTCAATGCGGAGGTGGTGTGCACTGTCGGCGAATGGAAGCAATCACTCTGCGCTTTTTCATGGGTAGATGGGTGTGCGGGGTAGTGGTGTGGGCCCTCGTGAGCATGGGATTAACTCTTTGTCGATAATTTGCCACCTTGACATGTGTGATGGGGCCCTGCATCCCAAAGCTTGGCCATGAAGCAAGCATCCAAGTACTCCTTCAAGGCGGTAGCGTTCCTTCGGTGTATGCACTGGTCCCACATCATTATTGCTGCACATTCCATAGCGAGAACCACTGGGCTTGCTTGTCTTTCCAAAGAGGCTTTGAGTCATTTGCGGACCCATCGCCCTTTGCCAAAGCAAGGTTGGGCAGCCGGGCTTCATCCATAGCCACCACCTTACGGAAGTAAATAATGTGACGTTCAGCCGAGCCCTCTCAGTAATGGAAGGAAGCCTGTCTCACGGAGCAAGATCTGATATGGGACCATGGACTTCACTCCAAAGTGCCGGGGCCAAGAAGGCCTTACTGTACCTGCTCTAGATCGTTCCAAGTGGTGAGGGATATCACCGCCCCACACTTCTACCCCATAGAGGAGGACCCGGTTCAACCAAAGCCCACGAACAAGTGTGCACGGTGACCCCATGCATACGGCTACGCCTTGTATTTGTTGTTTTGCATTGCATCTGAGGGCTTTCCGGCCTGCGTAGTGACCCGTAACGATGGATGCATCCCAGTGTGTGGTAGTAGAAAACTCAATGCCCAAATACTTATAAGACTGAGCCACCTCCACTACCTGTCCCTGGTAAGTGAATGAGGGAAGGCGTGGGTGCCGGGATGATGGGACCAGCAGCACCCTTGTCTCTCCTCTGGGCGAGGTATGAACTTCTAAGTTGGATTCTAATACGGCAATAATGTTGTCTTATCAACAATTTAAACCTACAACTTTAAATATTCTTTCTCTTTGATAGATGCCTTGATAACAAAATTTCTTCCGGCCCTGCCATAATTTAATCTATACTACATTCATATGCTTTATATCAGACCTTATTCCACATTATATATTAGGGGTTAGTAAAATTTTATAAACATAACTATAGTTACCGTTGTTTCTCTTTAGTGTCTAAGCCTTGACTCCTCTCGCTTTCCCAGAGAACGTATCTCTCTTGGCTCAACCAACTAGGGACTGCCATGCAACACCCCTCTACGCCATGGGTTTGGATTTCTTTAATCCTATCACCCTTCAATACTTCTTCTCAATGGTCGTGTTCCTTTTATGGATCATTTCCCCAGATCACGATACATACTCTGTAATACAATGACAACTACCTTGTTATTATGTGATATAGTAACATGTGTGAGCCATCCCTAAGTCTAAAGTCATATGTGATTCTTAGACAATGCCACATCGTTAAGTTCACAACTGCCAGCCATATCGTCCAATCCTCAATACTTACACGACTAGTACATGTGTTTCTCCATGAATATTCTGCTCTCGGCCTTTAATTAACCTGATATAACAATCTCGTGGATGATATTATCCACTAGGAATTCAACTTTTGGTTGCCCCGACCATATTTTCTCAGATCGTTATCTTCTATCATATCCATGTTGTGGTTTTAGCACCACACATTTCACAATCCTCATAAACCAACCCTGCCCGACGTGACCGAGATAACGCATGCTAGCGTTCATGAATCCTATCAGATTTATGAATTGCATATTACATATCATTTTCAACTTTGATCACCTTGAAGACAATAATCTTCTGCGATTTATAATCTCACCACCGAATTCTTCTGATGGTCTGGAAATTATTTTATTCCCCTAATTCTACGGACTCATATATGCGATCCATATTGGATTTATTCTAATATCTTTTGAGCTTCCCATGCATCACAATGCCATATTTCATATCAACTCTCCATTGGATTTTCCACCACCTTTTAGCAATTTGTTAAACATTTTGCTAATTCCTTCCAACTAGTTTGAATTCTCAAACCATCCCATACCCTTCGGTCCTGTGTTGCCTTCCTTAAGGAGGGGAAACGTTTTCTTGTAATATGTGATGTGTTGCCATGCTTAACCCCTAATTCTTGTAGACTTGTCTAGATGCTGAGGACAACATCATTTTTAAGGGGAGGAGAACGTGACGTTCCACGTATTTATATGCCTTTTTAGGTATAAATACATGACACATCACTATGAATAATTAATGGTGCGTTAATTATTCATAAGCTAAGGTTAGCTATGTTAGCTTATTAATTATTAAGGTGGAAACCTAACTCTAAACCCTAATATTCGATTTTAGGAATTAACCTAATATTAAAAGGGCTAAAATATTAAATTAGTTAATGATAACTAATCTAGAATTGCTACTTGGCCCAAATCGATTGGGCAAGGCAGACCTGCTAACTTTGGGTCACCCAAATTGGGGCTTCCACCCCAATTCTGCACCAAATGGATTTGGGGGCAATTGGAGGTGGAGAAGGAGCCTATTCAACCAGTAGGGCATGGGGAACTTGAGAGATGGGAGATTTAGCTCAGATATCGGTTAGTAGGCTTAGTTAGCTTGAGATTCTAATTAGGAACCAACCCTTGCTTGTTAGATGGATGATTAGTCTCTCTATTTTATATTCTAGATGAGATTATGATGGATGTATTAGATATAAAGCTCTCTTTCTGTTGCTCCTGTGTTGTATGGGTAAAAGGGGGTAGAGACCTAAAGGCCATCTAAGATTAGATATGCTCCTAGTTAGAACCTCGTAAATCCCATTAGTTGTGGCCTGTGCACAAGAGCCCACCAGGTTGTAGATGCTATGATGTAGTTCAGCACCAAATAACGGTCACAGCTGGTGAAGTGGGGGCGGAGCCTTGATGAGCGTGGCTACCGGGACTCCTACAGTGTGCTCGACTTATAGTTGGTCACTGCTTGTGGGCCAGGTATGGGTCTAACACCTCATGGGTCGCAGGATATGTACCTATAAAAACATCCTGGACTCGGTATAGATTTACGGGGTTAAGTCGAGTACGGATGTGTGTGCACCTGGGTGGCACGTATCCTCTAGCACACCCATGGAACCACTATGATTCTGGAGGGAAGTCATCCCTTTCCTGCCTCATCGGACCGAGGAGATGTAATCCAGAGTAGTCTCGTAGGATGACTCCATGAGATTGCTCTGAAAGGCTACAACCACGCCATAGCTATCTGCAAAGTGCGCACAGGAGGGGCGGATGGAGTGGACTACCCTAGCCATTGTTCTATACCAGCCAATGCCATTGTCATCATGATAATGACCAATTTTAACTTGGACCAAGGCACCATATAGATAGTGTTGCAAAAACTTGGGGTCAGATTTTGCAAACATCATTTAAACGCTGAAGAGATTCAGCCATAAGAAGTGCTAAAAGTGGGTACGTATCATTCTTCATATGATGAACCTTGCTTATATAATGAATATGGCATTTCATGGCAGAACGTTAAAGAGGGTAAAACCATGTCTCTTGTATAATAAAAAAAAAAAAAAGAGAGAGCATATGGCACTGTAGTTTTCACTCCTAGGCTGTAAATGAGAAAGGCTTTTTTGCACCCATTCCAAGCTCTCCCAAGCACTAGCACTGTTGTTAGGCCCCCACACTTCAAAAATCACATGGTAAAACAAGCTCTATAAAAGCCCAAAATAAGTGGAAAATAAGTGGGCATTGCGTAGAGTGTTTTCCAACCAGCAGTCACATGCTTGGTGATACACTGTTCTTAGAGCATGTTCTTATAGAATTCTACACCAAGATACTTGTTGCTATCTACAACTTCAACTTCGTGTCTATCATAGCGCAAAGTTGGAATGGTATGTCAAGAAGACTGAACTACTAAGAGCTCGGTCTTTTTAAACACACAGATCTGTGTTCTCAATAAAAGTATCCAGACATGTAAATGTTGTTGCATGCTAGCTATTGTATGTGCCATAAGCAAAACATCATCAACATACATAAATTGATTGATGATGTAATGTACCAAATATGGTCCTCGTTACTATGATCATCAAGCCATGGTTTCAATTGATCAATGTAGAAGCCAAAGAATGTAGGAGGTAGAGGACATTCCTGACGTACTCCAATGTTGCTAATGATTTGGGAACCTGATGAAAAATCAGCAAATACCCTTTCATAGAGCCCATAAATTGTGTTTTGAAGATCTTATGGAAATCCAAATGAAGAAGCTCCCATTAAAAGCAGAAATAGAATCCACAAAGAATATATAGAGATCTTGTTTCAAACTTCAACTATGTTCGATACACATATGTAATGTGGAAATGTGGTCTATTGTAAAGTGGCATGGGCGAAAGCCTGCCTATCCTACAATATGTACACTATTATGTTATGCCTGTGCTGTCAGGTTCTCACTAATACTGGATATGAGCTAGAAAAAATTGGATTCATCATGATCATGCAATAATTAGAAGGAATATACTTATTACATGCTTTGTGAATGGGCATGACCTTATTGATAACTTAAATTTTGGAAAAAGTCGCATAATATTAAAGAGGGACTCATGCAATTCCCATTTTTTTTAGGAATCCTGTTTTTTTAAGCCAAAAGGGCATGCAAATCATCTTGTGTTCCATTATTGTTTGAATAAGAGACATTTCTCATGTGTTAAAAAACAACTAAAGGGTTATACGTGGAGGCATTTTCTCGGGTGGCGGGTCAAGAAACTAAAAAATGCATACAAAACCAATTAAATAATTCACTAATTCACTTTCTATAAACAAAGCGGTAGTATCCAATGAATTTTTATTAATAAAGGTCATCATTACAATGTAGTGTATAGTGGACGGAATGACCACTATGGACCTTTCTTTTCCATCTTAAAGGATGTGAATAAAAAATCTAAGTATACACAAATAGCCTCCTTTTCTCAGATGGCAAGTCGAGAAACTATAGAACAATGTCACGGTTCTATTGCGAAGTATTCGCAATAGAACCGCCATTCTTTGGCAAGGGACGTTGCTATTGATGGACCGCCTTCTTCTATATATACTCTTCATTTTCAGTTTTTCTCTTATCGGCGTTCTCTTGAGCTAGTTTCTCTATTTTTTTATCTGCTTTGTGTACTGCATGTACCGTCTCATAGGTCAAGTTTGGCCTCCGCGGACGTTAAAATATACTTCCTTCCTTCCTTCCTTCTACTCTATTTTGTTCCTTCTAGCTTCCCTCTCCCTCCCACCCTGACATGGTTCATTACATGGTGTGGTCTAGTCTCCAATTTTTTATACATTCTCGAATCTTTTCGGCGTGGTGTTGTAGCCAGTATCTATTTCAGTTTTCTTCTGCTTCTCTATTCCACCAGTTTTCCTCACCCTTCCTCCCTTGATGGATTGTCTGCACTTGATCGTGTTCGTTTTTCGTTTGTTTCTATATTCTTTATCTGCATTCTTTATTTTTTTCTCGGCGTGGCATGGTAGCCTCCGAGAAATATTAATCATCCTTTCTCGGCATGGCGATGTAGCCTCCGAGGCAGCACTAATCGAATTTTTTCCCGCGATGGTCATTCCGCGGACGGTTCTCGATTGGTCGGCTGTTGTTTCCTTCTCGGCGTGGCCATGGAGCCTCCGAGTCTCGCGCTATTTTTTATATTGCGCATTAGTGCTCGTTCTTTCTTGAAGCATCTAACTCCCTGACGGGTTATTTTCTTTCAGCCTTAATTTTACAGGTTATTTTTTAGGGCCTTGTGGCTGCCAGAGTGTGCGGGGTCGTACTTGCTTGGCGCAATGTTTTCAAAGTTGTCTCTATTCTAGTTCGGGCACCGCCGACACTCCTCGAGATGATTGGAATTGTTTCTCTTCAGGATTTTCCTCGAAAACTTAAAAGGGCAGGGTTTCATCCCAGTGAGAAGTCGTCACCAGTTTTTCTCACCTTTGCATAGACCAAACGGCGGACAACCATTTGTTATCTTGTATTCTTTAGTTTCGTCATGCTCTCGATTTGGAGCATGTAATTTTCAAGTTTTCAAAGTTTTCTACCCCTATTAGGGGATCAAGTTGTACTCTATGATTTTACAAAGCTCAATGAGAACACCACTTCACTTCGGCTGATATATCTTGTGTCTAGGACCTTGCCATAGAATGACTTATTATTAATAAAGACGTCTTTACAATGTAGTTTACAGTGGTCTAAGAGACCACGGCGGTCATGCTGTCACAAGCGTTACATCAGGATGATACACGGTCCACCTGAGTGGAACAACAAAACATCCTTGGACCTTCTCCATGCTCTCGGAGCAACTTGAAGATGATGGAAAGCTTCACGAGGAGGAGCTTCACGGGCGACCACTTGGCCCGTCCAACCCGATCTCACCGCCCTCCTCCCCTATCCTCTCCTCAATGGCTGGGTCAAAAATGCATTTCTCCCATCCTCCATAGATGTCATGCATTACTTGTAAGATCCTTTGTGGTTCATGAAGTTCGAAAATCAATTTCCTTTCATCAGGATCCCTTGCGTTATTGTAATAGGATGGTGGGCTCCTTGTCACCTAGAAGAAGGAACGTCGAAATTAACAATTACAGTCTAGTTAGCAATGACAGTCCAAAAAAACAATTACAGTTCCATTTAGGTGTTTCATATATTACAATTACACCAGATGGTTCACATATTTGTAGCTTTGAGCAGGAAGGTACTTTCTCGACCCGCGAGTCGAGAAAGCGCCTTGCAACAGAATACATCCTTTTGTTCTATACAAAAACAGTACATAATATACATAGAACCATGCAGAGCTGTGTCATTCAGTGGGATTACAATAATATGGTCAGACGATCCAGACAGTGACAAAGAGAATGACGAAATTGGATGAGCCGTTTGAGCAAATTCCCTGAAATGATGAATGATGACGGTTAGCAATGTTAGTGAGGTTCTTGACTCGTGGGTCAAGAACCAGCGCATTCAATGAAAATATACTAAGTGAGGTCACCTCTCTTTTATTCTCGCCGCTGCGTCGTCTTCCATATCTGTCAAAGGATCCATTGATTATCTTAGTTGTTAGCCAGGTCCTCTTCTGTTTTTTCCTCCTCGTTGGTTGACTCATTCTTTTTATTTACAAAGTGGTCATACAGTGCATCCAAGTACGACTTTGCCACCAACTATCAATATTGGTCATTCTATACAATATAGCCCCTTGCGAGAACAACCCGTTCATGTACCACTCGCATACGATATGTTCATCCCCGACCAAACTCGTAACAAAGTACTTTATAACCCTGGGGCGTATTGGTATCTTGTGGATAGGACTCCATGAATTTTCCACCCTTCTAGGAATCCAGATTTTCGTTCCAGGCCATGAACTTATCCACATACGGGAGTTCACTTGACCATCAATTGTTGAAGCCAATACCATTATGGCTAGACACTAAAACCAATATAACGTCTGCAAAACTTGATGTTTCTGGAAGACCAACTCTGTACTCACGTTCTATCTCATATATGAAATACAAGATTTGCTTCTGAAAGTTAATATCTGCTGCACATTGCGAAACTACCATCATCTGAGTGCCAGACATGCACAAGATAAGGAAACTTAAAGTATCAAATTCCGTCACATCCAAACAGGTCTTGTACCACTGATCCAGATCAACCTTCCCATAGAGCAAGGTCGGGTCTTCAATCATATTCATGACGAACAACGACACAGTCCTGGAGGCTAGTTCCAATCTACGGAAACCCTTGTGACCCAATGTCACCAAGTACGGTAGCGAGGTGGAGTCTATTTTGAAAGGCACAATGCCAAAACCTAGCTTGCGTGTTAGAAGTTCTTGAGCAAGCTTTGGAAACAATTTGTTTTGATGTTTCGTTGCAGCTTGGTGTTAATGTATGGCTGGTACAATCATTTCAAATCCTTCATATCTTCATCCTCAAGCTTGGCCTTCTCATTGAAGTACTCAAGATCCTGGTTCTCGTTGCAGGCAACGTTGTAGAATTCTGTTGATGCCCTCCAATGCACGTGTCCTCTTTAGCACCATGGCATAGTCCTTTGCATCTTGCATTTTTGAGTTTCTTATTTTCCTCAGAAGCATTGTGTTTGGGGTCTGGGTTCGGGAACTCCTGCAAGACAGCCCTCTGTGAGGACCCTTGGATCTAACAGGAGAATCTGGGGGACTATGTCATGCGGGATTTGCAAGAAAAGAACTAGAAGAAGAAAACAGAACAAATGAGAACAGTGAGAGGAAAATGATAAGCTTCCTTGATATCAAATGATGAACATACATGAGCTCTCGCAATCGAGAGAAGACAGAAGAGAGACAAGACTCAAAACTCATCTAGTCATCATATGCTAGCTCTACTCATATATATAGTACAATGGCCTTTGGCCCAATATAGACACCCTGACTGATCTCGGTGCCGACTCCTGGAAGGAGGCCTGATTTGTAGGAGTGTTGGCGGTGCCTCTTGAAATGCCTAGAACCACGCTGATGCTAACGCAGGTGGTGACGGGTCATCACTTGTCGCGGCGCCTCTTGGTAGCAGATCGGTGCTTTGACAAGCAGGGTGCGGGCCGCTTGGACGACCGCCCCCTGCGTCTGCCTTGGATCCTTGGATTTGACTTGGTCCGTCGTATGCATGAATAGTCCTGTACCAGGAGGCACAGGACTAACACTCCCCCCCACCAAACGACACTCCGGGTGAAGAAAAGGAGGGAGTGTCTCTGAGGGCGGGAAGCCATCAGTCTGAAAGTGATCCTCACGGGAGTGAGGACTCGGCACCATTATGGTAATTGCTAATGAGATCCCGGGCGTTTTTTGAAGAGCGGGGAGGAGTGTTGAGCCCAAGCGCCGGGATCGGCCAATGAGAAAATGAGAGCGCACCATATCTTCAAGGGCAACATGGGCTTCAGAAGAAACAAACTGGCACTCCATGAGGAGGCAGGTCTGGAGACCGAAAGCACTGACGCTGGCATTCGGGTTGCAGTAAAAGATGGGACGCTGCCGATTTGAGGAGCTGACCAGGAGGCTTTTGAGAGCAAAGACAAAACCCGCCGACGCGGACCGACGGGGTCGTGGGAGGTGGCAAAGATTCGCAAGAAGGTGTCGAGGCCATGAATGGCATCCACGGGTCGTTGCCAACCACGCTCATTGGCAATATAGATCCAGGTTTCAGTAGTGTCTAAGGTGGCATTATCCTCCCAATCGGATCGTCTGACGAATCGGGGATCCCACCGGAGATCCGTCGAGATCCGAGGGCGAGTCGATCCCTGCGGGCCATCCATGACCTTGGTCCGTAAGGGAAGACACCACCGAAGTGAGAAACCCGGGGCGTGGAGGGGCACCCGTGAGAAGCATATGGAGAGGGGGCCAGCCCTCGGGCGGCCGCTTAGCCCCGCCCCCTCGAATTCATCGACAAGGGCGGGATCTAGAGCCTTGCACCAACGATCCCACTGCATGGTGGAGCTGAGAGTAAACAGGAGGGCTATCCCAACCCATGGGAACTGTCTTGCTATCCAGAAGAGCACGCAGTTGAGTGTAACCTGCCAAATGCTGCATATAGACTTGGGCAAAGGGAAGATCCTCAGGATGTCCAAGATTCTTGCATATCTGCTGCAGCACTTCAGCTTGCCATAGAGGTAAATGATGGGCAAGTTCAGGCATGTACTCTTGATGAAGAGCATGTGTCTGAGCATGATCAGACAGGTAGGGGTTGTTATCCAAAAGCAACCATTGAACTGTGGAGTCACCCTGAAAGTTCTGATGGGGCCCATCTCGAAATTTGTCCTGTGTATCAGCCAGATAGAAATCATGAAAAATGTACGCCATTGGCTGTACAACTTTGAAGGTGATCATATCCGGATCGTCACAGTGAATGAGATCAAAGACTAAAGGGCGATCCCTAGTCGGCATCGCTTATGGTTGAGACTAGGGACGATATCGATCGTCTTCGAGCCCCCAACTTTCGTTCTTGATTAATGAAAACATTCTTGGCAAATGCTTTCGCAGTAGTTCGTCTTGCAGCGATCCAAGAATTTCACCTCTAACGCCGCAATACGAATGCCCCCGTCTGTCCCTCTTAATCATTACTCCGGTCCAAGACCAACTTTAAAAGGACCGGGGTCCTATCACGCTATTCCATGCTAACATATTGAGCATAGGCCCGCTTTGAGCACTCTAATTTTTTCAAAGTATCAGCTGCCCGTCCGTCCCACCAATTAAGGCCAGGACAACGTCGCTAACTAGAAGGGTGAAATGCCCGGTGCACACCCCGAGGGCGGACCGTGCATCCCACCCCGAGATCCAACTACGAGCTTTTTAACCGCAACAACTTTAATATACGCTATTGGAGCTGGAATTATCGCGTTGCCGGCACCGGACTTGCCCTCCAATGGATCCTCGTTAAGGGATTTAGATTGTACTCATTCCAATTACCAGACTTGTAGAAGCCCGGTATTGTTATTTATTGTCACTACCTCCCCGACATCGGGATTGGGTAATTTTGCGCTACACGCCTTCCTTGGATGTGGTAGCCGCCTCGTGCTCCCTCTCCGAATCGAACCCTAATTCCCCGGCCACCGGCCACCACCATGGTAGGCCACTATCCTACCATCGAAAAGTTGATAGGGCAGAAATTTGAATGAAATATCGCCGGCGCTAAGGCCGTGCGATTCCGACTAGTTATCATGAGTCATCGCGTGAGCGGTGCAAGCCCGCATCGGCCTTTTATTCGATAAATGCATCCCTTCCATGGGTCGGGACTTGGTGCACGTATTAGCTCTAGAATTACTACGGTTATCCGAGTAGTAAGATACCATCAAATAAACTATAATCGATTTAATGAGCCATTCGGCAGTTTCCACAGCACAAGGTAGCTTATACTTACACATGCATGGCTTAATCTTTTGAGACAAGCATATGACTACCGGGCAGGATCAACCAGGTAGCTTCCATAAAGGGACAGCCATCCACCCACACCGGGTGGAGGGGCACAACGAGAGGGAACGATCAAGCATCGACTCCGCCTGCTCCCAAAGGGCCGAGCGGCAAGACGATGGAGGCATGGTCGCCCGGCACCAACACTTGAAGTGGGAGGTCGGGCCGCCGCCAACAAAGAAAGAAAGACAGAGGAGAGAAGGACATGCACCCAGGCACCAACCGAAAGTGTCCAAGAATGGAACCGGAACCGCCACCCAAACGACGAGGAGGGGGAACACACATGATGAGGACTAGGTCGAGCCGGAACATTGAACGCCTCGAACTTGTTGTGTGCATCCGAACTCCAGCATGGTAGGTGGAAGAGGTTTCCACTGCTCCCTAATAACACAAAGCGGTAAAAGCACATCTCCAACCATCCAAGGCCTATGCATTGCGGCTAGAGCAGGGCCACCAACCACAACGAGCCCCGCAATCCGTAACGAGGCCACAACCGCCATGAACGAGCCAAACGGGACCCAATGGGGCAACGGAAACAAGAGCAAGGCACCACCACAAAGACAACCCAACCGACGGGTCCGAGAGGGAGGGCACGATGGAGCCAAGCCCAAAACCAACATCACATTCTAACAAGCCTTGGCAACCTTCCCACCAACCCGTTTCCCGGGAGGCGTGTCGGACACCGAGGCCGAATTTCCAACATTGAGGAACCAACACGCCAAAGCCAACCAAAGGCGCGGTATCGGAAACAACGGGAGGGCACCAAGCGGTGTGGCACACAAACCCGAGGAACCAATCCTTTGGAACACGGGGGAAAGCACGACGAAGTCGTGGACCCGCATTGTAGCACGCAACAACAAGGTGAAATGCACTTCCCAACTTCCAACTCAATCTGAACACGCACAAATCCCACAAGCCAAGGCGGGACCAACCATAAACCATAAACGATGCCGACTAGGGATCGGGCGGCCAGATCCAAGAAAATCGGAATGCAAAGGGAACATTAACGGACCATCACCGTATATGCCACCGGGGGAAGAAAGAGGTGGCGGGCAACTACATAATCGGATAATGGAAGGAATAGGGAAGTCAACAAGCAGGGTTGAGAGCAATGGTAACATAGCCTTCAAGTTTTATCTCGAGCCCTCATCAGACCGAATAGCTTTGCTCTAGTTGTTGTTCGAGGTCACGGATCCGGTGGTCCTTTTCTATGTATATGGATCGGGTCACGGACCCGTTCGAGAAGTGTTAACCTCGTGAGGAGGATTGCCCAGAGCATTGAGTCGAAACCACGGCAATCTCCAGCGTCATCAAGAAGTTTCGCTTTTTCAACCTCCGTAAGCTGATCTTGGAGGGATGAGGTGAGAAGTCTGCGTGGAGAGCTGAGCCGTCAAAGAGGCTATTTGAGCGTCACGCTCTGTAAGGTGTTGAACTTGAGTGTTGTAATTGTCACAAAGTTCGGAGTACAAGGCATCGAGCTTAGCAATATCTTTCTCCTTGTCACTAAGGAGGGTGGCTTTGGACTTGTTTTGCTCCAATAAGTCCTGAATTTCGGATTGAAGCTGAGCCTATTGATCTGCAAGTAGGCTGGTCTGATCCTGTGCACTTTTGAGATCTATGCGGGCCTGTAAGAGAGCCCCGTGCTTTTCTTGAAGTTGGGCTTCCAAAGTTTGAACTTGTGCGTTGCAAGCTTGAAGGTCACTTGAAACGCAGACCGAGGCCGCCGGGCCGCGTTTGAACCCCATTCATAAGAGCTGCCTTGGGACTCTTGTAACTTTAGAACGGCAGGCTTGAGCATCCTGGCGACATCGATACAACAACCGACGAGGGTCTTTGTGGTGGTGGAGCCTGGCTTTGTTGTGGTGGAGCCTTGTTGTTGTGGTGGAGCCCCGCCTTTGTTCCTGCTTTCGTATGTTTGGGAGACATGGTGTGAACTGGAATGCTTTGGGATTCTCAGAGCCGAGGAGGAGACAAAGTGACATGGGAGTGTGGAATTTTGACATGACCGTAAGAAGAAGGGTGTGAAGTACCAACTTGGTGAGTCCGAGGAAGGGACGGGCTGAGTGGAATTTTGAGAATGAGGAGGTGTGGAAGGAAAGCAATGACAGATGAGGGCTTGAAGATGGCCTCCCACGTAAGTTTCAGAGGTAGAAGTGGCAGCCCAAGACGGTCAACTTTGGAGAAGACGGTGAGAACAACAATTGAGGCCAATCAAGTTGGTGGTTGGAACGAGTAGCGCTGATCACCATATTATAGAAAGGTTTATTGATATGGGTGTTCTTGATAGAATACCCAAGGTACTTTGCGCCACGTAAACTTAACAAAGATTTCATGGGGCTTGTCAATATTTGTCGCGATGCACATTGGCTTGATAAGTGTGCACCAAAACGCGTGACATCAAGATCCTGTATGGTAGACCAAGATAAACAAGGGGGTTGCAAAGGGATATGGAATACCTCAGAAATTAGGTGCTGGTCAATGAAATGGTGGTGCCATCGACCACTGTAGTGTATCCCTGCGGGCTGTTGACGATGTGTGCGATGAACTGCTTCAACTTGTCCGGATTTGGAGCCGGAAGTTCCATTTGCATAAAATTGTGAAAGCTTTTGGCATTCGCGACTTCACGATTCGCCAACAAGGGCTTCACGGAAAGTGGGCGCCAAGAAAGATACCGACGAAAAAGAGCGGTTCCGGGAGCAAAGAGCTTGAAGTGTAGGAAATTTTGGTGCAGCCATGGCAAAGAGCTTCGAACAAGAACGGTGATGCAAAGGCGGAGAGCGGAGATAGAAGTCGAAGGCGCAGAGAGACGAAAAGGTTTAGGGCGCGCAAAGGTGGGCGAAGGGGCATGATAAGGGTGAAGCTGCCACCGTTGATGGTGCCAGGTGTCGAAAGATGCCACGGAGGCGATTGAGAGGCAAAAATTTGGCTAAGTCCCAAACAACAAAGGGAGAAGTAATGAACGGTGGAGATGAGGCGTGAGAGAATGATGGGATGTGACAGGTGGCCAAAGGACACACATTAATGTTCGACGGGCGTGAAAAAAAGGAATGGCATTTAATGCTGGCAACTCGAAGTGGGATATTATTAAAACGAATGTGTCAGAAGGTACCATGGCTAGATATGCGGCGGGAGAAAAGATTCTCACTTTAGAAACAGCCTTGCATTGCAAACACGTTGGCGATTTTTGTGATTGGTCCACGTCGACAAGGAGTTCCTCGGTTGGCTATATAAGACGAACCGGGAGTGAAGCGAAGACGCTTCAAAGATGGCTGCTTCGCTGGTTTGAACGAGAATCGCACTATGCCCACTAACCGCCGAGTGGATTACCCGCAAGATGAATTGTCGGACCTCGCGCTACGCCACAATCGTGGCCTCGAGAATGGATGGCTGGTGTGCGGGATGGTGAACATTCGATCCGAAGACCAACGGGATGGAGGTGGTTCTGCACCTTTTGGGACCCGAGCATAACCTCTACCACATCTGCAAGATCACCTCTCGCCCAACGCGAGTAAAGGGTTTTTCTTCTTAGGACTTAGTAGATAGGGCTCTGAGCCCGTTTTTTGTATATAGGGCAGTGCCCATAGCGGAAATAGCTGGGCTGTGCCCACATTTTGTAACAAATTCCACCTATAATATAATATGCCGCCGTTTTAGTCACTATCTGTTGTGTTTGCGTCTTGAACTGTATCTGGTTGTTGATTGTCACTTGCTGTGGTATGAAATGTTTTGAGGCGAAAGCCATTAACCAGTGTAGGTAATGGAGTGCCATCTAACTCAGCCAGCTGGAAAACGCTGGGTTGAACCACTTGAACAATTTGATAAGGGCCAAGCCATCGAAACTTAAGCTTACCCGGAAAATTTTTGTACCGAGAATCATAAAGAAGAACCAAATCTCCTTCCTTGAATGTTTTTGTCTTCAAACTTTTGTCATGTAAAGATTTTTGCAACCGTTGTCCATGAAGAACACGAATATAAGCATCCCTTCTAAGTTCATCCAACTGTTCCAATTGATAAACCCTTTCTTTAAGTGCAGCAGGCGGATTATGAGCAGTAGCCAGTTGAAAACGGAGAGTTGGGAGAATGTACTCAAAAGGCATGAGAGCTTCTTGACCATAAACCAATTTGAAAGGAGTGTGACCAGTAGCTATTTTGAAACAAGTGTTGTAAGCCCAAAGAACAGTAGGAAGCTTTGTTTGCCAGTCAGTGCGAGAAGTGTCACAAATTTTCTTGAGAATTATGACCAGAGTTTTGTTTGTGCTTTCTGCCAAACCATTCCCTTGAGGATAGTAAGGTGTGCTCTTGTGATGATGTATCAGGAGATAATCCGCCGCCCTTGATGGTATGATTGATAAAATGGACACCACGATCAACCACCAGCCCGTGGGGCAGTTTCAATCGCTGCGGATGATTTGTTGATAGATGACCTGGCCGTGCTTGCCGCAGTGTTGTCCGGAAGTGCGCAAGCTTCCGCCCATTTGGCAGCGTAGTCGGTGAGAACCAGAATGTAGCGGCACGCGTGCCGCGCAGAGGGTCGATGGATCCCACAAAATCCATTCCCCATTTGTCTGAAGGGAAGTGGGCGTGGCGACGGTGTCAAGGGAAGAGCGCCACGGGCGTGGGCCGTTCCACACGCTGGCAAGCATCACATGTGCGGGCGTATGGAGCATCTTTGAAAAGCGTGGGCCAAAAAATAACCAAAGAAGAAGGATTTTATGCGCCGTGGTGTCACCATGAAAATGACCACCACCGAGCCCTTCATGGGCGCCGCGAACAATATCCGGGACCTCATGAGGGAGAACACGGTCGTCGAAGGATGGTATCCTTACCCTTTTTATAAAGATGGCCCGCAACCATGGTGTAGTCACGGACCTCGCGGGAGAAATTGATGTCGACGGGATTGTCGCTGGTCGGAGAGAGCGCGGGCGCCCTCCGTGGAAGATACCGTGAGGAGATACCGCTGGAAAGTCATGAAACCAATGAGGTGTTGCCGTGACCGTAAAGAGTTGAGCCGCAGAAAGGCGCTTGAGACTCCAAAGAGAGGGATCATCCGCGGTGGATGTGAAAGATAATCCGGGACAACATGAGATTTGCCGCCTTGTGAACAATTTCAAAAGGTGCAAATTTTGCAGTAGTAGGACCCAACGAGCAATGCGCCCGCGGGCGGATTTGTTGATCAAATAAAGAAGTGCCCGGTGGTCAACAAAGAATTTGATCCGGACCGCCTAAAAGGTAGTGACGGAAGCGTTGGACACGCCGTAAAATGAGACCCAAAGCTTCACGCCTGTGGGTAGAATAGTTGCGCCAGCCAGTAATTGAGTTTTCAACGGCGATCGGTTTGGTTTGTCGCAGCGCGATCATATTCTTGAGAGAGAACAGCTCCAATAGCAAACGCCGAGACATCGACATGAACATGAAAGGGCTTGTCCCATTGAGGAGGAACAAGAACCGGGCCCCGAGTAAGCAAAAGCTTCAATTGTTGAAAGCAAAGATCCGCCCGGGAATTCCAAGCCCGTGTGGTTTCATCACTTGTGAGTTTATGAATGGGATCCGCAATGGTCTGCGAGTCCAGTGGATGAAGGTGGAGTAATAATTGACCTTACCGGGGAAAGAGCGTGTCTCCTTGATATTGGCTGGTGCTTGAGCTTTGAGCACACAACTGATTTTGGCAGGATCTGTGGTGATACCTGCTTTACTGACAACGTGTCCTAACAGAACACCTGAAGTGACGCAAAAGGTGCATTTCTCGGGATTGAGACTAATGCCGGACTCATCACATTTCGAAAGACGAAGTTCCAATTTATCCAAATGGTCAGCCATGGAATCAGAGGCGAGAAGTCATCTTGAAAAAATTTGCAAGAAGGGATTTTCCTTCATAAAATCATGGAAAGGCGAGAGCATGATACGTTGAAACGTGGATGGAGAGTTTGATAATCCAAAAGGAACCACCTTGTAGGCAAAAGTGCCCCACGGGGTGGTGAAAGTAGTCTTAAGTTGATCAGATTCTTTGATTGAGATCTGATTGTAGCCAGAAAAACCATTCATGAAGGAGTACATCTCATGTCCAAGAACCCCTTCCAAACCGTCCGTGAAGGGAAGTGGAAAATGATCGCCCGTGGCTCGATGAAGTTTTCGGTAGTCCACGCAAACGCCGGATCTTACCATTGTGTTTGAGTGCAATGACGATGGGGCTCACCCATTCGTAATGTTTGACCTCATAGATCAAACCCGCAGCAAGGGAGTTTGTCAATTTCCGCCTTGACACCCATCAACGTAATTGGGGTTGAGCGATGCATGTCGTTGCTATCTTTGGACGGCATCCGATTTGGTAGGAATGGTGAGTTCCCCCAAGGTTTTGTTGATCCCCCGAAGATCTCTGTAGCTCCAGGCGAAAATGTGTTTGAACTTTTTGAAGAGCTTGACGGCCCTGTTTCGATAGGGTGGCGGAAGATTTGCAAAGAATGCGGATTGACCGATTGTTGCCTATGTCCACAATCTCAACTTCGTGAGTCTCGAATATGGGGATAACTTCCGTGTCCCGGACAATATGAGCAGGAGGTTGAAGTATAACAGGATGCATGGCACTCAAGGTGGTGAAAAAGAGAGGGTTCTTGAGTTTCATCAAGCGTAGGTTGCTTCATGGCCGACTTTGTACATCTACAGAGCGGTAGGAGGTTCAAGCATCGAAAAGTGATCAACACGTTGGATTCTATTGCAAGGAGCAGGTAAGGGTCAAGCAAAGCATACGACTTTGTCCCGATCAAGAGTCATTTCTCCCCAAGGATCAAGATATTCGGGTAGGATGACAGAGGCGGACTCCGCAGTGGGGCTCGAACTTGATAGATATTCGGGCCCCCTTAATCGGTGGTTTCGAGAGAGAGGGTTCTGCATTGTCGACGGAAAAGGATTTTGCCTGTTTCCAAGTCCATGGTGGCATTGAGGTGACCATCCGGATGACTAACCCATCCGTGGCCCAAAGAATGGATACTCTTGGCTCAAGTGGAGAAAAGGTCCGCACGACCAACATTTCATAATCACCGGATCTTCTCCAGCCTTCCAAATACCAAATTCCAAGGGGAACCGAGATCACCAATGTTGATGTGAAGAAGAGGCGTGACACCTTGAGGTCTCGTGGATATGGCCATTGGCCAATTTGATGTCATATGGGGCACGATAGAGTTGTTTGATGCCCATTTGTTTGCATGGAGTTTGTCCGTGATGAGATTGACCGCACTACCTCGCAATTTGAACATGGTTGACTTGCTGATTACCCACCGTGGCATGTACCGTGGGTGTAGAGGTAGCAAACAGCCCCAACCAAAACAATGGGAGTGGTAATCGGGTCCTTGAGAGCAGGGATAAAGTTTCAAAATCGTGGCAAGACTTAGAGGAATTTTGATTTTTGCCAGCTCCCTCTTGGAGTTCCAGAGGCACATGAGAAAAGGATCTGCGGGATCCATAGGTGCCGGAGGCCGTGGACGCCCTCGCTAAACATACGGCTCCCACCGTACACTTTCCGGCAGAAATCCCCCGTCCCCGCCGACAACCGCGACAGTGCCCTCCGCCTACCCCGCACTCTAAGGTGACCCTAGTGCGGGGAGGGACAATTTAAGGTGTCTTGCGCGCCCTTCCCTATGGGCTCCTATATCGTGAGAAGCGATAAACACGTCGTAACTAGCATCAAACATATACAAATACTACCCGAAGGGTAGTCCATCACACATATACCAATGCAAAGATGATAATCATAAACCGCAAAACACGATAGCTCCTACCCGTGCTCGCACTGTAAGGAGGATGACTGACCGGCGGGCCTCAAGATAGAGCGTAATCGAGTCATGGCAATGGCGAGGGCTGGCATAAGACAATGGCTAGGGTTGACCACTCCATCCGCCCCTCCTGTGCATACTTTGCAGATGGGCTAGATCAGGCTCTGACATAACTCTAGCCTTCCGGATACGCAATCCCATGGCATCACCCATCGGGACTACTCCAGGTTGCATCTCCCTGGTCCGTCGAGGCAGGAAGGGTTGCATCTCCCCTTCCAGGGGTCCAGAGGTTCCACGGGTAGCTAGAGAATCGTGGACGACACACGATTCGCACTGAACGAACCCCAAAACAAGAGCCAAGCCGGCACTTGCAACTCTTGAGAGGCAGGGCGACACCATCGCCCCAGGAGGTGTCAGACCCATGCTCGGCCCACACGAAGTGACCGACCATAAGCCTAGCCCACTATGGGATCCCCCGTAGCCCCCACTCGGCAGGGATCCTCCCTCCGTATAGCCTCTAGCCCCGTTGTGTAGTGCTGAGTCACATCATAGCCTCCATAGCCCGGTGGGTTCCTATGCACAGGCCGCAACTAATAGGAACTAAGGGATCTAATCTAGGAGCATACTACATATGGCTCTAGGTCTCTACCCCCCTTCCCAATACAAGAGGAGCACACATGATCAACCATCATCATATAATCATCACATCATGAGAATAATCATAATAACATCTTAACCTAATCATACAAATCTAACTTACAGTTAGGGTTCCTTGATTAGGGTTCAAGATGATGCATCAGGGTTCTAGGATGGCTCTACCCTAGATACAAGATACTAACTCATCTGGAATGCTAATTCCAGATGAACTACTAAGAGCACTACTCTACATACCTGCTCCATAAGCACTCCCTCCCAATCCTGGCGTCTCCATGGTCTTCAAAGTGTTCGAGGTAGCTCCCACTCCTGCTGATGCGCCACTCTGGGGGCTGCTGTGCTAGGCTATGCCACAACAAACGGTTCTCGAAACGGAGTTCGGAAAGCCAAGAAGGTTCCCCTTTGGAGCGGAGCTTAAAAGAGGCCTAGGGTTAGGGTTTAGGCCTTTATAGGTTAGGGTTCACATGTTATGCCACATGGCTCCAATAGGGTAAGTCGTGTGGCGGGAAAGGCCCAACAGGTTAAGGCCACATGGAAAATGGTCTTAACCTAAGGTTGGCTAAGTTATATGAATAACTTAGTCATGCCCCCTAGTGCCACAATCTATGGTATACAAGGCTATATATGTAGACTTGTATGGTGACGGGTCCAGGAATATACGTATTCATAGCGTATATTCCCCTGGAACGTCACATTCTCCCCCCCTTAGGACAATGCTGTCCTCAGCATTGCGCTAAGGTGACTAACCTACCTTATGCCTGCAAAACAACACAACAAGAATCTATGAACTTAACTCTATTGAAAAGATCGACTTTTCGTTAATTACTTATTATGTAATTATAAAGCTATATTTATAAGTTATACAAATTATATAGCTATAACAACTATTATTATAAAAGTATACACAATTAATATTATTACAACAAATTTAGGAGTTCATAGTTAGTCTAAAATCTATGACTCCTATCTTCTCGTAACGTGCTCCCTCCTTCATGCTTCCCTTCACTGGCCTGCACAAGTAGCACATTACGTTATATAAGTTAATAAGTTGTGGTTTTAGGGGACCACCCCCCTTACCTACCTCCTTGAGCCGAACTACTAGCTCAAGGTTACCCTACTACCTTGCACTTGATCATGGCCCTTTCGGATTTGAGCTTAAGGACCATTTAAGATGATCCTATCATCGCCCATGATCAAGTGCTACCTTGTACTCGGTTACCCGGTGCCGAGTACCCCTAGTGCATCATGCCCCAAGGGTTTTAAGCTAGGGAACGTCTCACGATCCCATCATCAAGATGATCACTTTAACCTTCACCATGACCCCTCCTACGCCAGGTGTGCGCATTCCCGCATCGCGGCATAGAGAGCATCCGATCGATGTCCCATCATCGCCCACCATGCCTCATTCCTCACTCACATGACCCTAATGGTCATGCGCACCTCTTGGTGCGTGTTGGCCTAGAGAATGCCTTAAAGGCGTATCCCATCATCGCCCACACGTTCCAAGATTCTGGCACATGCACTCTACTAACTAGAATACATGAGCCAGAACTTAAGGCTAACTAAGAAACATACTAAGCTAACCTCCTGGCAAGTCGGCGTCGATCAAATCGGAGACGACTCGCCCATCAAACTCCTTCCTAAACTCGGGTATTGCTTCTCCAAACTCGTTTCAATACCCATGTCACGTCTTCCACGGCGGGCAAGTGCTTCCACTTGACCAAATCTTTGGAGGAATTGAGACCACCTAATCCTCTTGAATGACTTATCAAGAAGCAATTCAGACACAATTTCAACTTGATCCTCCGTCATTTCCAACAAGTTGGAGTATCCAAAACCTCCTCAGGGTTAGGATCGTGCCTTTTTCAATAAACTCACATGGAAGACCTTAAGGTGGGCCAAGAGATCCAACTTGTAGGCTTGAGAGCCCACTCTTCTCCAAGATCTTGAATGGACCGGCCCACCTAGGGGCGAGCTTCTTACAATTGCCGATGCGAACCTTCCCTTGCTTAACCTTTACTTGAGCCAACTTTATCTGTCACAACAAAACAACTCTCGAGGAGTTTTGTGTCTATCTGCCAGATTCTTCAAATATGCCCATGCTGTTGAAGATACTCTCACACTTCTACCAAAAGCTACCGTGATATATGCCGCCGTTGTTGAGAAACTTCCATCTTGGGCACTAAATTATGCCACATAACTATGGTCAAGCATTGATAACTGTAACTGATCATGGGGGAGACATCTTCGATGACTCTTGCTTCATATTATTGTACGTAATTGACCAGGTGGATGTACTCGGCCCATTTGGATTACTTGTTCCAATCATAGTTTCTCAACGTGCTCTCCAAAATTGTGTTGGTACGGTCCCTTTGCCGATTGACTGCAAATGATACGCAAAACTCATCAACAAGTTGGTGCAGCTCGTGTTGAAGAAGTCTTGCTAAACGTCGCTAAAGAACTTCGGATCTCTGTTGGTGATGATCGATCTGTGCATTCCGTGCAGCCTAAAAGAACTCTTATGTAGACCACACGGCTAGAGCCAAGGCGGTGTCTATGGTGTGGCATGGCAAGTATGTGCCCTTTTGATAAGCTATATACCACAACCATCAAGGCTTCAAGCTTCTTGTTGTCCTTGGAAGGCCTGCTATGAAAACCATGCTGACGACTTCCCACTTGGCGTGTGGCACCGCCCAAGGTTCCAAAACTCATGGAATTCGAAATTGTTCCGCCCTTGTCCGCTGGCTCCACTGACATTCTTGGATATATCTGATTATCTGCTTCTTCATATCCGGCCAGACGTAGCTACTTCTAATCTTGAAGTAGGCCTTTATAAATTTTGCATGGCTGGAAATATGGCTATTATGCGTGTCATGGAAGATTGTTCTTACTTCTTATACTTTGGGTACGCATAATTGTTCTTTGCCATTAGAGATTACCTTCCTTTTTAAAATATTTGAAGGTTTCTCTTTCTTAATCCGTCCTTGCACTCTTGCAAAAACTTGCCCATTATATGCTTGAACTCCATGTTGGGGTAGATGGCTTCTTCTATCTTCTTGCCGAATTCGCTTGTCGAAGTGGAGATGGCATTGCAAATTGATGCTTCAAAGGCTTGCCAATGAGTGGCAGCGTCTTAGCATCTCCATGGCTTCCCTCAATTGGGCTACATGCTCTTCCATTAATTTGTCAGATCACTTTATGTCGTTGAAGAGAGATTGATGAAGAAATCATCCAAGGAATCTTCAAGATGTCGTTCCTCAAATGCGCACAAGTTGATGGAGCATTCCATAGACTTAGGGGCATTATTTGGAAATCATAGTGCCCATACCGGTTCTCAAGGAGTCTTATAATTATCTTCCCCTTCATCCTTATTTGTCGATTGCCAGGAGCTTAAGTCGATTTTGTAGAAGAATCTTGCTTCTTGGAGCTGATCCATTATGTCGTTGTTTGTTGAGCTGCCCATGGTTGATATACATCTTTAGACTTCCATCCCGACCTAAAAGGATCCCAAGTCGATCATCTCCTACAACTGCTTCTTGAGCTCTGCTAGCTCGGAAGTGCTGATTCTATAAAGAGCAAGAGTGATTTCAGATTCTACGCCTCTATAGAGCAAAAGCTCTCAAATTTCGTCAAGGGATATATCATGGGACTTCTTAATTAACTTAGAAATTGGCCAAGGCAACTGTTTCGACGTAGCATGTTCCTTCTTACTCTTGTAGTCGGGGTTGACACTTGTAGCTTATGTACGACCTCATTCCTCATGATGTACTTAAGTAATTGCTTTACTGACATGGGTTGCACGATTGGAATTACTTAACTTAAATTATAGGGTCCTTGCCCTTTGGTGCTGGGATAAGTATCTCTTAAGTCGTATTTAATTAAAGTGGGACAAATCTCGAATTTTGGGACTCAGACTGAAAATGGGACAAATTTTTTTACATTGAATCGTTGTTAGATAAGGGGAGGGAAGGGGAGAAGTTGGGGAGAAGTTGAGAGAAGTAATGGAAGGGATAAGAAGAAGAAGGGGAGGGAGGAAGTTTGAAAAGGGGGCAAGGGGAGGTGAGTTCGGAAGGGGGGGGGAGAAGAGGGGGCAAGGGGAGGTGAGTTCGGAAAGGGGGGTGAGAAGAGGGGCAAGTGGGAAGAGTTGGGGAAGAGATGAAGGGGAAGGGAGAGGGGAAAACCAAAATAACTAAAGGGGAATATATCCCTTGAGATTAAAAAATAATAATATTAAAATATAATTAATAATTAATTTAATTAAATATAAAACAATTTAATTGATTTAATAAAAAATATGTGTTCTCAAATTCATCGAGTCGAGAATTGAAGAGTCTTTCCCCAAGACCTATGCAACTGTGAATTCAAGTCCCGAGGCTCCACTGCTTGCCCCCTCATGCTATATGCCCGTTACTCGAGCCTATGCTTTCCGTGAGGACTATATCCACGTGATACAAAAGCCTATCCAAAACCTACACAAATTCTATTTGTTGGCAATACAAACATTCATGTCTCGCTGCTGAGGTAAAACGCCCCTCAAATGCAAAGGAAGACTCTCAGAACTCGCCTCACACAGACTCAGGCAAAAAGCAGAGGCAAAATCTTGACAGCCGGCCAACTCCGGTGCGAAATGCGAGGTCTCAGTTTGCAACACCCATACTACGGCGGATTCTAATGCGGCATGTTGAATAATGACATTCAAAGCGCACCCTAGAAACTAAACTTCCGTAACGTGAGGCCGATCAATATCTTACGGCGAAGAGTCTTTCTTGAAGAAGGTGAGCTTTTCGCCACACGCTGAGACCTTTGTTTTTCTTTGAAGGTAGCCCTTTGTTTTTATTTGAAGGAAAGACCTGTGCTACTTCGAAAAGGCGAGGCAAAACAACTCCGGAAGCAAGAACTCCAGTCACTGCCAACACCTGCAAATAGGATCGGACATCTGCAAACAGGATAGGATCTGGGATCTACAAACAGGGATTCAACTCTCTGGAGCCGGGATAGAAAGCCACGTTGCCCAGACGGGATAGAAAGCCACGTTTACATATGCTGGAATAGCTTACAGGAGCTTTTTGCTGGAGCCCTTTGCTGGTGCCGACAGCCCCTCTTCTGTAACCTTCTGTAACGGAGCCAAACTCAGGAAACGGAGCAGAGATGAAGATCAAGCCTGTAGAAGTTGATTCCCGCAACCGAATCTCCTATTCCTAGCATTTGGCGAGATCAGGCAGGGGCATATCGTGAGGAAGAGGGCGATCGTGGCAGGGCCGGATTTTGATTCCAGGGGCATATCGTGGGGTGCAGAGGCGGATCAGGCAGGGCATGGCTATGAATGTAATGGAGACGGCCGAGATGGAGCACTATGCCGGAGTTGCTGCACCGCTAGGTCGACTGCAGCAGAGATCCACAGAGATAAAGAGATCCACATGAATCGGCCTACAAGATTTGCAAGAATAGATCAGAAGGAAGTCCGCTTTGAAGCGCTCGGGATATATCGAGCGCTTATCTCCAAAAGCGCTTATCTTCAAGAAACGTTTCTCCCGTTTCTGCTCCTTCGCTTTGGAATCAATCGGGTGTCTGCATATGATTCATAGCATGCAAAGCTTTTCGACGGATTCGTGGTTGCAGATTTCTGTCATTCCTTTTCGACGGATTCGTGGTTGCAGATCTGCCGGAAACCAGAGTTTTCCAAGTGGTACAACAGGATCTGCGGCACAAAGGTGTGTACCAAATTTCAAAATTCAAATATTGGGGGGAAAAAAGGGCGGGGTATAAGAAACAATGGAATAAGTCTTGAAAATAAGTCACGTGGAGTGTTGTCATAATATTTGTATAATGCATTATTATTATTAGTTGTAAGTAGGCTAAATTATTTTTCAGTTGTTATAATGTGCATTATAGGTGCATATGATGTCCATTAGATAAATACATGGGGAGGGTCTATTTATCATAGAAAATACATAGGAAATTTATGGGGAGGGTAATTTTTCATAGAAAATACATAAAATATTGTGTTTATTAAAAAATACATAGTATAGTATAGTGTGTGCTAATACTAATGTGTGCTAGTGTAAAATGCTAATGTGTGCTAATACTAATGTGTGCTAATACTAATGTGTACTAATGTATAAAAATGCTAATGTGTGCTAATACTAATTGTGGTAGTATAAAGTACTAATTGTGTGCTAATTGTGGTAGTATAAAGTACTAATGTGTGCTAATTAAGGTGTGCTAGTATAAAAATGCTAATGTGTGCTAATACTAATGTGTGCTAGTATAAAAACAATTGTTAAATACTAATGTGTGCTAAATAATCGATGGTGCTTAAATAAACTATGGTGTGATAGAATAATAAACTATGGTGGAAAATTAGATGGATAGATAGATAAAATGATGCTCCGCAAAAATAATCTCTGGCCCTTGAAATTGCCTTTTTTTACTCTGAGCTGCCTTTCTCGACTCGCGAGTTGAGAAAGGCCCTAAAACCTGCGTTTTTCGCTTTAAGCTGCCTTTCTCGACTCGCGAGTTGAGAAAGGCCTTCTGACCCCTAAAACCTGCGTTTTTCGCTTTGAGCTGCCTTTCTCGACTCGCGAGTCGAGAAAGGCCTTCTAACCCTTAAAACCTCAAGGATTTTTGCTTTGCTACGCCTTTCTCATCACGATGGCGAGAAAGGCCTTCACCCCTAAACTCGCAGATTTTTCAACTTTGGACGCTTTTCTCGACTCGCTGAAGTCGTAGAAAGGCCTTTCGACCCCTAAAACTTGTGTTTTTTTTTCGCTGAAGCCGCCTTTCTCGACTCATGAAGGAGAGAAAGGCCTTCGCCCCTAAAACCTGCTTTTTGAGCTTCGCTTTTTCTCGCCGAAGTCGGAGAAAGGCCTTTCGACCCCCTAAACCCCCATTTTTCGTTTGAGGCCGCTTTTCACCCGCCCCGAGTCGAGAAAGGCCTTCTCGACCCCCTAAAACTTATGCTAAACTTTTGAGATGCCTTTCTCGACTCGCCGAAGTCGAGAAAGGCTCTCAGCCCCAATATTTTCCAAAAAATGGCCCTAAGAACGTGTTTTATTTTAATTTTTTTGCCTGTAGCATCACTTGTCTAACTTGATTTTGTCTTTTGCAGTTCTTATCTCGACCAGATAGTACATGCTTGGGAGCAATGAAAAGACCAGCTTCATTGAAGAAAGATGTCGAGAAGAGGGTGGTGACATGGGCTTGGACATACAAGCACGTGGCCTATGAAGGAACTCCTCATACAAATTTCTATCGCCCTCAGAAGTTGCTCCGTGACTTGGAGAGCTCCACGCTACCGCTTGCACTAGGTGGTTCATGTGTGAAGAGGGTGTAATCATTGTGATAATAACCACCACTATGGTCGCTTCACCCACTGTAATATATATTGTAATGAGCCCATTTATAAATATAAGGTATCTCAAAACTAGTATTTTTTGGTGATTAAGTAAACAATTTGCTTAATTTTTGTTGGAATTTGTGATCTCTTGTCTACCACCTAAGAGAATAGAGCCAAAATGTCTTGGTAAAGGAATGCACAAGAATGCACAAAAATTCAATTAAGGACGCTTTTGGCCTGGGGTGCTCCTTTTTGTGTAAAATAACAGAGTTCCGAAAAAAAGTGGGAATGGAATGAGTCCCACTTTAATTAAATACGACTTTCTTGCTTATGATAATAAATTATTGCCTTAGCCGGCTTTAATATTGCATGTCTATTCTGAGGTCATAGCTGCCAATGTACATAAGTTGGTGCCGATGCTTTACTTAGCTATGCTTGAGGTTGATGTCGACTTGACTCTTGTTCCGTTGGTGCTGCTAATTACTCGACCTTGCCTTAATTACTGGCCTAGATTTAGACTTAAGAGTCTTGCTCTTAAAGATGTCCGTCATCTAGGAGGTGCAAAATTACAAGTTAAAGAACTACTTACATAAATCCTATGGCCACAAGTTTAGTCGGCATGACATTACTTTTGGGCACACATAGAAAACTATATGATTAGATAATTATTCTTGTTTTAGATCTAATCTATACTCTAGGATCTACCCTTTTCTTACTTATTGCCCTTCTGAAATAGTCCCACCTTTGAGTTGATGCCATCTAAGAAGTTGGCCGGACTTATTAGATTGCTTCCCTTCATTTGGTTGGATTATTCCTTATGCTGCGGAAGTACTCGTCATATACATGGTCGACGGTTATCCTATTATTGAATCCTTCTTAGCGAGGTGATCAAGCTCACGAAGAGGTTCTAATATGTTGGATATCAATGTATACAATTGTTGTACTCCATACATTTTCTTCCCAATCCTTGAAGCTTTGCTCAATTCTTGGGTCCATCTTCTAGAAGAAAAGACAAAAAAACTACTCGAAATTTCGTCCCTATCCCATCATGGATGTTATCACCCATAATTCTAAGGAACTCAACTATCTGATAGGTCCTCTAGCTTGCTCAAAGCTGGTGTAGTCATTAGTGGTTGGAGTAGCAAGGCGATGGTCCATAATTTGTTGAAAAGAATCTGGTGTCCTTGAGTTGTTGTATGATCATTCGAAAGTGCTCGCTTTTCCTTCATTGATCCGACTCACGCTCAAATCCGAATGTTGATGCCGATTACCTTCATTAACATTATCCCTCTTAGTGGACTTGCTGATGTAGATAACATAACGCTCGGTGTCGCATTCCAAGAGCTTGAAAATAATGTTCACTACTGCCGCGTAGAATCTTTCGTATTTAACTCATCTGCCTTGAAGGTTATTAGATTCGAGGATGATTCTTCTAACTCCTGAATCGATATTGTTGTGTTGAGCTTGTCGATTTGATTCTTCATCCTGGCGTCCACATGCTGCTGTTATTAAGGCTGAAGACAATGTCGAGTGCTTTACCACTTCTAACTGTGCAACTTCTCTTGCTGAGAGGAGTTTATGTGCATCCATCTGCATGGACTAATCTTGACTGATCAATTAATAATGCTGGTATTTTGTCCTCCATGATGCCTCTTCTTGATGGTGTTTGACCTCCAATCTCTAAGGTAGAAGATTGTCGTGATCTTGATATGGTGTTGTCGAGGTTGATGTTCTGCTCAAGTATCGAGGGGCTGATGAGGAAGAAATTTGTTGCGCCTCGCCATATTCCTTTTTCTCTCGAGGAGCCCACCCTTGTCGGCTTGTAATACCTCCTTAGTCAAAGCATGTCCGCTTGGAGTCTAGGTCTGATACTACTATGGCCTATATGTTGTCATGCGATAGTTGCCCTTCCTCGAGGAGGTATGTCCAGCCTCATCCTTAGGCTCTTGATATCCTAAATCGATGAAGTCGCTCTACTTGTTGGTGGCGTGAAGTTGTGACATTAGTCATCGATGTCGGCCCTTCCTCGAGACAATATGGCACTTGGAGAGTATCCTTGACTAGAGATGTTCCTCCCCTAATGTGATCAATTTTTGTAAGTGCCACGATGCCCTTTGGCCGCTGCATAGCCCTCTTGGGAATTCTTATGTCTAATCTTGATGTCGCAATCGTTCTTCCTATAGGCTCTCCTTTATTTTTCGTGTTCGGGCTTCCTTTGTACACCTTCTTAGCCTTGATTTGCTGAAGTTTCCTCCATAAGTTTCCCCTCTCGCTTTCAATTCGTTGATGTTGTCAAGTGGCTCCACCGGCCGAGGCTCGAGGATCCACAACTAAGGTTCTCGACTGCCTTAATCGCCTCTAAGTACAAGGCAACTAATACTACCCTAACAATCAATTACTTATGTCTACTTACTCTACAAACCCTATTTTTATGCCTTTATCCACTCTACCTCAAATGACCTACTTGGCATTTGGCACTCTACTAGGCACTGAGAAAGGTACTTATTTACTGTTATGGGGTGGTATACTTGGTGTGCTAGACTAAATTACTTAGATAGGATGAATTCCTAGACAATTTTCTATGATACAAAGGCATGGCGGAAGGCACTTGATGATAGTGCACCTATAACGTGTGTTGGTGTGTCATACCAACGTGTGACAACAATTTCTAAGGCCTTGGCAACTAGCTGGGTTTCTAAGAAAAAGGTTTAATTATACTACCTACGTGTAGACAAGAAGACACTTAGCAAGATAAGACGACAAGTAAGCTATGATGAGTGCAGATACTGTCTCTATCTAGCTTAAGGTTCTTGGTTCTAAATCTAAGGCTTGGCCATTAATATTATCTAACATTATTAAAGCTTAAATTTAATTAAGAATTAATTAAATTTAATTATTGTAGCTAGAATGGAGTGCTACAAGATACTAGAATGCATGGCAAGAGGCTAGGGTATGCACTGAGAACTTTTCATTGCAATTTTGCCAAATTTTCAAACGGAGGCATATGAAACCGGGTGGCTATGCGAATTTGGGCCTTCCGTGAAGGGCGTAGAGGTCAATTTCGCACAGCCTTCCGATTTCGGATCTTTGGGACTTCTATCAAGAGTTTTAGAGAATTTAAAGAGCCTAGCATACTTATTTGGAAAAAGAGTTTTAGAGAATTTAAAGATCCTAGCATACTTATTTGGAAATTTCTAACCTACTTTGGAACTTTTCCCGGGCTAATTGGGCAAAATTTAGCCTCGACATGGCAAAACCGGATGGCTATGCGAAAATGGGCCTTCCGTGAAGGGCGCAGAGGCCAATTGCGCACAGCCTTCCGATTTCAGGTCTTTGTTCCAAAATTTAGCTAATTTGCCTATAGTACCCCTACTAAATTACCCTATTTGGATGCTTATAGTCATGATGGCTACAACTAAACTAAAATTTGAGCAACTTAAACACATTTTTATACAAAAATTGAAGTCAATTTACAACAAAATTTTATATTTATAGAGGGGAAACTTAGCAATTACATTAATTTACACAAAACTTCATCCGAGGGTATTCCTTGCGGATGCGACGCGCAATGCGACGCGCCAAGTGCAAGTCCTTGGGCATCAGGGTCACCCTCTTCGCGTGGATCGTGCAGAGGTTCCCTTCTTCGAACAACTGGGTGAGCTCAGCCTCAGCGGCTACTTGCAACACCCTGGTTGTTAGCGACGTCACCCTATAGTCGGTGACGAAGTCTTGCATGACCTCCCTCATAAGCCGCTCAAAAGGCGCCTTCCTAATCAGGAGATTAGTGCACTGTTGGAAGTGCCTAATCTCCTGAAAAACTCGGGCATGCCTTGTGTTCGGCCCATGGTGGACCTTCCTTGGCTTCGGCTCATTGGCGGCGCTTGGGCTGGTTCCTTGCTGGCGGCTTCCCTCCCGCGTATCGTTGAACGCGTTCCGGGCGCAAAGTCGGGGTCGTTATACCTCGGCCCAACGACGGAGAGGTATTCTTCATACGCCTTGAGGCTGCTGGGCCTCGAGAGTCGATCCCCTTCAAGGCTAAATCCGCCGCCGCCCGCCTTCGCTTCTTAACCACCTTGGGTGGCTTGGGGCCTAGGATAAGGTGGTCGCGCCGGGGTTAGAAGATTCCCGACGACTGGCGCCTCCCTCCTCGCTTCTTCTTCATCTCCATCTCCTTCTTCTACCTCCTCCTCTTCACAAGTGCGGAGGCTCTCTTCAATCACTTTACCGGCCCGGACGAGGCCTGGCCAAGTTTTCTTCTCTTTGTCCGCCTCTCTCTCCTCTCGCCTTCCCCCTCCCTCTTCTTCCCGGGCGAGCACTTCCCTCCGCCATTCCGCAACCTTCTCCTTGCCCTTCTTCTTGGGTACCAAGGGCCCGGCCTCGAAGTTTGCAGGCTGCTGGCCGCCGCCGCTTCCACTGCTTCTTCACCTCATTCGCGGTCCGAGGAAGGCCCAAAGTGGCGGGACTCGCCGGTTCTCTGGGTGCCCGCCGTCGAAGGACTACTGCTGCTGGGCGCCTCCTCCTCCTCCGAGACATAGAATGTCTCGTCACTGCTGCTAGGGGGAAACGCCTCTTCTCCCGCCTTAGGTCGAAGGTGCTCAGGAATCCTCTTCGTGTGCCGACATGCTGCTGCTTGCGCCATTGAGAGGGTGGGTCGCTCGCCAAACTTCCTTGCGGTTTGTTTGATTCTTGCCATACTTGACGGTGTGGAAAACAGATGACGTAAGGCTGACTAAGAGAGAGATGGTGGAGGAAAAGGTTGGAGGGAAAATGAGGTGTCAGGGATATTTAAAAAGGAGGGTCCCTGGGAATATTCCCTACCATTAATAGGCCTACTTATTAGCCCCCCTTATTAATTACACAATAGTACCCTTATTATTAATATATGTTTAATTTCTAATACATATACTAAAATTCGTATTATACCTTTAAAATTTCAAATTTCCTAATGGTTTGAAGTGTTAATTATGGATTTGCGCCATTTTTCACTCGGGTCTCAGATTGGCATGATTCTTCGACCCATATTAAGTGAGATTTGATGCAGATGCATAATTTTCACTCCAAATTTACTAGAAGGTGAATTTGACTCATTTATTCCATCGTCTAACACTTAACCTAATTCCGGACCCACTACCTAGGAGAAAAAAAAATTTTCCCCTATTTTCGCGGTTCAATGGTGGAAATGTTTATTTCACACCCCCTATAGGCTTGTTAGACTACTTTCATGGTCATGGTCAGTGCTAGTTCCTGGTCAACCAAGAACATCGCCCGATACCATTGTGGACGCCCCCCGCTAAACATACGGGTGCCCTGCATACACTCGGCAAGAAATCCCCGTCCCGCTCGACAACCGCGACAGCCCTCCGCCTACCCCACACTCTAAGGTGACCCTAGTGTGGGAGGGGACACTAAGGTGTCTTCGCGCCCTTCCCCTATGGGCTCCTATATCGGGAAGCGATAAACACGCCGTAACTAGCATCAAACATATACAAATACTACCTCGAGAAGGGTAGTCCATCACACATATACCAATGCAAAGATGATAATCATAAACCGCAAAACACGATAGCTCCTACCTAGGCTCGGACTGTAAGGAGGATGACCGACCGGGCCGGGCCTCAAGATAGAGCGGATCGAGTCATGGCAATGGCGCAGGGTCGGCATAAGACAATGGCTAGGGTTGACCACTCCATCCGCCCCTCTTGTGCATACTTTGCGGATGGGCTAGATCCGCTCTAACATAACTCTAGCCTTCCTGGGACACGCAATCCCATGGCATCACCCATCGGGACTACTCTGTGTTGCATCTCCCCGGTCCGCCGAGGCAGGAAGGGTTGCATCTCCCCTTCCTCGGGTCTAGAGGTTCCCGGCGGGCTAGAGAATCGTGGACGACACACCCATTCGTGCACTACCCAACCCCCAAAACAAGAGCCAAGCCGCACTTGCAACTCTTGAGAGGCGTGTGGTACACCATCGCCTCTGTGAGGTGTCGGACCCATGCTCGGCCCACACCTAAGTGACCCACCATAAGCCTAGCCCACTATGGGATCCCCCGTAGCCCCCACTCGGCAGGGATCCTCCCTCCGTATAGCCTCTAGCCCCGTTGTGTAGTGCTGAGTCACATCATAGCCTCCATAGCCCCGGGTGGGTTCCTATGCACAGCCGCAACTAATAGGAACTAAGGGATCTAATCTAGAGCATACTACATATGGCTCTAGGTCTCTACCCCCTTCCCAATACAAGAGGAGCACACATGATCAACCATCATCATATAATCATCACATCATGAGAATAATCATAATAACATCTTAACCTAATCATACAAATCTAACTTACGGTTAGGGTTCCTTGATTAGGGTTCAAGATGATGCATCAGGTTCTAGGATGGCTCTACCCTAGATACAAGATATACTAACTCATCCGAATGCTAATTCCGTGATGAACTACTAAGAGCACTACTCTACATACCGCTCCATAAGCACTCCCTCCCAATCTCGGGCGCCTCCATGGTCTTCAAAGTGTTCGAGGTAGCTCCCACTCCCGCCGATGCGCCCCACACTGGGGTTTGTGCGGCTAGGCTATGCCACAACAACGGTTCTCGAAACGGAGTTTCGAAAGGCCAAGAAGGTTCCCATCGGCTGGAGCCGTAAAAAGAGGCCTAGGGTTAGGGTTTAGGCCTTTATAGGTTAGGGTTCACATGTTATGCCACATGGCTCCAATAGGGTAAGTCCGCGGTGGCGGGTGCCCAACAGGTTAAGGCCACATGGAAAATGGTCTTAACCTAAGGTTGGCTAAGTTATATGAATAACTTAGTCATGCCCCTAGTGCCACAATCTATGGTATACAAGGCTATATATGTAGACTTGTATGGTGACGGGTCCAGAATATACATATTCATAGCGTATATTCCCCGAACGCCAAGTGCGTGGTAAGGAAGCAGCAACTTCTTTGAGTAGGTCGACCTGCGCAGCGATATTTGATATGTCCGAGAGTGGAGGTTGAGACGCGGGAAGGTGCGCCTTGTCTTTGTTGAGCTCTAGTGGTGGCATGGACATTAGCCAACGCGGCGCCTCGCCAGCCTTGCATGAGGTTCAAAATGCTTTGGCTTAACTTTAGGCATAACATGCATGAGTTTCTCCAAGTCGGTGCAAAGTGAACCTTTTTTTCTTCTCCATGAGGAATGGTGTCGCATGGCAAAGGCGGGGTTGCGTGCCATTAGGAATAATGGTTAAGGGACGGACGCCCGGGTCGGGCGCGGAAACCAAACCAACCCAATTTGATGGTCGGACTGGAGGATTAAGAGCCCGAAAAAATTTCTTCCCGTGCTTGTTGATCCATCCGAGGTTGATTAGCAGTGAGCTGGTTGATAGCGTGATTGTTGAGGCGCCAGCGAGGTGGCTTCCTCAAGAACAGACGGGCCTTGTTTGCCATTAGCAATCCAGAGTTGGTAAGCCGTGAGGCGGACCGATGTGGTCCGATTTGTGCCGTGAAGCCGCACTGAACTTGTGGAAGTTGAGGACACGCCGTGGTGGTATGACCCCATTCTTGACAAAGCTGATAACATCGAAGCTTTCAAGGATCAAAAGGAGGACGCGGTGTTGGGTCCCCGTTGTTGCCCCGCTGGGGTCGATAGAGTTGATTGGGTACCGCAGCGGGTGGCCGCCGAGCATTGCGATTGGTGCCGAGGTGTTGTTTGCACTTGATAAACCATCTTGTTGCGGAAAGGTGTAGGATGAGTGCGAAAGTGCACTCTTCCGGGCATGATTGCACATGTTGCATCTTTTACAATGAGGCGGGCCATTGGTGGAGTTGCACTCATTTGCCAAGTGGCCTTGATATTTGCGGGATATGGCACCAAACTGACCGCTACCAGGGATTGCGCGGTTGAGGTTGAATGTAGCCAGCCCGAGGAACCATGATCGTGGAATGAAAGGGAGCTCCCAAGAGCCACGCCACGGAGGAAACATTGATTTGAGTGATTGACAAGATCGATAGCCCGCTCCAAAGTCTTGGGGCGCAGTATTCACCATGAGGCGGATAGCTGGAGGAAGTCCTTGGAGAAACCGCACCAAGATCCGCTCGCGGTGGGGTACTCCTTGAGTTTGCTTAGCAGAATGTGAAGTCGACCGCAAAAATCCCGCGGACTCGGGGCTCTTGTTGAAGGTCATTGAGTTGCTTGAGATGAAGTTGATCATCATCCGTGGTGCCATAGTGAGAAAGAAAAGCGGTTCTCATTTCTCGACCAATCTTGTTTCAAAGGGCTTTTTGTTGGACATGAGCCATTGATGAGGGGAGCCACGCAGGCGTGGTGGAAAAGATGTGGAATTTCAGTTGAGGTTGCGCGATGACCATTTAGGACAGCCGTGAGCCTCAAATTCTTCCATGTGGGCCCGAGCACTTTGGTCTAATGGTTTGCCTTTCGTGTTGCCAAAGGTAGGATAAGTCGCCTTAAGGGTCCGGGAAGGTAGAGGTAAAAGTGCTGGCTGGACAGAACATGATAGTGAGGAAATTGAGGTGGACCCCGATGAAGGGGTTCCGAGGTGGAGGTCTTTGGAGGTGCCCCGATCATTGGTTTTGAGGTCGGGGTAAGGTTGTAAAACGGGAAGAGCGGTGGGAAATGTAGGGAAGGGAAATTCCTCGGGAGGAGCAAAAGAGACATGTGGATATCCCCGTCCACACGTGAGGGAGATGATGGTTGTGAAGGCAAGAGGCGTATGGCCGTAAGACCGATGGATGAAGGCATGTTTCGGGGTATGAAAGTAAGGTTGAGTTGAGTTGAGCCGGATAGGGCCCCCGATAGTGATGAGGAGATCGAGGTCGGAGCAATGTTTGCACGCCGGAGGCGGAGAGAATTTGGACGAGACATGACACGAGGGGTGGGTGGCGCTCGACCAGCCCCTAGACCTAATGTGGCCTCCCTCAATGTCATAAAAGCGATCCATACATGTCACGCAACAGCTTCCCTTCGATGATGGCGCTCCCAAGCGACGCCGTCACGGGGAAAAAAGTTCTTCCGGCGTGAAGTTTCTACGCATATGGCGTGCGTAAGAAAGAAAAATCGAATCGTAACCGGCCGGCCGCGGCGGTGTTTGGGGTCCGGGTTGGGGAACCCTCGCAAGACAGGCCCCGTGAGGACCCTTGGATCTAACACAGAGAATCCGGGACTATGTCACGCTGGATTTGCAAGAAAAGAACTAGAAGAAGAAAAACGTAACAAAAAGAGAGCGGTGAGAGGAAAATGATAAGCTTCCTTGATATCAAATGATGAACATACATGAGCTTCTCTAACGAGAGATTACGTAAGAGAGACAAGACTCAAAACTCATCTAGCCATCATATGCTAGCTCTACTCATATATATAGTACAATGGCCTTTGGCCCAATATACCCCGACCTCGATCGATTCGCGTCGACTCCCGGAAGGAGGCCCGATTTGTAGGAGTGTTGGCGGCGCTCTTGAAATGCCTAGAACCGCCGATGCCGACGCAGCGGTGTTCGTCATCACTTGTCGCTGGGCGCTCTTGCAGCGCAGACCGTGCTTTGATCGGTGGTGGTTCGCCGCTTGGTCTTCAGCCGCTTGGATCAACGACCGGCTCGGTTCTGCATGGATCCTGGATTTGACTTGGTCCGTCGTATGCATGAATAGTCCTGTACCAGGAGGCACAGGACTAACACATTGTGTCGTTCAGTATTTTGCTTTGCAGATCTAGTGTATCCTTGTCTGTGAAGCCCTGTATCCTCTTCATGAACTTCCTATCAAGAAGTTTAGGGCTAGTTTTTGTGGCAACTCTTCATTACTGTCCTTCAGCATATTCCTCTGCCACAATGCCCAGATCTCAGTCCACTTTTGCTAGATTTCTTCATTGCAAAGTATCAAGTCATACTGATCTGATAGCGATTCCCTGTCCTTTCTTGTAGGTTTCCTTTTCTTCCCATCTTCATCATCGGCCTCATCATCTTGCTGGCCCTATGTAAGTACAAATTTGCACAGCCTTTCAAAAATCTTCCATTTTTTTGAAGACGCCTTGTTTCCCATCGGGTCATTTACTTTACATCTCAATGCCTTCCATTCTTCGCCTTTGTAGGCGTACTCTTTCCGGAATAGGGGTTCGCATATAAGATCAAGTTAGTCAACCGACGCCGAGCGAGAGGACTAGAGCAGATCGCCTCGACTTCATGGTCGAGAAGTTGCCTCTACAACTCAGTCGAGAAAATTGTCTCTGGCTTGTATATCACTAGACTAGAGGACTAGACCAGAGGACTTTCTCGACACGCGAGTCGAGAGAGTCCTCGTGTCCTATCCTCTGCAACCCAGAGGGCACTTTCTCGAGGCATAGGATGAGACATGAGGACTTTCTCAGCTCACGAGTCGAGAAAGTGCCCTCTGGGTTGCAGAGGACAGGACATGAGGACTATCTCGACTCGCGAGTCGAGAAAGTTCCCTCTGGGTTGTAGAGGACAGGACATGAGGACTTTTTCGAGTCGAGAAAGTGGCCTCTAGGTTGCAAAGGACAGGACATGAGGACTTTCTTGACTTGCGAGGCGAGAAAGTCCCATCTGCATTTAGGACATGGTGAAAATCGGTATCTGACATAGCTTGCACTTGCAACGATAGTATTCTGGCAGTGACTGATGCTCGTTGGCTCGATGGGTGGAGTGTAACAGCTTGCACGCCAGCTTCCCACCGAGCTCTGTTTTTTTTTTCTTTCTTTTTTTTTGAAGGAAAGATAAATTTATATTTGGATAGAAAGAATTATATCAAAAAGATCCCATACGAATCAGGAAGTACAGAGGATCTCTTATAGATTGAATGTAATACTTGAAGCTTTAGTACTCATATATTTTCCTCAACCACTCCTTCCGACTATCTAATACTACAGGATTAGAATCAACATCTTGCTAGCTAGTAAAATACTACAGACAAACATAGATTTCCTCAAGCTACAAATATATCTTGAATGCTCTATAGACCACCTCTTGCAAGAGTAGAGATGAAGAGAAAAAGACATGAAGAAATATCATGAACAATCTCAAAGAACTACCACGGCTCCAGAATCTAACCCATTCTACAAATTAATCAATATTGTATGCACCAAGAAAGATGTTGCATTGTCAGGAAGTGTGCAATCTGCCTAAAATGGCTAGACACAAAGCCCTACCACCAAAAGTTTGGCAATTTCAAGCATGAACCTGAATAAGCTCTCACAGAGCATGCCATCCAAGCATATCAGTACTTGAAGCCATGTGGTTCTTGACATAACAGTACCAGAGTCAATCAAGCATCAGTACTTGAAAAATTGCTCAAGCATAGCAGTACCTAAGCAGAACTGAGTGCTTAATAAAATCAAGCCATCTTGCCAAAATGCCATACTACCTGTAGAAGCCTCATCTCGCATAAAAGAACCCTAGCTCAGCAATCTGACTCAATTCATATCTCATCAATAAATCTGAAGAATCAGGCTGCTAATCTACTCTTCTTTTTTTGCAGGAATCAACTCTAAACCTTTCTGCTAGGAAAGAGCAAGAAGAAGGGAAAGGCTTCTAGCATAACAGACCTGGAGTAAGAATCAAAGCTACCAATTAATCTGAAATTTGAAGCATCTTCTCTCATAACCCAACATCTTATTTACTCTACCTTATAGGCAATCTGCGCCATTTTGGTGTGCATCCATAAAGAAAATAGAGGAAGCAATTTGTTGAAAGTCGCCCCAACCCCAAATAAATTGTGCTTTATGAGAAAGGACTATGAAGAAAGAACAAGAATGAGTTGCTGGAAACTGCCAAACTAATTGTTGATCAATGTTTGATTTATGGAAAGTCACAGTGCTTACCGAACATACCAAAAGCATCAGAGTAAAGATCCTCGTTAGTGGATTATCTGAGAGGGTTGTAGAGGCCGCCATAAAGAAGCTCCAAGAAACCCGAAAAAGGAAGCGGATGGAAGCAGAATCTGAAGGACCAGATAACCAAAATCTTTGTGCTAGCAATCAGATCATGAATTGGAAAAAATTAGAGACCTTTGCAGTGCCAAAAGCAAGGAGCAGGGCCGGCCCCTTTCCCTGCCACCGTCCTAGCTGTGAAGGCATCAAGAAACTGACATACGTAACCTGCCTATATGCACTATTTTAAAATGCTCACATAGAGCTCTTTGATCCTCTGTGAGACATTTTTTTCGGTCTGCAACACCTATGCTACTCTCACCGATCGTTGGCCATCCACAACCTAGAATCTCACATCTTTGCTTTTCAACTCCTCTTCCATACTCCAACTGAACAATTCACCAGTTTTCATGTTGAAAGGGATCACATTGGTTGGCATCAGATCTACCACAGGATGACGTACCATTAAGTTCAGGATTTCCAGCATATGGACTGGATCGAACTCCCTGTGATTAAACAAGACAACATTGCCGCTGCATACCTTCTATCCTCTAATATCAATTTTAATTTTGTGGCCAATCCCTAACAGATAGTACTGGGTCAGTCTTTCCATTTTCTGAGTGCCTCTCTGCATCAGTTTCATGTGCTCGTTTGGATCCATAAACTGTGAGTCCTCAACATCCTCCTCATCATTGTGTTGCTCTTCATCCTCTATTTCACTCAGATTCCTGTCATCCACATGCATTTTCTCAACCTCCTTGTTGACTGTAGAGTGTGTTATGCTCTTCAACACATTCACTACAAGGGATCGTCGACGTCCAACGACGTCGCGTCGTCGATGAACGACGGATCGTCGTCGTTGATCGACGACATCGTCGTTCAACGACGACAACGTCGTTTCGACGTCGTTCAACGACGGTCATCAGGGCTGACGTGTCGGATTTGCTTGCGTGGCATGGGTACTGCTGCCAAGCTGGCAGGCCTGCGTGTCAAACACGTCGGCTAAACGTCGTTCAACGACGTTTCACAGAGCTGACGTCGCGCCGCGTCATGCGTGGAAATGGGCGATTGTTGCCGCGTGGCGGCTGCGTGTCAAGACGCCGCCAGCCGCGCCGCCGTTGAACGACGGCGTAACAACGTTGGCGTGTCGCACGCCTGCGTGGCATGGTGCGGGTGCTAAGCCGCTTTCGCCTCGCGTCAAGACATCGCCGGCTTAAACGTCGTTAAACGACGTTACACAGAGGAATTTTTTTTTTTTTTGCCAAATAAAAACCCTAACCCTAACCCTAACCCTACATCCACGTTATAAGTGGATCCATCGGTGAGCTATTCTTTGTTATTCTTATTTTTTTGAGTGTTCTTCCCTATCTTGCTATAATGGTCCGGCAAATAGCTTGAAGACCACCTTCAGCGACGATATGTTCCTTCTAGCAAGAATCCTCCTCCTCCAAGGGAAGACAACTCCAAAGAACCCCCGCTTCTCCGTGAGAACCCTCCCTTCACCATCGTGGCAAAGATGAGTGAAAAGGAGCTTCGATTGCACTAACATCCGGCGCTCCATGCGGGGGAACGATCGGGTAGAATGGCTCACCGAGCCAAACAAAGAGAAAACGACATTAATGGTGCGGATAATGATGCAAATGGTTGCATCAAACCATCACGCCCTCGTGATGGACATAAGTAATGTATAAGCTTTTTTTTATGAATGGAAACAATAAGTTTTTTTATCTATTTGTGTTGTCGTTGTATAAGCTTATTTTATGAATGGGAACAATCAGTATTTTTATTTATTTGTGTTATTTGTATTGTATGTTGTTTCTGTTATGTTAAACAATCACGCTTGGTCGTTTAACGACGTTATGATCATTTGACGCCGTTAAACGACGTATGATCATCATCGACGTGGCATATGAGGGGCATCGTGACGGGCGGCAAGGCGATGTGGCATGCCTAGGTGTCAGGACGTCGATAAACGACGTCACACAGACGTCGATAAACGACGTCAAATATGGCGGGAACCCGGCCGCTCGGGTTATTTACTTGTTATTTTCACTCGTTTGTTTCGGATTTTTTTGCGCCCGTGGGTCTTCATAAGGTAAGATCTCTGTTTTAATCTTTGTATTAGAGTTAAACACCTCCAAATGCTAATAGATTAGAAGATTGAATCTTGAAAGTATGTTAAAACTTGAGGGATGCATGATCAAGGTAATCGGGTCGGTTCCATCCCGAATGGAGAAGACTAAATGTATCGGGTTTATGCACCTCAGAACAGAAGTTTCAATCTTCATAGATTACAAAAGATTTGAAAGGTTGCGTGAATATAAGGTACTGGTCGACTCCATTTCAAATGGAGAGGACTAGATGTATCGTTCAGCACCCTTCAATCAAATGCTTTCTAAATATCATAAACGTTGTATGAATCAATCTTAAGAATAAACATTTGATAAAATCATGAAAAAACATGGATATTTATATTTATTATATTATTACATGGTTTTATTAATATTTTTATTGTTTACTAGAAAAACAACATGGACGAACGTCGGAAAGGAATTTGAACGTAAAAGTGAGACAGAAAGCTTTGAGAAAGTTACATGGCGACTCACAAGCAAGAATGTTACCCCAACAATTGCCACAAATAGTCCAATTAGACCCAAGTGGACCTAGTCTTCCTAGAGGGGGGTGGTGTGCATGAAATGAATGCCACGATATATGTACCATAAACATGTTTCAATGATTAGTTAACTTTATATCTTGATGTTACTTTTTTTTTTGCGGTTGTACTTGACAGAGCGGTTATATTGCAATTGTTCGATGTGCAAAGGACAAATAAAAACGGATGAGAAAGACTGCCCCGACCATGTTGAGAAATATGGTGAATGCCCGACAAATCCAAAGGTTTCGGGACGCACATGGGGGTATTCCAACGAGGTATAATACACGAATCTTATGAACTCGAATCAACTACTCTCATGTACTTGAATCGATGTCTTAACTTAGTTTGCTTGTATTTTGTTAGGAAGAAATTGAGAATGAAGTGAGCTCAAGCAAAGATATAGATTTTGGGGTTATGTTGTCATTGGAAGTAGATGATGTTGATACTATGAATGCGCTCATAGAAAACCCTACAAAAAGAAAGCCATCAACTTCCTCAAAGAGTATCCCATTACGCGGATAGAACTTGTCTGTGTAAATGGCGTTGCCAAGATTGGAGGGAATGACAATGTTCATCAAAAATTGGAATGTACTAGATCATGTCGAAGAAAATAATCTTCCACCTTCACTAGTCCATTTGGTCCAAAATTTCTTTACGATAAAGATCGAAGAAATTCAATGCATGGCCTAGAGGCAAGCCAATTATTTATGGGGAGCAATTTACATATTGGGGTAGGCAAGATATGATTAAAAATAGTCGGGTCCCCTGGTTGGCCCGGGATTATATATTATGACTAGTGTGAAAGTCAAAGATGGTAATGATTTGTTCCTTTAATGCCATATGTAGGTCCCGAATATAACTCGGATTAATTTGGCATAAATTGAGTAAGCATCGCCATGGCGATGCTCATCTATGGCCTAAATTCAAATGCACGAACAATATCCAAGCCCAGTGATCACGCAAGCTTCACATATATTGATGGTCGCCCCGAGTTGCATGGAAACCTTGTCGCTTTTATTAATAGCTCTATCGAGAATCCTCGAAGCTACCAATTGTGAATTTGTCGAGGCAAACAAAGACCAAGAAGATTTTTTTAGCCGTGAAAATTGACGCGGAGATATATCATGGTTTATGCTATAAAAACTTTGTGTATTGGTGATGAATTGTTCATTGAATATGAATACTGTGAGACCATCTGGGAGGTCCTTTGATGATGTACTCAAATTACTCATATAATTTTTTGTCTGAATGCACCATTTTTCTTCTTCTTCTTCGAATTCTTCTTCTTCTTCTCTTGGAATGAGATTGCACATATTGAAGATAAATGTGTATTATATCTTCAATATATGCTTTGATTATGACATAAAAAATTTTATATTTCGTTCGTTATTAAATGCTTAAAATTTAACAAACACGCGGCTCTCAATGTATGTATCAATCACGCATATATATTTTTCGTTTAACCGACGCGTGCGTGGTAGGCAAGTGGATATAAGACCACATCCAAGCTGCACTGAATTGGCGCGACATCAAAAAGTCATTGCGGATAGCGTAATTAGAATACATTGAGCAAGATGGTACAAAACATGGGCACAACGCGATAATGAAGAGTACAATGATGAAGATGAACAGGAATAACGATGATGAAGATGATGACAATGCCCCTATGGACGAACTTCATGGAAGTTGAGGAACCCATAGCCCGACATGTTAGATGCATTTGGCCCAATCTTGATAAATCCACCTAGATGATTTATATAAATACTCCTAACGATGGTCATGAAGATCACGCTTTATTGGAGGAGGCGATAAAGCATTATATCCAGTGCAAGCATATCTAGATTGACGACATCTTTATTGATATTAAACCTTCAAGCCAAATTCAAATGGAGCAATGCCGTTGTTACGGCTTTGTTAGAGTAAGTACAATTGCAATCACTTGACTTATTGAATTTGTAGTTGAATGTATACGTAAAAGGTCCTGCTTTATATAAAAAGTTATTGCAAGAGAAAATACTCCCACAAGGGAACACTATGCCCAAAAGTCGCGACCGAAATAAAAAAATATATTGGCAGCCATTGGTTTAGGCTACCATAAGATTCACGCTTTGTCCAAATGATTGCATGGTATATTATCAGGATGACATCTACAAGAACACGTAAACATGCCCTAAATGTGGTGCCTCTAGGTACAATGCGATGCCAAGGGAAAGACCGCCCCGATGAAGGTGGTTCGCTACTTTCCATTGATCCCTCGCGATAAGGCTATTGTTTCGATGTGAATCTCTAGCTTCGGGCCATGGGTTGGTGTGCCGCTTAACGCGCCGAAAGTGACAATGTATTCAAGGCGGGTTAGTGACTGCAAGCAATGGAAGCATATTGATGAAACATGGCCGAATTTGGAAGAGAGCCACTAAATCTCGATTAGGGTTGGCAACGGATGGTGTTAATCCTTATGGACGCCAATCACCCGTGGTCAACTTGGCCAAGAGTGTTGATCAACTATAATTTACCACCCGTGGTTACTCATGAAGACTAGCCATTTAATGGTAGTACTATTAGTTCCAGGACCCAAGAAGCCGGAAAAGTCTAGATCCATATCTGAAAATAGTTATTGATGAGCTTTTGACATTGTGGAGTGAAGGTATTGAAGTTTACGATGTCTCAAGAGAACTTCGTGGCCGAACTAAGATTTACCTTGAGAGCAATCTTAATGTGGACAACGAGCGCCATTGGCCGGGTTTGTATGAACTCTCTCGACCCAAGTGTCCGGATATGCATGTCACTTGTGTGGGTTTGAACAGTTGAACTCACGGTCAACGGCATTGCACAAAAATGTCTATGCAAACTTCAAGAGATATCCGCCAATGGAAAATCGACTTCGATAACGTAGGTCCAAGAGAGAAAACATTGCAATCAAGAGCCTCCCAAAAGGTTGACAATGAGAGATTGGGGTAACATGTGGGATGCCACCAAGGAAATAAGGTTAAGGGAATGAAGTGGGAAAGCATCCTTCTTCCTTCTACCCTATTGACGTAATTGAAGATCCATCATCTTCTTGATCCCATGCACATCTTTAAAAACGTTTCTAAGGCCTATTTGGAAGCATGTCACCGGGATATAAGGACACGTGATGCAAAGACGAGAAGATCTACAAGAAGTCGGATCAAAATCCAAAAGCATGGTTAAATGTCGGCGAAGAAGGAATAAGGCCACAAGTGGATTGGATCGCGCCTAGAAAATGTATGAAACCCGCTCGGAAGTTTATCAAGGCAATAAAGACTCCGACAGGATATATGCATTCGCTATGCGAATTGTTTCTCTAACGAAGGGGAGTTAATCGGGTTGAAATCTCATGATTGGCATAAGATGTTGCAGTTTGTTATGCCTATTGTTCTCGAGGGTCGCCTCACGACGGTCCACTACATGCAATATGTCTCCTATCGAGTTTTCTAGGTTCGTGACGGGATTTAGAAAACACTCGATGCTGAACTCTCACTTAACTTTTTTCTTTCTTAAATGATATTTAGATGGATTACAAGGAAGGAGATACCGAATAAATGAAATTAAGGACATGCTTAACTAAGGTCGTTGAGGCATGTTGTATGCTAGAGAGAAAGAATTCCCAACAAGTTTTTCGGACATACAAACTCACTTACTAGTGCATTTAGTGGACGGTAAGTAGAGCTTGCAGTACAACAAATCCTAGATGGATGTTTTTATAGAACGCCAAGGTCCTCAAGGACTTCAGACGTCGGAAGGCAAGGCTGAGAGGGTTGCATGGCCGAGGGTTGGTTAGCACGAGAGTCATTATTCTATGTCACCGAAGTTCTTGGCCGATCTACACCCCAATGCTCCACGATTATGGACCGATGAAGACACTCCAACTATAATTGGAGAAGTTCCCAAAGGAAGACCACGTAAGAAATTGTTCACACTAGAAGAACAGCAAAAGTCAATAAGTTTCTCATCTACAACTCCACTCCCATGGAGAAATGGATAAAAAAATACGAGGAAAAAAAATAAAGAGAGATGAGGAGAGAAGACGCTATCGACAAAAAGAATCGCGAAACAACCACTTCCGCATCATCTAGGGTCCCGCCAAGTGAGATAAACAATAAATGGCTGCTCGAACAACCAGAGATGGCAAGGCAACGGGCTTAACATGTTTCTAGCGAAGAATTTGCATATGCTAAAGGGCGGTCACTATTTGTAAGTGCAACTTAATAGCATATAATTCACGAAGTTTCGCTTCGTTATTTTGAACATTTGTTCCTTTACTTTGTAGTATAATTCATATGCATCAATATGGTCTTCCGTGCTCACTTTCGACGACAAAGTGTGGATCATGGCAAACGCACTTATGATTGTGGTATATCAGCAAAGTTTAGTATGCTTTGCCGTGACCGTAGTGCGCACTCCAAACCCAATCGAGGCAATGTTGGAATGGATTGGTACTATAAAGACTATCATGGAGGTTGATGTCGGTAGTGCATTCAAAACAATGTTGTTTGATGCCTAATGGTTTGATCTTGTGTGTACCGGTGCTCATGCCAATGATACGCAAAGATCCGAAAGTGGCCTCAGATTCACTAGATTCAACTCGCTTCTGCATCGCGGGTCAAGACACACTCGTGAGGGTTGAGCAATGTGAACAAGTATGTTTACTTGGATGCAATAAAATTTATATATGTCATTAACAAAGGAACTAATGTAATAGAGGTTTTGTAGGTCACCTTCGCTCCATCCTTTGCAAGATCGCTGGTGGTTCAGAGTTCCATGTAAGGCTCGCCTCCCGCCGCATATTTGAAGGTGAAGAAGAGATGGCGGTCGAATAGGGAGGTTGGGGGTTGGGGGCGTGACTATTGTCATGATAGAAGACTACCATCGATTGAACCTTCATTACTTTATTATGATTATTATATTTTCTTCCCACATATGAATAAGAAAAATACTTTGGCATCTTTAATTTGTGTATACTACAAACCATATTAGGCAACATTAGTATTGCAACTTCGGTTATCATAGACATTTATGCCAAGTTAATTGGCATCCTAGTATAGACCTATGGCTTGCAAGCCCGACATCGGGGCAGTTCTACATACAGCTTGAGTACACGCTTTATGTTTAATTAATCATAAAATGTGAAGATTCCCTTCAAAATGCAAGATTCATATACAAAAATCATATATGTATTCCCTTCAAAATACAAAATTCATATAAAAACCCATACACAATTCAAATACACAAAACAAAGTGGATGCCAAAGCACATCTAGTGGTATATATCAAAGATCCAAGCAGGATCCACTCGCAGGCTCCCTTCAAGGTGCTCGACATATACAAAAAAGTGATTTCTCCACCCCCGCAAAAACAAGCCTCCCCGGCATGGAATCCAAGCCCTCCCGGGCGTGGTGTTCAAGCTTCCCCAAGGAATTCATGTAACGCAGCACTTCCCCGCATGCCCCGTTGGTCCGGGTGCAACTTTTGAAAGTAGGGCTTCAAAGAATGTTTCCTTCCCAAAGGCCCCTATCCTCTAGCATACCGCCAAGCACAACGAGCTCACCATGCATTTCTTCAGCACTCGAGCCTCAGATTGAGGGAAGGTTCCGCCTCCCCATATGCGCGAAGGAGGTCTTTCTTGCCCCCTATCACGCTAGCCTTTGTCATGGCTTGCTTGAACTCCCGCTTTTCTTGGGTTAGGTTCGCTCTAGCCACCGACCGAGGCGCTCGTGGTGCTCCAAAGAAATACCGCGACGGACTCCGGTGCGGCATCAAGCTGCACATGCATCGAGAAGCGCCATGGCGATGTAGGCAGGTGAGGCTCCCGGGACGGCGAGGAGGAGGAGGAAGCCGGAGGGCGCAGGAGCAGAGGACTGAGGGCGGCGGAGAAGCCGGAGGACTAATAGGGCAATATATATGGCATCTCAAAGATACCTAAAACAAAACAAATTTCAGACGACGCCGTTATAGCCGCGGAACGCCGTTATAGACGCCGTTAAACGACCTTTAAACGCCGTTAAACGACGCCTATATCGCCTTAAAACGACGCTCGTTTCTTTAAAAAGTCATCGGCCGGCTTTCATTTTTCCCATTTCTTTTATGATTTGAGTATTTTAACCATCCTCTGATCCTAGTTTTTCATTGCGCTTATTGTGAGTTTTTTTCTTTATTGCTTTTGGGATACATGGCCATGGAAGGTATGTTTCACGCTTTTGAACCGCATTCGTGAGGAGATGAGGATTCAAGAGCAGAGAGATATGGAACCCGCCTTCACAAGTAAGGCTACACTCAGAAGTTTATACACTTTATTGTATTTTATCTATTTTCTAATCTATAGCTTGGTGTAGGAGCCGCCGAGGGCATGAGAAGGAAGGGAATCCTCCGCGAAACCCTCCACTCAAGATGAGGACTATGAAACAACGATCCATCTGGATGAAAGTGTTAAAGAAGTATGTGATTGGTGAGAAGGCATCACCAAATTGCTAGGAACCGCTGAGTCGCTTTAGCATGATGAGGGTGCTTCTTGAAAAGATGGTCGTGGTTTGAAGCACCACAAAAAAAAACAAAGATTAACATGATACTAGCTGCCGACATATGCATGGTCGACGCCGCACATACTTGACATGGAGCTATGGTTCAAAGGGGATGGACAAGTGGAGGACTTCACGATAGAAACCATAAGCCAAGCTCGTGAGGAGTATGCTGAATTGTTCAAGTGATCTTTTGTTCAATAAACCTATGTTTTGTACATTGTTATATTTTCTCTTGGGTACAATCTAGCATTGATACATATGCATGAACATGATCCAAGGATTCTTGAAGATATTTTGCATCTTCTCGCTGGATATCGCCTTCTTCACCGGGATTTTGCCATTTCGAGCCCTCGAGGGTTTCGCGACATTTCGACTTGGACGGGTAGAACCAAATTTTCTCGGAGATTATTTGTGGTTTGACTCTCCCGTAGCTCTTACAAATGGGACACTTCCATGTTCTAAATCTTTCAAATGCACATTCTTAGAAGTTTAGATGGACAACTTTGGATTTTTTTTCTCCAACCTCGATCGGATAGAAGTACCACTAAATTTATGTTTCTTTGTGGCTTGAAGTCAACCGCAGATCTTCCAAATCTTTCCAAATCAGCTCTGCTGCCTCAAGAACGGCTGCCCCGACGGTTCTAATGCTAACCCTTTGACCTAGACCTTCTCCAAAAATTCAAAATTGGGCCGCAGGCCGGAGATGAATTAGGGATCCAAACCGGCAAAAAATCAGAATTTATTTTCGCGGCAATGCATTAATTACTTAATTTAATCGTGTTGAATTTAATCGTCCAAAGGTTGCCACCGCAAATTCTCGCCTCCAACCGCAAAAAACAAAATAAACCCTTCTAGAGCCCTGGCAATCATTTCTAATTGCCACATGAAGTGGAGGAGGACAGGTCCAAACTCCGCTCTTCCCCGGGCCTCCCTATGCAACCTCCCCTCGCCGCTTTCATTTCTGGCCACGCCTAACTATTGCTCGAAATTAGGACCAGGACTCGCCCCCAAAACGTAAACCCTTCTAGAGCCCGGCAACTCACGTGGTTTACGCTTCTGAGGCCCTCTCCTTGTCGATTCGGCCGACCTAGCGACATGTCTTGAAGTGGAGTTGGGGTGTTGACGCGAAAGAGCTTACCCTAAAATCCCTCGAGAGGCCGCTTTGCCCCAAATTTCTCTCCCTAAGGCCCCGGGAAGAACGGGCAACCTCCCCTCTCCCGAACCACGATTTGGCTCGCCAATGGACTCATAACGCTGACATTGCTCGAAACCAAGTTCCGCGGGCAAAAGACCAGGACTCGCCCCCAAAACGTAAAACCCTTCTAGAGCCCTGCAACCCACATGGTTTACGCTTCTGGAGGCCCTCTCCTTGTCGATTCGGGCCGACTTTGGCGCCATGTCTTGAAGTGGAGTTGGGGTGTTGACGCCGAGCCTGACACTAAAATCCTCCTGGCCGCTTGTCTCCAATTCTCCCCAAGGCCCGGGGAAGGACGGGCAACCTCCCCTCACCGAATCCGCGATTTGGCTCTCGCCACGGACTGAATGCCGACATTGCCCCTGGGGATCAAGTTCCGCGGGCCGAAGACCGTGACTCGCCCCAAAACGTAAACCCTTCTAGAGCCCCGGCAACCCACGTGGTTTACGCTTTGAGGCCCTCTCCTTGTCGATTCGCCGGACCTTGGGCCGCGGTCTTGAAGTGGGAGTTGGGGTGTTGACGCCAGAGCGCTGACCCTAAAATCCTCCCGAGGTCGCTTGCCCCAAATTTCTCTCCCCAAGGCCCCCGGGGGACGGGCAATTCTCCGCTCCTGAATCGCTGATCCGACTCGCCAATGGACTCGTAACGCCGACATTGCCCTCGGGGACCAAGTTCCGCGGGCCGAAGACCACCCAACTCCAAGAAGCGCCAAAGTAGCTCACTTCCATCACACTCGTAGTCAATTGGCCTAGGATGTGCATGCGATACCGCCGCGGGAGGGCGGAGTGTTTCCTTCTTTCGCAAAACCGACCGCGGTAACTTGCTCCCTAGGGTAATTTCGCCATTCCCGACGATTTGGTGGTCTATTTGCCATTCGAGCATCCCTGCGTCTCGGAACGACAAAACAAAGGCGGTTTCTACAAGGCCGACATCGACGCTTCCACGGTTTGACAAGTTCTCCGACCGATTCGAATCTTTTTGACCTTCCCCAAGAGGGGCCCCCGAATCGAGGATCCAACGGCCGGATAGGGGAACCGGCCCGGGAGGGTGGTCATTAGCGCAGCCCGGGAGCGCCGCCAGAAGGGGCTGCCTCGGGAACTTTTTGATCCCCGCCTCGGGTCCGGGACTCTCCCCTCTTGTGAGGGATCCCCGCAAGGTCCCCGGCCTCGCTTTGACTTTGGGAAGGGTGCCACCTGCTGTTCCCCGCAACGGGCTGCCCCCGACCGCTCTAATGCTAACCCTTTGACCTAGACCTTCTCCTAAAATTCAAAATTGGGCCGCAGGCTGGAGATGAATTAGGATCCCCGGCAAAAACCGAATTTATTTTCGCAATGCATTAATTGCGTAATTTATTTAATGTCTTGCCATCAAAAAGCTCCCCACTTCTACTTGCCACATCGGGAGGAGGAAAGGCCCAAACTCCGCCCCGCCGGGCCCCTTTGCTCCAGATTTCGGCTGCCGCCGCTGGCCAGTCCCAGTGCAACAGACAGACTCGCCCCCAAAACGTAAAACCCTTCTAGAGCCCTGCAACCCACGTGGTTTACGCCGAGGCCCTCTCCTTGTCGTGATTCTACGGGACGGCGCCGCGGTCTTGAAGTGGAGTTGGGGTGTTGACGCCAGTGAGCTGACCCTAAAATCCCTCCTGAGGTCGCTTTGCCAAATTTCCTCTCCCCAAGGCCCCGGGGACTGACGGGCACTCCTCCCTCCGGAATCGCGATTTGACTCGCCAATGGACTCGTAACGCCGACATTGCCCCTCGGGGACAAGTTCCGCGGGCCGTAAGACCACCCCAACTCCAAGAAGCCAAAGTAGCTCACTTCCATCACACTCAGAGTCAATTGGCCTAGGATGTGCATGCTGATACCGGCCGCGGGAGGGCGGAGTGTTTCCTTCTTTCGCAAAACCGATCGCGGTAACTTGCTCCCTAGGGTAATTTCGCCATTCCTGACGATTTGGCATGGTGGTCTATTTGCCATTCCGAGCATCCCTGCGTCTTAACGACAAAACAAAGGCGGTTTCTACAAGGCCGACATCGACGCTCAAGGGGTTTGACAAGTTCTCCTGACCGACTGAATCTTTTGACCTTCCCCAAGAGGGGCCCCCCGAACGGAGGATCCAACGGCCGGATAGGGGAACCGCCCGGGAGGGTGGTCATTAGCTGCAGCCCCCGGGAGCGCCGCCAGAAGGGTCAGCCGGGAACTTTTTGATCCCGCCCCGGGTCCTGACTCTCCCCTCTTGTGAGGGATCCCCGCAAGGTCCCGCCTCGCTTTGACTTGGGAAGGGTGCCACTGCTGTCCCCGCAATCCGCTGCCCCGACCGCTCTAATGCTAACCCTTGACCTAGACCTTCTCCTAAAATTCCAAAATTGGGCCGCAGGCCGGAGATGAATTAGGGATCCTACCGGCAAAACCGAATTTATTTTCGTGCAATGCATTAATTGCTAATTTATTTAATGTCTTGCCATCGCAAAAGCGCCCGACTTCTACTTGCCACACGGGAGGAGGAAAGGCCCAAACTCCGCCCGCCGGGCCTCCCTTGTTCGTGATATTCTGGGCCGCCGCTGCCAGTCCTGTCCCAGTGCAACAGATCAGACTCGCCCCCAAAACGTAAACCCTTCTAGAGCCCCGGCAACCCACTGTGGTTTACGCTTCGGAGGCCCCTCTCCTTGTCGATTCGGCCGACCTTGCGCGGTCTTGAAGTGGAGTTGGGGTGTTGACGCCGAGCGCTGACCCTAAAAATCCTCCGGAGGTCGCTTGCCCCAAATTTCTCTCCCCAAGGCCCCGGGATCTGACGGGCGCACCGCCTCCGAATCGCGATTTGACTCTCGCCAATGGACTTTAACGCCGACATTGCCCCCGGGACTAAGTTCCGGGCCGTAAGACCACCAACTCCAAGAAGCCAAAGTAGCTCACTTCCATCACACTCGTAGGTCAATTGGCCTAGGATGTGCATGATACCGCCGCGGAGGGCGCGGAGTGTTTCCTTCTTTCGCAAAACCGACCGTAACTTGCTCCCTAGGGTAATTTCGCCATTCCGGACGACGGCAGTGGTCTATTTGCCATTCCGAGCATCCCGCCCCAACGACAAAACAAAGGCGTTTCTACAAGGTCACATCGTGACGCCTCACGGGTTTGACAAGTTCTCCCGGACCGACTGAATCTTTTGACCTTCCCCAAGAGGGGCCCCCGAATCGGAGGATCCAACTGGCCGGATAGGGGAAACTGCCCGGAGGGTGGTCATTAGCGCAGCCCGGGAGCGCCGCCAGAAGGGGCTGCCTCGAACTTTTTGGATCCCGCCCCGGGTCCTGGACTCTCCCTCTTTGTGAGGGATCCCCGCAAGGTCCCCGCCTCGCTTGACTTGGGAAGGGTGCCGCCTCTGCTGTTCCCGCAACCCGCTGCCCCGACCGCTCTAATGCTAACCCTTTGACCTAGACCTTCTCCTAAAATTCAAAATTGGGCCGTAGGCCGAGATGAATTAGGGATCCTACCGCAAAAACCGAATTTATTTTCGTGCAATGCATTAATTGCGTAATTTACTTAATGTCTTGCCATCGCAAAAGCCCGACTTCTACTTGCCACATCGGGAGGAGGAAAGGCCCAAACTCCGCCCGCCGCTTCCCTTGTTCCGTATTTTCTGGCCTGCCGCCGCCCAGTCCCAGTGCAAATGACCAGACTCTCGCCCCCAAAACGCAAACCCTTCTAGAGCCCGGCAACCCACGTGGTTTACGCCGAGGCCCTCTCCTTGTCGATTCGGCCGACCTTGCGCTCGCGGTTGAAGTGGAGTTGGGGTGTTGACGCCGAGCGCTGACCCTAAAATCCTCCCGAGGAGGCAGGTTTTGCCCCAAATTCTCTCCCAAGCCCCCGGGACTGACGGGCGACCTCCCCTCCTGGAATCGCTGACCGGACTCGCCAATGGACTCGTAACGCCGACATTGCCCTCGGGGACCAAGTTCCGCGGGCCGTAAGACCACCCCAACTCCAAGAAGCCAAAGTAGCTCACTTCCATCACACTCGTGAGTCAATTGGCCTAGGATGTGCATGCGGGATATCGGCCGTGGAGGGCGGAGTGTTTCCTTCTTTCGCAAAACCGACCGTAACTTGCTCCCTAGGGTAATTTCGCCATTCCTGACGACATTTGGCAGTGGTCTATTTGCCATTCCCGAGCATCCCTGCGTTCAACGACAAAACAAAGGCGGTTTCTACAAGGCCGACATCGACGCCCCATGGGTTTGACAAGTTCTCCCGACCGACCGAATCTTTTGACCTTCCCCAAGAGGGGCCCCGAACGGAGGATCCAACGGCCGGATAGGGGAACCGCCCGGAGGGTGGTCATTAGCGCAGCCCCTGGGGAGCGCCGCCAGAAGGGTCGCCTCGAACTTTTTTGATCCCGCCTCCCCGGGTCCTGGACTCTCCCTCTTGTGAGGGATCCCCGCAAGGTCCCGGGCCTCGCTTTGACTTGGGAAGGGTGCCGCCTCTGCTGTTCCCCGCAATCCGCTGCCCCGACCGCTCTAATGCTAACCCTTTGACCTAGACCTTCTCCTAAAAATTCAAAATTGGGCCGTGGGCCCGGAGATGAATTAGGGATCCACCGGGCAAAACCGAATTTATTTTTCGGGCAATGCATTAATTGTGAATTTATTTAATGTCTTGCCACCGCAAAAGCGCCCCCCGACTTCTACTTGCCACATCGGGAGGAGGAAAGGCCCAAACTCCGCCCGCCGCTCCCTTGTTCAGATTCTGGCCGCCGCCGCTGGCCAGTGTCCCTGCGCAACAGTATCAGACTCGCCCCAAAACGTAAACCCCTTCTAGAGCCCGGCAACCCACGTGGTTTACGCTTTGAGGCCCTCTCCTTGTCGATTCGCCGGGACCTTGCGCCGCGGTCTTGAAGTGGAGTTGGGGTGTTGACGCCAGCAGCTGGACCCTAAAATCCCTCCCGAGGTCGCTTGCCCTAAATTTCTCTCCCCAAGGCCCCGGGGATGGACGGCCACACTCCCCTCCTAATCGCTGACCGACGGACCGCCAATGGACTCGTAACGCCGACATTGCCCTCGGGACCAAGTTCCGCGGGCCAGAAGACCACCAACTCCAAGAAGCCAAAGTAGCTCACTTCCATCACACTCAGAATAATTGGCCTAGGATGTGCATGCTGGATACCGCCGTGGAGGGCGGAGTGTTTCCTTCTTTTCGCAAAAACCGACCGCGGTAACTTGCTCCCCTAGGGTAATTTCGCCATTCCTGACGATTTGGTGTGGTCTATTTGCCATTCCGAGCATCCCTGCGTCTCGAACGACAAAACAAAGGCGGTTTCTACAAGGTCGACATCGACGCTTCGCGTTTTTGACAAGTTCTCCTGACCGATCTGGGAATCTTTTTGACCTTCCCCAAGAGGGGCCCCCGAATCGGAGGATCCAACGGCCGGATAGGGGAACCGGCCCGGAGGGTGGTCATTAGCGCAGCCCCGGGAGCCGCCAGAAGGGCTGCCTGAACTTTTTGATCCCGCCCCCCGGGTCCGGACTCTCCCCTCTTGTGAGGGATCCCCGCAAGGTCCCGCCTCGCTTGACTTGGGAAGGGTGCTACCGGTTGCCCCGCGAATCCGCTGCCCCGACCGCTCTAATGCTAACCCTTTGACCTAGACCTTCTCCAAAAATTCAAAATTGGGCCGCAGGCCGAGATGAATTAGGGATCCAACCGCAAAAAACCGAATTTATTTTCGTGGCAATGCATTAATTGTGAATTTACTTAATGTCTTGCCACGCAGGTGCGCCCCGACTTCTACTTGCCACATCGGGAGGAGGAAAGGCCCAAACTCCGGCCCGCCGCCTCTCCTTGTTCCGCCAGATTCTGGCGGTTGCCGCTTCTGGCCAGTCCCAGTGCAACAGACAGACTCGCCCCCAAAACGCAAAACCCTTCTAGAGCCCCGGCAACCCATGTGGTTTACGCCGGAGGCCCTCTCTTGTCGATTCGGCCGGACCTTGCGCCGCGGTCTTGAAGTGGAGTTGGGGTGTTGACGCCAGAGCGGACTCCTAAAATCCCTCCTGAGGTCGCTTGCCCCAAATTTCTCTCCCCAAGGCCCCCGGGACGACGGGCGACCTCCCCTCTCCGGGAATCAAGGATCCGACCCCTCGCCAATGGACTCGTAACGCCGACATTGCCCCGGGGACCAAGTTCCGCGGGCCGTAAGACCACCCAACTCCAAGAAGCGCCAAAGTAGCTCACTTCCATCACACTCGTAGTCAATTGGCCTAGGATGTGCATGGATACCGCCGCGGGAGGGCGGAGTGTTTCCTTCTTTTCGCAAAACCCGACCGGTAACTTGCTCCCTAGGGTAATTTCGCCATTCCCTGACGATTTGGCAGTGGTCTATTTGCCATTCCGAGCATCCCTGCGTCTCTAACGACAAAACAAAGGCGGTTTCTACAAGGCCGACATCGTGACCTCGCGGTTTGACAAGTTCTCCTGACCGATCCGAATCTTTTGACCTTCCCCAAGAGGGGCCCCCGAACGGAGGATCCAACGGCCTGGATAGGGGAACCGCCCGGGAGGGTGGTCATTAGCGCAGCCCCGGGAGCGCCGCCAGAAGGGTGCGCCTGAACTTTTTTGATCCCGCCTCCCCGGGTCTGGGACTCTCCCTCTTGTGAGGGATCCCCGCAAGGTCCCCGGCCTCGCTTGACTTGGGAAGGGTGCCTGGCTGCTCCCCGCAACCCGCTGCCCCGACCGCTCTAATGCTAACCCTTTGACCTAGACCTTCTCCTCAAAAATTCAAAATTGGGCCGTAGGCCGGAGATGAATTAGGGATCCCTACCGGCAAAAAACCGAATTTATTTTCGCGGCAATGCATTAATTGCGAATTTATTTAATGTCTTGCCATCGCAAAAGCGCCGACTTCTACTTTGCCACATCGGGAGGAGGAAAGGCCCAAACTCCGCCCCGCCGGGCCCTTGTTCAGATTCTCGGGTTGCCGCCGCCAGTCCCAGTGCAACAGACTCAGGACTCGCCCCCAAAACGCAAAACCCTTCTAGAGCCCGGCAACCCATTGTGGTTTACGCCGAGGCCCTCTCCTTGTCGATTCGGCCGGACCTTGGCGCCGCGGTCTTGAAGTGGGAGTTGGGGTGTTGACGCCAGAGCGCGACCCTAAAATCCCTCCGAGGTCGCTTGCCCCAAATTTCTCTCCCCAAGGCCCCGGGACGGACGGGCGACCTCTCCCTCTCCTGGAACAAGGACCGACTCGCCAATGGACTCGAACGCCGACATTGCCCCCGGGACCAAGTTCCGCGGGCCGTAAGACCACCCAACTCCAAGAAGCGCCAAAGTAGCTCACTTCCATCACACTCGTAGTCAATTGGCCTAGGATGTGCATGGATACCGCCGCGGGAGGGCGTGAGTGTTTCCTTCTTTCGCAAAACCGACCGCGGTAACTTGCTCCCTAGGGTAATTTCGCCATTCCGACGATTTATGTGGTCTATTTGCCATTCCCGAGCATCCCTGCGTGCCCGAACGACAAAAACAAAGGCGGTTTCTACAAGGCCGACATCGACGCCCCGCTGGGTTTGACAAGTTCTCCTGACCGATCTGGAATCTTTTTGACCTTCCCCAAGAGGGGCCCCGAACGGAGGATCCAACGGCCGGATAGGGGAACCTGCCCGGAGGGTGGTCATTAGCGCAGTGCTCCCGGGAGCCGCCAGAAGGGCTGCCTCGAACTTTTTGGATCCCGCCCCCGGGTCCTGGACTCTCCCTCTTGTGAGGGATCCCCCCGCAAGGTCCCGGGCCTCGCTTTGACTTGGGAAGGGTGCCACTGCCTTGCTGTTCCCAAGAACGGCTGCCCCGGACCGCTCTAATGCTAACCCTTTGACCTAGACCTTCTCCAAAATTCAAAATTGGGCCGTGTGCCGAGATGAATTAGGGATCCTTACCGGCAAAAACCGAATTTATTTTCGCGGCAATGCATTAATTGCGAATTTATTAATGTCTTGCCACATCAGAAAAAGCTCCGACTTCTACTTTGCCACATCGGGAGGAGGAAAGGCCCAAACTCCGCCTCCGCCGGGCCCCTTTGTTCGTGATTTCTATTGCCGCTTCTCGCCAGGTCCCAAGTGCAACAGACCAGACTCGCCCCCAAAACGTAAACCCTTCTAGAGCCCGGCAACCCACGTGGTTTACGCTTTCGAGGCCCTCTCCTTGTCGATTCGGCCGACCTTGCGCCCGTCTTGAAGTGGAGTTGGGGTGTTGACGCCAGAAAGGCTGGACCCTAAAATCCTCCGAGGTCGCTTGCCCCAAATTTCCTCTCCCCAAGGCCCCTCGGGACTGACGGCGACCTCTCCCTCTCCGGAACAACAAGGACTGACTCGCCAATGGACTTTAACGCCGACATTGCCCCTCGGGACCAAGTTCCGCGGGCCGTAAGACCACCCAACTCCAAGAAGCGCCAAAGTAGCTCACTTCCATCACACTCGTAGTCAATTGGCCTAGGATGTGCATGCGGATACCGCCGCGGGAGGGCGGAGTGTTTCCTTCTTTTCGCAAAACCGACCGCGGTAACTTGCTCCCTAGGGTAATTTCGCCATTCCTGACGATTTGGCAGTGGTCTATTTGCCATTCCGAGCATCCCTGCGTCTCTAACGACAAAACAAAGGCGGGTTTCTACAAGGCCGACATCGACGCTTCCGGGTTTGACAAGTTCTCCTGACCGATCTGGAATCTTTTGACCTTCCCCCAAGAGGGGCCCCCGAACGGAGGATCCAACGGCCGGATAGGGGAACCGGCCCCGGAGGGTGGTCATTAGCGCAGCCCCTCGGGAGCGCCGCCAGAAGGGCTGCCTCGAACTTTTTTTGATCCCGCCCCCCGGGTCCGGACTCTCCCCTCTTGTGAGGGATCCCCGCAAGGTCCCGCCTCGCTTGACTTGGGAAGGGTGCCGCCGGGCTGTTCCCCGCAAACGCTGCCCCCGACCGCTCTAATGCTAACCCTTTGACCTAGACCTTCTCCTAAAATTCAAAATTGGGCCGTGCGGTCGGAGATGAATTAGGGATCCCACCGGGCAAAAAACCGAATTTATTTTCGCAATGCATTAATTGGTAATTTATTTAATGTCTTGCCATCGCAAAAAAGCCGACTTCTACTTGCCACATCGGGAGGAGGAAAGGCCCAAACTCCGCCCGCCGGGCCTCCTTGTTCCGTGATTCTGGCCGCCTTTCTGGCCAGTCCCAAGTGCAACAGACAGACTGTGACTCGCCCCCAAAACGTAAACCCTTCTAGAGCCCCGCAACCCACTGTGGTTTACGCTTTCGGGAGGCCCTCTCCTTGGCCGGGACCGCCGACCTTGGCGCCGCTGGTCTTGAAGTGGAGTTGGGGTGTTGACGCCAGAGCGCTGACCCTAAAATCCTCCTGAGGTCGCTTTGCCCCCAAATTCTCTCCCCAAGGCCCCGGGACCTGACGGGCACCTCCCTCTCCGAATCAAGGACCGACCGCCAATGGACTCTAACGCCGACATTGCCCCTGGGACCAAGTTCCGCGGGCCGTAAGACCACCAACTCCAAGAAGCGCCAAAGTAGCTCACTTCCATCACACTCGTAGTCAATTGGCCTAGGATGTGCATGCTGGATACCTGCCGCGGGAGGGCGGAGTGTTTCCTTCTTTCAAGAAAACCAACCGTAACTTGCTCCCTAGGGTAATTTCGCCATTCCTGACGATTTGGCGTGGTCTATTTGCCATTCCCGAGCATCCCTGCGTCTCTAACGACAAAACAAAGGCGGTTTCTACAAGGCCGACATCGACGCCTCAAGGGTTTGACAAGTTCTCCTGACCGACCGAATCTTTTGGACCTTCCCCAAGAGGGGCTCCCCCGAACGGAGGATCCAACGGCCGGATAGGGGAACCTGCCCGGAGGGTGGTCATTAGCTGCAGCCCCGGGAGCGCCGCCAGAAGGGCTGCCTCGAACTTTTTTGATCCCGGGCCCGGGTCCTGGACTCTCCCCTCTTGTGAGGGATCCCCGCAAGGTCCTGGCCTCGCTTGACTTGGGAAGGGTGCCACCGCTGTTCCCCGCGAACGGGCTGCCCCCGACCGCTCTAATGCTAACCCTTTGACCTAGACCTTCTCCAAAAATTCAAAATTGGGCCGCAGGCCGAGATGAATTAGGATCCTTACCGGCAAAAACCGAATTTATTTTCGTGCAATGCATTAATTGCGTAATTTATTTAATGTCTTGCCACTACAAAAGCTTCCACTTCTACTTGCTGCACATCGAGGGAGGAGGCCCAAACGGCCCGCCGGCGGGCCTCTTGTCGTGATTCTACTGGCCGCCGCTTCTCGCCGTGTCCTAAGTGCAATGCATCAGATTCGCCCCAAAACGTAAACCCTTCTAGAGCCCTGCAACCCATGTGGTTTACGCTTCTGGAGGCCCTCTCCTTGTCGATTCGCCTGACCTTGCGCCGTCTTGAAGTGGAGTTGGGGTGTTGACGCTAAAGAGCCGCCGACTAAAATCTTCTCCCGAGGTCGCTTGCCCCAAATTTCTCTCCCCAAGGCCCTCGGGACTGACGGGCCACCTCCCCCTCCTGGAATCGCTGACTGACTCGCCAATGGACTCGTGAACGCCGACATTGCCCTCGGGGAACAAGTTCCATGGCCCAAGACCACCCAACTCCAAGAAGCCAAAGTAGCTCACTTCCATCACACTCAGAGTCAATTGGCCTAGGATGCATGCTGGATACCGCCGCGAGGGGAGGGCGGAGTGTTTCCTTCTTTCGCAAAACCCATTCCGGTAACTTGCAACCCTAGGGTAATTTCGCCATTCCGACGATTTGGGGTGGTCTATTTGCCATTCCCGAGCATCCCTGCGTCCTAACGACAAAACAAAGGCGGTTTCTACAAGGCCGACATCGATCCTCGCCTGGGTTTGACAAGTTCTCCCTTGTGGACCGATCCCGAATCTTTTGACCTTCCCAAGAGGGCCCCCCTGAACGGAGAGGATCCAACTGGCCGGATAGGGGAACCGCCCGAGGAGGGTCATTAGCCGTACCGGGAGCGCCGCCAGAAGGGTCGCCTCGAACTTTTTTGATCCCGCCCCGGGTCCTGGACTCTCCCTCTTGTGAGGGATCCCCGCAAGGTCCCGGCCTCGCTTTGACTTGGGGAAGGGTGCTGCCCTGCTCCCCGCAACGGCTGCCCCCACCGCTCTAATGCTAACCCTTTGACCTAGACCTTCTCCTAAAAATTCCAAAATTGGCCGTTGGGCCGGTGGAGATGAATTAGGGATCCTACTGCAAAACCGAATTTATTTTCGCAATGCATTAATTGGCGAATTTACTTAATGTCTTGCCATCATAAAAGCCGATTTCTACTTGCCACATCGGGAGGAGGAAAGGCCCAAACTCCGCCCGCCGCCTCTCCCTTGTTCGTGATTTCCTGGCTGCCGCTTCTTGTCCAGTCCCAGTGCAACAGACAGACTCGCCCCCAAAACGTAAACCCTTCTAGAGCCTCGGCAACCCACGTGGTTTACGCTTCGGAGGCCCTCTCCTTGTCGATTCGCCGACCTTGCACTGTCTTGAAGTGGAGTTAGTGTTGACGTGAGCTGGACCTAAAATCCTCCTGAGGTCGCTTTGTTCCTAAATTTCTCTCCCCAAGGCCCCTCGGGACTGACGGGCGACCTCCCCTCTCCTAATCGCTGATCCGACCGCCAATGGACTTTAACGCCGACATTGCTCCCTCGGGGACCAAGTTCCGCGGGCCAAGACCACCAACTCCAAGAAGCCAAAGTAGCTCACTTCCATCACACTCTCAGGGTCAATTGGCCTAGGATGCATGCGATACCGCCGGGGAGGGCGGAGTGTTTCCTTCTTTCGCAAAACCGACCCGGTAACTTGCTCCCTAGGTAATTTCGCCATTCCTGACGATTTGGTGGTCTATTTGCCATTCCTGAGCATCCCTGCGTCTCTAACGACAAAACAAAGGCGGTTTCTACAAGGCCGACATCGACGCCTACGGTTTGACAAGTTCTCCCTGACCGATCTGGAATCTTTTGACCTTCCCCAAGAGGGGCCCCCGAACGGAGGGATCCAACTGGCTTGATAGGGGAACCGCCCCGGAGGGTGGTCATTAGCGCGGCCTCCTGGGAGCGCCGCCAGAAGGGCTGCCTCTGAACTTTTTGATCCCCGCCCCCGGGTCCTGACTTCCCTCTTGTGAGGGATCCCCGCAAGGTCCCGCCTCGCTTGACTTGGGGAAGGGTGCCATTGCTGGTTCCGCAACGCCGCCGCCCCACCGCTCTAATGCTAACCCTTTGACCTAGACCTTTCTCCCGAAAATTCAAAATTGGGCCGCGGGCCGAGATGAATTAGGATCCCGGGCTGCAAAACCGAATTTATTTTTCGCGGCAATGCATTAATTGCGACTTACGTAATGTCTTGCCACCGCAAAAGCTCTCACTTCTACTTGCCACATCTGAGGAGGAGGCCCAAACTCCTCGCCCGGCTGGGCCCTTGCTCCGTATTCTCTACAGCCGCTCTCGCCGTGTCCTGCGTGCAATAGACAGATTCCGCCCCCAAAACGAAACCCTTCTAGAGCCCCGCAACCCACGTGGCTTGCCGGAGGCCCTCTCCTCATTTATTCGCCGACCTTATGCTCTGCCCTGAAGTGGAAAGCTAAAAGTTGACGAAGAGCGCCGACTTAAAAATCCTCCTGAGGCGCTGTCTCCAAATTTCCTGGGCTCCTGACTACGCTAATTCTCTCCTAATCAAGGACTGACCGCCATCAATGGACTCGCAACGCCGCATATTGCCCTCGGGACTGAGTTCCGTGGGCCGTACATTCCTACCCAACTCCAAGAAGCGCCAAAGTAGCCTACTTCCATCACACCGAGTCAATCGCCTAGGATGCGCATGCGATACCGGCCGGAGGGCGTGAGTGTTTCCTCTTCTGAAAACCGACCGTAACTTGCTCCCCTAGGTAATTTCGCCATTCCTGACGCATTTGTTGGTGGTCTATTTGCCATTCGAGCATCCCCTGTCCAAATCCACAAAACAGCTAAGTGTTTCTGTAAGGTCGACATCAGACGTCACGGGTTTGACAAGTTCTCCTGACCGACCGAATCTTTTAATCCTCCTAAGAGGGGCCCCTCGAATCCGGAGGATCCAACCACGGATAGGGAACCGCCGGAGGGTGGTCATTAGCTGCGTACCTCTGGGAGGCCGCCAGTGAAGGGTCAGCCTCTGCAGTCTCGGACCTCTCCTCGGGGTCCCCACCTCCCCTCTTGCAGGGATCCATGCAAGGTCCTGCCTCGCTTTGACTCTCCTGGGGAAGGGTGCCCCCGCTGTTCTCAAGAATCCGCTGCCCCTTAATCGCTCTAATGCTAACTTTTGACCAGACCTTCTCCTAAAATTCAAAAATTGGGCCGTAGGCCGGAGATGAATTAGGATCCCGCTGGCAAAACCGAATTTATTTTCGCGGCAATGCATTAATTCGCGCACTTACTTAATGTCTTGCCACCGCAGCTCGACTTCTACTTGCCACATCGAGGAGGAAAGGCCCAAACTCGGGCCTCCTACGCCTCTGTTCGTGATTCTACTGGCCGCTTCGCCAGTCCTATGCAACAGACAGATTCTCGGCCTTCAAAAACGTGAACCCTTTCTAGGAGCCCTGCAACCTACGGGGTTTACGCTTTCTGGAGGCCCTCTCCTCACGATTCTACTGACCTTTTGCGCCAGGTTCGAAGTGGAGTTGGGGTGTTGACGCCGAGCGCTGACTCCTAAAATTCCTCCCGGAGGTCGCTGTCTCAAATTTCCTCTCCCTAAGCGTCCCCGGGACCTGACGCGCCACTTCCCTCCGAATCGCGCGATCCGACTCGCCAATGGACCTTTAACGCCGACATTGCCCCCTGGGATCAAGTTCGCGGGCCGTAAGACCACCCGCCAACTCCAAGAAGCGCCAAAGTAGCCTACTTCCATCACACCTCGTAGCCAATTGGCCTAGGATGTGCATGCTGGATACCGCCGCGGAGGGCGGAGTGTTTCCTTCTTTCGCAAAACCGACCGTAACTTGCTCTCTAGTGGTACTGCCATTCCTGGACATTTGGCAGGTCTATTTGCTATTCCGAGCATCCCTGCGTCCAACGGCGCGTCGCGGCGGTTTCTACAAGGCCGACATCGACGCCCGCCGGGTTTGACAAGTTCTCCCGACCGACCGGAATCTTTGGACCTTCCCCAAGAGGGGCTCCCTCGAACGGAGGATCCAAATCTGGGCCGATAGGAACCTGCCCGAGGGTGGTTACACACAGGTACTCGGGAGCGCCGTGAAGGGTCGTGCCTCTGAACTTTTTGATCCCCCGCTCGTCCTGGACTCTCCCCTCTTCAGGAGGGATCCCCAAGGTCCCCGCCTGCTTGACTTGGGAGGTGCCACCAAGGTTCCCGCAATCCGCTGCCCCTTTAATTCGTTCTAATGCTAACCTCTTTGACCTAGACCTTCTCCGAAAATTCAAAATTGGGCCGCGGTGCTGGAGATGGAATTAGGGATCCCGGCCGCAAAAACCTAATTTATTTTATTATAATTAAGTAATTTACGTAATGTCTTAAGACGCGAAAGCTCACTTCTACTTGCCACACTCCGAGGTGAGGTGCGACCAAACTCCGCCCGCCGCCTCCTTGCTCCGCATTCTACGCCGCTTCTGGCCAGTCCTTAAGTGCAATGTGATCAGACCTCGCCCCCAAAACGTGAACCCTTCTGTGAGTCCGCAACCTACTGTGGTTTACGCCGTGAGGTCTCTCTCCTTGTCGATTCTACGTGACCTGGCGCTCGCGGTCTTGAAGTGGAGTTGGGGTGTTGACGCAAGAGCCGAACCCTAAAATCCTCCTGAGGCTGATTGCCCCAAATTTCTCCCAAGGCCCTGGGGATCGACGGGCGAGCCTCCCTCTCCCATCAAGGACCGACTAATGGACTCTAACGCCGACATGCTCGTGACCAAGTTCCTGCGGGCCAGAAGACCACCCGAACTCCAAGAAGCGCCAAAGTAGCTCACTTCCCATCACACTCAGAGTCAATTGGCCTAGGATGTGCATGGATATCACGTGGAGGGCGGAGTGTTTCCTTCTTCGCAGAACCGACTGCAACTTGCTCCCTAGGGTATCACTCTATCTCTCGACGATTTAAGGTGGTCTATTTGCCTATCTTCGAGCATCCCTGCGTCCAATCCACAAACAAGGCAGCTTCTACAAGGTCGACATCGTGACGTTATCACAAGCTTCTCCGACCGACCGAATCTTTTTGGACCTTCAAGAGGTGGCCCCTGAACGGAGGATCCAACGGTGGTCGGATAGGGAACCGGGCCGGGAGGGTGGTCATTAGCGTGCAGCCCCGGGGAGCGCCGCCAGAAGGGCTGCCTCGAACTTTTTGATCCCGGCCCCGTCCTGACTCTCCCTCAGGAGGGACCCCGCAGGTCCCCGCCTGCTTGACTTGGGAGCGGGTGCCACCGCTAGTTCCAGTCCGCTGCCCCGACCGCTCTAATGCTAACCTCCTTGACCTAGACCTTCTCCTCAAAATTCGCAAAAATGGGCCGTAGGCCGGAGATGAATTAGGATCCCGCCGGGTAAAACCGAATTTATTTTCGCAATGCACACTAAGTGAATTTACTTAATGTCTTGCCACTTGTAAAAGCCGCCTACCACTTCTGCACATCGGAGGAGGAGAAGGCCCAAACTCGGCCCGCCGCCTCTTGTTCGTGAGCTCTCTACTGCTTCTGGCCAGTCCTATGCAATGTGTCAGATTCCTACCAAACGAAACCCTCTGTGAGCCCTGCAACCCACGTGGTTTACGCCGTGAGGCCCTCTCCTTGTCGATTCGCCGACTCAAGGCCGTGTCTTGAAGTGAGTTGGGGTGTTGACGCCTGCAGCTGACCTAAAATCTCCTGAGGTCGCTGTCTCTCTCCCCAAGGCCCCTGGGACTACCTGCCACTCCCCTCTCCCGACCGCGATTCGACCGCCAATGGACTCTAACGTCGACATTGCCCGGGGTTCGCGGGTCAAGACAATTCAACTCCAAGAAGCCAAAGTAGCTCACTTCCATCACACTCGTAGTCAATTGGCCTAGGATGCATGCGGATACCGCCGCGGAGGGCGTGAGTGTTTCCTTCTTCGCAAAACCAACCGTAACTTGGTTCTAGTAATTTCTCCTGACGATTTGGCAGGTCTATTTGCCATTCCGAGCATCCCCTGCGTCCAACGACAAAACAAAGGCGTTTCTAAGCAAGGTCACATCAGACGCCCCGCTGGGTTTGACAAGTTCTCCCTGACCGACCTGAATCTTTCGGGACCTTCCCGAAGAGGGGCCTCGAACGGAGGATTCAACTACGGATAGTGGGGAACTCTGCTCCTGAGGGTGGTTTCAAGAAGGCAGGCAGCCGGGAAGGCTGCCCCTCCCCTGAACTTTTGGACCTTTCCTGGTCCTGGACTTCCTCTTGTGGATCCCCTGCAAAGGCGTCCCGCCTCGCTTGGACTTGGGGTGCCACCGTTGCCCCGCACGCTGCCCCGAATCGCTCTAATGCAACTTTATCTAGACTCTCCTAAAAATTCAAAATTGGGCCACAGGCTGAGATGAATTAGGACCGGCAAAACCGAATTTATTTCGTGCAATGCATTAATTGCGAATTTTATTTATCGTCTTACATCAGTGCTCGACTTCTACTTGGCTACATCTGGAGGAGGAAAGGCTGGCCCAAACCCGCCCGCCGGGCCTCTTTGCTCCGCCTCGCCACAGTCCTAAGTGCAATGTATCAGATTCTTAGCCCCCAAAACGAAACTCCTGCAGAGCCCCGGCAACCTGGGGCCACAGGTTTACGCCGCTTCGAGGCCCTCCCTTGCCGACATCTCCTCCTCGTGACCTTGTCTTTGAAGTGGAGTTGGGGTGTTGACGCCAGAGCGCTGACCCTAAATCTCGAGGTCGCTTTGCCCTAAATTCCCCTCTCCCAAGGCCCCGGGACTGACGCGCTTACCTCCCTCCATCAGCGATCCTGACCGCCAATGGACTCTGCACCGCCGAAGGGCTGCCCCTGGGACGCCCCACGTAAGACTCCACCAACTCCAAGAAGCGCCAAAGTAGCTCACACCTAGTCAATCGGGCGATGTACGCGATAATCGCCGTGGAGGGCGTGGAGTGTTTCCTTCTTTTCGCGAAAACCGACCGTAACTTGCTCCCCTAGGGTAATTTCTATCTCGACGATGGTATAGTGCTCTATTTGCTACCCCAGCATCCTGCCCTAACGACAAAACAAAGGCGGTTTCTAAGGCATCAGACGCCAAGCTGACGTTCTCCCGACCGATCTTGAATCTTTTGACCCTTCCTAAGAGGGGCCCCTCGAACGGAGATCCAACGGCCGAGGGAAAACCGCTCCTCGAGGGTGGTCATTAGCGCGGCGTTCTCGTAGCCGCCAGAAGGGGCTCTTCTGAACCTTTGATCCCGCCCCGCTGGGTCCTGTGACTCTCCCTCTCAGGAGGGATCCCCAAGGTCCTCGCCTCGCTTTGACTTGGGGAAGGGTGCCACTCTGCTGTTCTCGCGAACGCTGCCCCACCGCTCTGGTAATGCTAACCCTTTGACCTAGACCTTCTCCTAAAATTCAAAATTGGGCCGTAGCCGAGATGAATTAGGATCCCTACCGCAAAAACCGAATTTATTTTCGCGGCAATGCATACTGCGACTTACTTAATGTTCTACATCGCAGTGCCTAATTTCTACTTCTGCCACATCGAGTGAGGAAGGCCCAAACTCCGCCTCCGCCGCCTTGCCCAAGTATTCTCCTCGGGTTGCCGCTTTCTCGCCAGGTCCTGCGTATTCAGACTCTCGCCCCAAACGAAACCCTTCTAGAGCCCTCGCAACCTGGCCGTGGTTTACGCCGAGGCCCTCTCTCCCTTTGTCGATTCGGCCGACCTGGCACGGTCTTGAAGTGAGTTGGGGTGTTGACGCAAGAGCGCTGACTCCTAAAATCTCCTGAGGTCGCGGCCCCTAAATTTCCTCCCTCCCAAGGTCTGGGACTCCGGACGCTTAATTCTCCCTCTCCTAATCGCTGATCCGACCTCGCCAATGGACTAACGCCGACATTGCCCTCCGGGGATTCAAGTTCCGCGGGGCTTAAGACCACCAACTCCAAGAAGCCAAAGTAGCTCACTTCATCACACCTCGTGAAATAATTGGCCTAGGATGTGCATGCTGGGATACCGCCGCGGAGGGCGGAGGTTTCCTTCTTTCGCAAAACTGACCGCGGTAATCCTGTTCTAGGGTAATTTCGCCATTCCTGACGACGGCGGTGGTCTATTTGCCATTCCGAGCATCCCGCGTCTTAACGACAAAACAAAGCGGTTTCTACAAGGCCGACATCAGACGCTCATGGGTTTGACAAGTTCTCCCGGACCGACCGAATCTTTTGACCTTCCCAAGAGGCCCCCGGAATCCGAGGATCCACCTGGCCGGATAGGGGAACCGTGTCCTGAGGGTGGTCATTAGCGCAGCCCCCCTGGGGAGCCATGAAGGGTCACGAACTTTTTTGATCCCGCCTCCCTCGTGGTCCTGGGACTCCCCTCCTTGTGAGGGATCCCCTAAAGGTCCTCGCCTCGCTTTGGACTTGGGGAAGGGTGCCAGCCTCTACACCTTAAACGCCGCCCGTAATCGCCTCTAATGCGCTAACCCTTTGACCTAGACCTTCTCCTAAAATTCAAAATCTGGGCCGTGGTGCTGAGATGAATTATTAGGATCCTTACCGGCAAAAACCGGAATTTATTTTCGCAAGTAAATGCATTAATTGCTTAATTTACGCATCGTCTTGCCATCGCAGTGCTCGACTTCTTACTTGCCACATCTAGAGGAGGAGGCCCAAACTCCGGGCCCGCCGCTTCCTTGTTCAGATTCCTGGGCCAGCCGCTTCTGGCCAGTCCTAAGTGCACAGACAGACTCCTACTTCAAAACGTGAAACCCTTCTAGCCCCAAGAACCCATTGTGGTTTACGTTTGGAGGCTCCTCTCCTTGTCGATTCGGTCGACTCGCGCCGTGTTCGTTGAGTTGGGGTGTTTGACGCCGTATTTTTTTACTCCTAAACCTTGGTCTCAACCCCAAACCAACCCAAACCCACTCCTCTCCTGGACCGCTGATTCGACCGCCACGGACTCGTAACGTCGACATTGCCCTCGGGGACCAAGTCTCCGCGGGCCAAGACCACCCGAACTCCAAGAAGCGCCAAAAGTAGCTCACTTCCATCACACTCAGAGTCAATTGGCCTGCATGTGCATGCGATAATGGCCGCGGAGGGCGTGAGTGTTTCCTTCTTTCGCAAAATCGACCGTACTCGTTCCCTGCGGTAATTTCTGCCATTCCTGACGATTTGTTGTATCTATTTGCTATTCCTAGCATCCTGCCCGAACGACAAAACAGCGTGTTTCTACAAGGCCTAGATCAAGGGTTTGACAAGTTCTCCCATCGATCTGGAATCTTTTGGATCTTCCTCAAGAGGGGCCTCGAATCCGAGGGATCCAATCTGGCCGGATAGGGGAACCGCCCGAGGGTGGCTCATACGCGTACCGGGAGCTACCGCCAGAAGGGCTGCTCTCGGGAACTTTTTTGGATCCCGCTTCCTCCGTCCTGTGACTCTCCCCTCTCAGGAGGGATCCCCGCAAGGTCCTCGCCTCGCTTGATTCTAGGGGAAGGGTGCTGCCTCAGCTGCTCCGCAATCCGCCGCTCTCGACCGCTCTAATGCCAACCCTTCGACCTAGACCTTCTCCTGTAAAATCCTAAAATTGGGCCGTAGGCCGAGGATGAATTAGGATTCCGCCGGGTAAAAACCGAATTTATTTTTCGTAAGTAACGATTAATCAAGGAATTTACTTCTAATGTTCTCACATCAGAAAAGCTCTCACTTCTACTTCTGCCACACCTGGGAGGGTGAAAGGCCCAAACTCCGGCCCGCCGGGCCTCTTTGCTCCGCATTCTTCCCTGGCTGCTGCTTCTGCCAGTCCTAAGTGCACTGCATCAGTGATTCTCGGGGCTCCCCAAAACGAACCCTTCTAGAGCCCTGCAACCCACAGGTTTACGCTTTCGAGGCCCTCTCCTTGTCAGGATTCGCCGACCTTGCTACCGCGGTCTTGAAGTGAGTTGGGGTGTTGACGCCTGCAGCTGACTCCTAAAATCCCCTCCTGAGGTCGCTTGCCCCAGCTCTCCTGCTGGGCCCCTCGGGATCTGGGACGCACCTCCCTCTCCTGGACCGCTGATCTGACTCCTCGCCAATGGACTCAGAACGCCGAGCATTGCCCCCGGGATCAAGTTCCGCGGGCTTAAGACCAATTCTAACCTTAAGAAGCCAGCCAAAGTAGCTCACTTCCACCACTCAGAGTCAATTGGCCTAGGATGTGCATGCTGGATAATCGCCGGAGGCTGGAGTGTTTCCTTCTTCTCAAGAAACCGACCGCGGTAACTTGCTCCCTAGGTAATTTTGCCATTCCTGACCATTTGGTGGTCTATTTGCTATCTCGTGAGCATCCCTGCGTCTGAACGACAAAAACAAAGGCGGGGTTTCATAAGGCCGGCACCGACGCCACGGCTTGACAAGTTCTCCGGACCGACCGGGAATCTTTGGACCTTCCCCAAGAGGGGCCCCTGAACGAGGATCCAACCCGGCCGGAGGAACCGCCCGGAGGGTGGTCATTAGCTGGGTACCGGGAGCCGCCAGAAGGGCCGTGAACTTTTTGATCCGGCCCCGGGTCCTGACTCTCCTCTTGTGTGGATCCTCAAGTAGCGTCCCGCCTCGCTTGACTTAGAAGGGTGCCAGCTTCTGCTGTTCTCGCAACGCTGCCCCGACCGTTTAATATCAATGCTAACCCTTGACCTAGACCTTCTCCTAAAATTCAAAATTGGGTCGTAGGCCGAGATGAATTAGGATCCCTACCGCAAAAACCGAATTTATTTTTCGTGCAATGCATTAATTATGTAATTTACTAATGTCTTGCCACGCAAAGCCACTTCTACTTGCCACATCTGGGAGAGAAAGGCCCAACCCGCCTCCGCTGGGCCTTTTTGCCCGTGATCTTCTACTGCCGCCGGGCCGTGTCCTATGCAATGTAGACTCCTCGCCCCCAAAACGTAAAACCCTTCTAGAGCCCGCAACCCACAGGTTTACGCTTTCTCGGAGGCCCTCTCCTTTCGTCGGGGATTCTCACGACCTTGCTGCTCGCGGTCTTGAAGTGGAGTTGGGGTGTTACCAGAGCGCTGACCCTAAAATCTCCTGAGGCCGCTGCCTCAAATCTCCTCTCCCCAAGGCCCCCGGGGATGTGACGCACCTCCCTCTCCTGACCCGACCGACCTCGCCAATGGACTCAACGCCGACATTGCCCTCGGGGACCAAGTTCCGTACGTAAGACCACCCGAACCCAAGAAGCGCCAAAGTAGCCTACTTCCACCGCCACTCGTGAGTCAATTGGCCTAGATGCATGCGGATACCGGCCGTGTGGAGGGCGCGGAGTGTTTCTTCTTTCGCAAAACCGACCGTGTAATTTGCTCCCTAGGGTAATTTCACCATTCCTGACGACGGCAGGTCTATTTGCTATTCCCGAGCATCCCTGCGTCTAACGACAAAACAAAGGCGGGTTTCTACAAGGCCGACATCGACGTTCCGCGGTTTGACAAGTTCTCCGACCGACTGAATCTTTGACCTTCCCCGGCGAGGGGCCCCGAACGGAGGATCCAATCTGGCCGGATAGGGGAACCGCCCGGAGGGTGGTCATTAGCGTACCGGGAGCGCCGCTGTGAAGGGTCAGCTTTGAACTTTTTGGATCCCGGCCCGGGTCCCACTTCGAGGGATCCCAACCTCGCCTCGCTTTGACTTGGGAAGGGTGCCGTACAGCCTCAAGAATCCGCCAGCTCCTAATCGCTCTAATGCTAACCCTTTGACTCTAGACCTTCTCCTCAAAATTCAAAATCAATGTAGCCGGAGATGAATTAGGATCCTACCGGGCAAAACCGGAATTTATTTTCGCAATGGCCACTATAATTTACTTAATGTCTTGCCATCAGCAAAAGCGCTCTCACTTCTACTTGCCACATCGGAGGAGGAAAGGCCCAAACTCCGGGCCCGGCCGCCTCCCTTGGGTTCGTGATTCTACCGCGTTAAGCCTCGGCCAGGTCCCAGTGCACTGCACTGTGATCTCTACCAAAATGTAAACCCTTTCTAGAGCCCTCGGGCACCCATGGTTTACGCTTCTGAGGCCCTCACGATTCTGGCCGACCTTACTGTCTTGAAGTGGGAGTTAAAGTGTTGACGCCAGAGCTGACCCTAAAAATCCTGAGGCCGCTATTCCCAAATTTCTCCCCAAGGCCCCGGGACTGACGCGACCTCCCCTCCTGACCGCTGACTGACCGCCAATGGACCTTAACGCCGACATTGCCCCCGGGACTAAGTCTGTGGCCAGAAGACCACCCAACCCAAGAGCCTTAAAGTAGCTCACTTCCATCACACTCAGAATAATTGGCCTGGGGATGTGCATGCGGATAATTGCCGTGGGAGGGCGTGGAGTGTTTCTTCTTTCGCGAAAACCGTAATCGTAACTTGCTCCTAGGTAATTTCGCGCTTATTCCTGACGACGGTTCATTTGCCATTCGAGCATCCTTTGCGTCTTAACGACAAAACAAAGGCGGGTTTCTAAGGTCGACATCGACGCTTCGCCGGGTTTAGATGTTCTCCTGACCGACCGAATCTTTTTGACCTCCAAGAGGGGCCCTCGAGGATCCAACTGGCTTGACAGGAACCTGCCCGAGGGTGGCTCACATGCGGTGTTCTCGGGAGCCGCCAGAAGGGTCAGCCGAACTTTTTTGATCCTCATCTGGTCCTGACTCTCCCTCTGTGAGGGATTCCCCGCAAGGTCCCGCCTCGTTTGACTTGCAGGGGAAGGGTGCCACCGCTGCCCCGCACCCGCTGCCCCACCGCTTCCTAATGCTAACCCTTTGACCTAGACCTCTCCTAAAATTCAAAATTGGGCCGCAGTCGAGATGAATTAGGATCCCGGCTGCAAAACCGGAATTTATTTTCGCAAATGCATTAATTGCGAATTTACTTAATGTCTTGCCATCAGGTGCCCCGACTTCTCTACTTGCCACATCTGGGAGGAGTGAAAGGGCCCAAACCTCATCTGGCCGGGCCTTGCTCCTCAGATTCTCTGGGCTGCCGCTTCTCGCCGTGTCCCAGTGCAAATGTAATGTGTGACTCACCCCCAAAACGTAGAACCTCTTCTAGGAGCCCGCAACCGCCGTGGTTTACGCCGGAGGCCCCTCTCCTTGTCGATCTCGCCTGACCTTGGCGCCGCGGTTCCCAGCGGAGTTGGGGTGTTGACGCCGTGAGCTGACCCTAAAATCCCTCCCCGGAGGTCAGCTAGTTCCAAATTTCCTCTCCCCAAGGCCCCGGGATCTGACCGCAACCTCCCTCTCCTGGACCATGATCTGACTCCTCGCCAATGGACCCGTGAACGCCGACATTGCCCCGGGACCAAGTTCCGCGGGCCAAGACCAATTCTAACTCCAAGAAGGCCTAAAGTAGCCTTTTCACTTCCATCACACCTCTAGCCGTACTGGCCTAGGATGTGCATGGGATACCTGGGCCGTGGAGGGCGGAGTGTTTTCCTTCTTCGCAAAACCACCGTGGTAACTTGCTCCCTAGGGTAATTTCGCCATTCCTATCATTTGGTGGTTTGCCATTCCTGAGCATCCTGCAAGGCCCCAACGACAAAACAAGGCTTTCTACAAGTCGAGCATCAGACGCTCACGCTTGACAGTTCTTCTGACCGACCGGGGAATCTTTGACCTTCCCAAGAGGGGCCCCCGAACGGAGGATCCAACCTGGCCGGATAGGGAACCGCCCGAGGGTGGTCATTAGCGCAAAATGTAGGCTGCCAGAAGGGCTGCCTCGGAACTTTTTGATCCCGCCTCCTCGTCTGACTCTCCCTCTTGTGTGAGGGATCCCCGCATAACTCGCCTCGCTTTGACTTGGGAAGGGTGCTGTTCTGCTGCCTCGCGACCGCCGTCTCACCGCTCTAATGCTAACCCTTTGACCTAAACCTTCTCCAAAATTCAAAATTGGGCCGCAGTGCTGGAGATGAATTAGGATCCTACCGCAAAACCTAATTTATTTTCGCAATGCATTAATTGCGTAATTTACGTACTGTCTTGCCACTGCGTTTTTCCCCTCGACTTCTACTCGCCACATCTGAGGAGGAAAGGCCCAAACTCCGGCCCGCCGGGCCCCTTACCCAGATTCTCTCTCATTGCTGCTTTCTCGCCAGTCCTGCGTAACAGACAGATTCGCCCCCAAAACGTGAACCTCTTCTAGAGCCCTCGCAACCGGCTGTGGCCGATGCCGAGGCCCTCTTGTCGATCTCGGGCCGGGACCTTGCGCCGTGGTCTTGAAGTGGGGAGTTGGGGTGTTGACGCCAGCGCTGACCCTAAAATCCTCCGAGGCCGCTTTGCCCCAAATCTCCTCCTCAAGGCCCCACTCGACGCTTACCCCTCCTGAATCGCTGACATCTCGACTCGCCAATGGACTCTAACGTCGATCAAGGGTGCTTTGATTTAGTAGTATGAAAGTATGCAAGTGAAGCTCAATGGTGCACAAGTCCGGGTTTATTAAAGTGGATAGATAAACAAGGATGGAGAGAAATCTAAGTGATACATAAAACAAGAATAGATAAAATATATAAGTAATGAAACAAATCTAAGTTGCTAATAATATTAACTTAAAAAAGGACATCACGATATAAAACCAAAAAAGTCGCCAAATGAAAGCTATATAGGGCGGCTCTAGAATAGGTATAGCTAATCAGTTCAAATCCGTACTTCCATAACAAATTAATTCGTCGTAAGGCCACATTCATATGGACTCATTATGGAGGTAATGAAATTGAATATCTCAACTCGAATTCAAGGTGAGACGCCGCTGAACCCCGCCAAGCCGTGGTCCAAAACCCTTGAAGAATCTATGAAGAGGCTGCAAGTAAACTATATATGAAGTTGTATGTGATCATGCACGGTGAGAATGGTACCCAAAGAAGCTCTTTCTTGCGTTTTGTATTGATCAGCCGGGCATGCCTTGTGTAGAGAGATTGTATGCGTATGAGCAACCTCGGTTTCAGTATGTTTGCATCACATACTAAGGATCAAGGATTTAAAGCCGACTTTAGTATGAAAGTATGCAAGTGAAGCCTCAATGGTGCACAAGTCCGGGTTTATTAAAGTGATAGATAAAATGATGGAGAGAGAAATCTAAGTGATACAGCAGAAGGATAGATAAAATATGGCAATGCAAAACAAACAAGCTGCTAACATTAACTTAAAAAGGACACGCTCGCTTTTGGAAACCTAAACATCGCTATAAAACGCCGCTCAAATCTAAAATTACAGACGCCGATAAAAAAAAAAAGATTGCTAATACTACTAACTTTAATTAAAAAGTACATGCCGTTATAAAACCAAACGCCGCTAAATGAAAGCATAGGGCTGCCTCTAGAATAGTATAGCTTAATCGGGTTCCAAATCCCATCACAACAAATTAATTAAGCCGTGGCGTCACATTTCATTTAAATTCGAATATCCTTTAACTCAAATTCGGGCGCAGTGTAGGATATGTTATATTAAGTGTAAGGCCCATTCTGTACCGCAACATAGATAAAAAACATAAGTATGAAAACAAATAGATCTAAGTTGGTAACTCAATAAAAAAAAGACACGCTTGTGATACACATTGGCCACCAAGAAATATGGCCCACCTCTTTTCTCTCATTATGCAGATCTAATATTACAGCCCGGGATCCATCTATGAAAAGTCTTTAATCATCTAAGTTCACGAAAAGATAAAAAATTTGAGTTTGATTTCTATTTTCTATCACAAAAACAAGTTCGAGAGGCAAAATGGATTTCGCTAAATATCCCCGCTCAAGAGCAAATTGAAGCGAACACCACATAAATGACAGCCTCCACCGGGTAAATAATCCTTCTTTTGTATACAAATTATAATTATAATAATAACTTTCTTTATAATTATAACTTACAGTGCAGTGGGCATCGCCATGCCAACAAAGATCGCCGTTATAGACGCCGCTTAACGACTATTGCAGACGCCGCATCCACTCCTCACGACGCTGCTCAAACCCCGGCCTAGAATTTTATCGTAAACAGAGTTTGCCTCGGGCCGCTTCTATAGTTTTTGGTTCTAAGCTACCGAGGAGCCGCTGTATGCATTTTGGCGCTGGATCATCCTTATGTCCTTTTCCAAGCTTCAAGCAAGCATCCAAAGGTATTTCAATGGATCAATCAACTCTATTTTTGAATTAGTTTAAGGCCTTTGATAGATTTAGGCTTCTTGTTTTTTCTTGTTTGTTTTCAATCCATCCCATTTCTATCCTCCTTTCTTTCCATCCTTGTTTTTCTTCAATCCATTTCGCTTCTTACAAAGTATATGAATCGAATCTCCTCCTTCTTCTTCCAATCATCTTCCAACTTCATTGCCTTCCTTCTAATCTTCCTCGCTCTTCCAATCTTCTATTCATTTTCTTCTTCTTCTTCACCACTTTCTCATTCTATTCAATCTTTCTTTCCCTATCTCCCCTTTCTTCTTCTCTCTTCTTTCTTCTTCTTCTTTCCTTCTTCTTCTTCTTCTTCTTCTTCTTCTTCTTCTTCTTCTTCTTCTTCTTCTTCTTCTTCTTCTTCTTCTTTTCTTCTTCTTTCTTCTTCTTCTTCTTCTTCTTTTCTTTCTTCTTCTTCTTCTTCTTCTTCTTCTTTCTTTCTTCTTCTTTCTTTCTTCTTCTTTCTTCTTCTTTCTTCTTCTTCCTTCCTCCTCTTCTATTTTTTTTCCATGGAAGAAGACGTCAGTTGGAAAGACGAGGCCCATTCTTTCCTCTATTTTATTACAAGAAGGGGACGCCGCTGGAAAGACGCAGGCCCCTTCTTTTTATGTTCTCCTTTTTTTTTTTTTTTTTTTTCATTTTACATGTCAATATATAGTTTCTTTAATTAACAATGTAAATAGTTTTAATGTCAAATGATCTTTCAAACGGAATGGTCTTTTGTTTTTTTTTTATTTATTTCCTTTATTTATGTAAGTTTAATTATTGAATGCCTTTATTTTTGCATGCTACTAATAACAAAATGCTACCAGCTTGAAATCTACTCTCAGACATTCTAGGTAAGAATTTGAGTTTGAGTAGGAGAATAAAATTTTAATGTTTTATTTAGGTTAAAAACCCGGGAGACTTGACAGGGTATGGTCGGCCCGCCTTGAGTGGAGAAGACTAGGTGTTCCTGGGTCCAAGCTCACCGCTTACTCTTGTAATTTTATTGATTAATGTATTTAGTTTAGAAAAATTAGAGACTTGACAAGGGCATGGTCGGGTTCACTTTGAGTGCGGAGAAGATCAGTGTTCCGGGTCCAAGCTCACCGCTTACTCTGTAATTTTATTGATTAATGTATTTTAGTTTAGAAAAATTTGGGGAGACTTGGATAAGGGCATGGCTCCATCTCACTTTGGAGTGGAGAAGACTAGGTGTTCAGTCCAAGCTCACCGCCACTCTTTTGTTTATTTTTTATTAATATATCAATAAATAGAAATTCAATGATTGACAAGGGCAGTGGTTTGAAAAAAATTGCACAGCTATTGATTTTCGGTTTCTAGTTAAGAATGTTGTTTTTTAAAGATGTTAGATGCCAAATGTCAATCGGCGTGGAGTGGTTAAGAGCAAGAAAAAAATTTAAATAGTTGGTTTTAAAAAAAAAATTAAAAAGGGAAACTAACTCTTAAGAAAGTAGGCAAAAGATTCATAATGAAGGTTTGAAAAGTCACAAAGCAAGATTAATGAATCTAAATTGGCTCGTAGGTATGTCCTCGACCGGTGGAAGCATACCACTTATTAGTGAGATTAGACGCATATCATAAAATGAGATATGTGCTAACGAAAAGTCCCGGGATCGGGAGGATGTGCAAACTCCGGCCACCGCGTTTTACCCATTTTGTCGTACATATGAAAAGGAAGTGCCACCTTGAGTTAGCACAAAATGGCCAGAAGCCGCGAAGAAATGTCGGATTCTCTCCTGACACATGTAAAGCCACCATTGGAAACCCCATGGATGAACTGGCAGATACGCTGCAGCCATTCAGCGTACCAAAAGTCCCAATGCCGCAGGCTCGCGGCTGGCTGTGAATGGGTAGCTTCATGGAATCTCAAAGAAGCGACGCTTGATCACAAGAACATCATCAAGGATCTCAATGCACGCCGGGCTTGAGGTAATTAAAAAATGCTTTGCATCGTGGGGAAGCTCTAGGGAGCGGTATCAAAGTGCGCTCCACTTTTCTTTTGAGAATCACATAACAATCTTTTGTTGATCCATGCCCGTAGAGGCCGTGGATGTGATATTTTATTGAGGAGAAAACCAACACATCGCACGACAAATCAAGATCAATCCGAACACAACACTTCCCAAAGATATTACGCGATGGGTTTTCAAGGGCAAAGATAAAGGCAGTAGACTTATGAGATGGCCTAAAGATACATATCGCCCGCGTTCTATCCCGCTTTGGCTACATCCATTGGACTTGCATGGCGAAGTTGCTAGCTCTAGTGGGATAAATACCATAGGGCCAATGGTGATTCTACCTTTCATGAATGGAGAGGAGACACTCACTTGTTTCTACTACTACCTAATAACTTGTCAATGCTTTAGAAGATGGCCAAATGCAAAATTTGCTAGAGCGCCAAGAATAACCGACAAACACATAGGCTACCAACTTAGGAGCAAAATGCTAGTTGTATATCAAGATGTTCCGTAGATAGCTCTTGCCCTAGCAGAAGGTGTCGTTGAGATCCACAAAGGCCACTCTACCCACAATACAAAGTTTTTCTAATTGCAAGAGAGTCAAATTACATTTTGATGATGAGTACCAAAATGTGTGGGTGGCCATTGGTGATTGGGACAATGCAATCTATTTTACGCCAAAGAGCCGCCCCTTGTTGAAGTGTCAGATTGCTTTGGATGGACAAGCAAAATATCCATGGTTAGAGGAAACCGTGGTTTGAGAAATCAAAGGATGATGATCGTGGTATGGGGACACGTAAATTCATGATGTCTATGCATTGGGATATTTATGAGATGCTTCCGATTTCGTGTGCTTATGCATCTAATGGAGTGGCTTTTAAATAATAACAACAATGCCCAATGGATTAATCCAACCTATATGTACCAATCTAATGCCTGACAAGTTGGAGGAGTTAAAACAAGAATGATGCCTACGCGGAAGATTCTATTCTCATCACTTACCCAAAGCTTCCGGTCATGGAAGCCTTTACAAAGTGTTGGAACATTTCACCATGCTGTATGGCTGCACGCATACATGAAGGTAATGGATGCTCTTGAGATGCCAAAATTGTCATTACAACTCAAATAATGAATGCTAAATATTGTATATCTTGCCATGTTTAAGAGTATTAAATTTTTTAATCATTTTAATAACCAAATATATAAAGACACTTTTAATTATTCAAATCCCAATGTTTTGTAATGAACTCCATGTTAAGCACATTTTCTCGGTTGCTTTCCTACTATGTTATTCATCGTGACTCCATATAAATAATTTGGTAAGTTTTTGTACATGTCCAAGAACTATGGATGACGATGGTATATCTATTGTTCATAACTTTACTTTCAAGGTGGCTTGGTAGCCTTATTGGATACTCTAAACTCAAGTAGTGCTAGCCTTTAAGAGGCGGTTGGTCACTGGCTTAGCTGCCATCATCACACCTCCACCATTGTGTGGATTGAAGCATTTTTTTCAGATAAAATGCTAACCATTTATTTTAACGCTCTAATGTTTTAAATGTAGCGTAATGGCTAAGGCCTCTTCTTTCCTATGCATAATGTTCGTCAGTCGTGGTTATGAAGGATCTTCTTCCTACCACCAAGAGATCTTAAAAGAACCTCACGTGATCCAACAGGAAGATCTAAGAGCAAAAGGAACTCCTAGATATCAACGAGGCCATAACCCCAAGATATTAGGTGGAATGCCTTGCAATTCGTGATGTCGCCTGCAGAATGAGATTGCTGCGTCGTTGAACAAAAGTAGGCTGAGAGGTCCGGGCGCCTATGACCCTCCACGTCATAGCTCATACACCTTCCAGAATTCAATCTTGGGCCCGCTCCTCGGCAATTGCAGGAGAATGAACCCCACGGCGAGCCACCGCCGTGCTTACGCCTGAGTGGACGAATTCCTCTTCAAGCTCATAAAGATCGCGGCACCACCCGTACCACCTCCACGGCGTATATCTCTTTCAATATGAGTGAGTTCATCTCCAATTATGCCTTTTGGTTCACTAACACATATACCGCTATGTTAGTCGTGATGTTGAGTGTGGTAGCAGCAGCAGTTGCCGCTACCACAAGATCACAGATGATGCATAATTTTTGGAAGATGGCTAATAGTGTCACAAATAGCTTGCCATAACGCCCACAAGGGGTGAATGGAACTGAGCCTATGATGAGGAAAAGAGAGGATCAAGGAGCTTTAGGAAGGTAATATCCCAGCTCAAGTCGAGAGATCTCATGGAGGGAGGTTTGTTCAAAAGCAGGTAAACATGTTAAATCCACTGTATTGTAGCTCTCTTCTGCTTCATTATAACCTCATTGTACTCATATTTTATTTATATTTTGCAGAGGTAATCAAGAAGTACCGAAAGCTCTTTGCCAAAGCTACAGGAGTCCCGAGAGATAAGGGTACGTACCCTATCCGGGTTGACTAATGAGGCATTTCAAGTACATCATCTCCCATGAGTCGTATAATTAGATGAGGATGCCATGTGGACTAAGTAAGTCCTTGTATTGTACGTAGTGTTTGAAGGCCAAATATAATATCGTAAAGAAAGGGGAAGCTAGAATAAAGGCAATACGACAGGTAGCCATGGCAAGTGGCAAACCTATAGTGCCACAAGATCGTCCGCTAGTTATGGCTTTCTCTCGGATAAGCTATTTGTAAGTATAAATTTGGTTTATAATGTAGGTTCTCGAAGTTGAATTACCGAACATTAGTTTTGTGCTCATTCTCAATAGGCTATTTGTCGTCGCCTCGGCCACAAAGATGAACGCTAAAAGGGCCTTCAAACAAGTACTATGCGCTATCACAGACGCCATCAAGCATACAAGGAAAGGGGGATATGTGTATCATTCTATTAGATAATTATTTGTGACTACAATGAACTAATTGTTATGTATACAATATATAATGCGTAAAATGAAGACGGCCAATGAAGAAGAAGCAAATATGAGAGCAATAATAAAGACTTAATATATTTTGTAATGTGCAAATTACATTGTGAAATATATTAATTGAATTCAATTTAAATTTTTTATGCTTTGTTCTCTATTATTTGTGATTTTTTGTTATGTTAATTTTATGCTCATTCTCTATTTTTTTATTCTTAGATTTATTAAACATTTAATTACATATTAAACAATAATGCTTATCTACCATTAATAATTTAATCAATATTTGTTTTTATTTCTTCTAATTTTTAAATTCAAATATTTATTCTATTTATTTTGTTCATATTTAATATTTATTAATACTATTAATATTATTGATAATATTAATATTAATAAATATTACTAAATATTTATTTATATTAAATATTTGTTAATTTGAATATGAATATTAATCAGTCCAAGTAAATCATATTGAATAATATTAAATAAACATTTTTTTTTTTAATCAAAATTCTTAATCGTCAAGTGAACGACGCTATTCCCTGCGGGTCACCATGTCGCTAGCCGGGTCGGTTGAATTCACGCCACCGCGGCCGTGCCGCCAGACAAAATTTACGCCCACGCAGCTGGTATTGTGACAAATTATCAGCCAAAGAACGGGCCGCGTTGAACGACGTTTCATCGCCGTACCACGCCAAGTACGCTACCGCAACGCCACGCCGACTCCGCATATGACGTACTTGCTCGCCGCTGAACGACGCTGCCGTGTCATCTCACACGCCAAATGGCCGCGCCGGGCGCTGGCCACTGGGTAAAGAAGCAAGTCAGCGCGGTCACCCACGTGGTGGCCGAATCTACGCCGAACGACGCCGTGTCGCCGCTTTAAAGATGCGCTGCGACGCCGTGAGTAAATGACGAGCAAATGTTTATCGACGGTCCGACGCCGGGGCCAGACGCCGCTTATCGACGCTTTGACGCCGATCATCGACGTGCGTGTCTACACCGACGCCTTTAATGTGGACGCCGTGAATGGCTTCGGTTTTGTAGTGATTGGATAATGCAATATCCTAGTGTCAAGAGCTTTCACTCGAGATTTTCGCATCAGCTTCCTAGAAGTTAGAGTTCTTCATGCCTTCCGTGTCTTTCCATCCTGCATTCTCGGCAATTGATGGGCTGCTCTTATCATTCCCTTGGCCTCGTCATGAAGAGAAGGAGTAATTCAAAGACCACAATGTTTTTGGTGTATAGAACTCTGCCTTCAGACTTAAAGGCGCGCGTCGTATGCCGGGCCATTTGGAGCAGATAGAGCCAAATACAACCCTACCTTCTTTTTTGTATTTGTCCCCTTTTTAACCCTTCTTATCCCTTTAATCGTATAGTTTACCTTCTCTTTCCCTGACACCATCACTTCCACATACCACCAACAATTCCAGCGTAATCTCAAGTGGTTGCATTTGCAGCTCTTCTATGACGTAAGAAAGGGATTCAACTAGGTAATTATGAGTTCCTTATGAAAAACCTCGATGAAAACCGGGTTAATTAGGAGGTTCTCTACAAAGAAATTCAGCTTGAGAAATTACACGGCCTAAGCCTTTTCTTTGCACTTGGTGACATGCGAATTTTTCGCAAGAGCACTTATTAGGATGGAGAGCCAACATACTCGCTGGAGGCTTCTCGCGGCTAGAAGTTGGCAAATACCAAGTGCTCTTCGTCAGCGAGATCCCGTGGAGCTTCAGGACCGCGCATTGCAAAGCAGCAGCAATACGTAACTGAACGTGTGCTACTACCAA
>JAJEKV010000010.1:13088065-13118938 GCA_021234155.1 Isoetes taiwanensis | reverse complement strand
TCCCTCTATGAGTTTGGCATATCATCCCCAAATGGATGGGCAAGTGGAGCGCACTAATCTCATCTTTTTAGAAGATATATTGAGGACATGGTGTGGAATAAGTACCAAAATGGGGTGACTCTTTATCTTCATTTGGTTGAATTTGCTTACAACAAAGATATGTGAATCATCACATGTCCTCTTCATGATCAATTATGGCTATCGCTCGGCTAATCGTGATACTTGGCACAACCCAAAGGTCAAAATAGAAGTGTCTCAACGGGATGTTGGGCGCATATGCAAGAATTGGTTGATGAAGTGGATATATCTTCGCCACAAGAAGCCGCCGAAGGCTAGCTGCCAAGCACAAACTTCTAAGTGAGTTCCATGAACGACATTGTTTGGCTAAAATAAAGCCAAACAAGCTTGCTTCAGATCGCACACATACAAGAAGCTTGCTCCAAGATGCAAGGTGGCCATTTAATAATCAAAAGAGTAAGAGACCAAGCCTACAAATTAATCCACAATATTTTCTAATGTAAGTCTTTTGAAGAAGCACACCAATCCGGAGGAAGTATTGACATCTCAATCTTTGTTACACTAATCGATGAACAACTTGAGATTGTTCGGGAAGTTCTTCATACAAAGATTTAAGAAGACATGAATGTCTCAATTCTACCTAATACTTGGTCATGATGCACTTACCTATAGAAGACGCTTACATGGGTACTACAAACAACTGAGAAGCAAGCATCTACACTCGAGAGCAATGCAGCGGGACAGCCACATCGAATTAGATGACACCCCACACCATAGGTGAGTGGAAGGTAGATTAAGAGTTCATCAACGCTACTAAGTAGACAACTCGAGATAAGAGGTCAAGGTACAGACCATGCATGATAGGAAAGCACTCTAGTCTATGGCCATTATGAGGAACAAGCTACCCCACAATTGTTGGGTGACGAAAGCCGAGGCATTAGACATCATCTAGGCATGCTAAGGCCCTCGCTCCATGGCCAATGATGGAAGAAGCATCCTCTTCCTACACCGAGATTAGTCATGCATATCTAGTTAATATAATTAAATGGGTGGCTCTTCATAAACCAACATTATCAAATTAAAATAAGCTAACAAGTGACGCGGCATGCCAACGAACTCAGAGTAGACAAGCGCGAGTCGCACGACAAGACTTAGGCAAGCAATGATGTGTTCATAAACCACAAGCAAATAGTTGGGGCCAAGGACAAACTCTCATGTGAAAACATTTGTTATAATTATTGCGTCATAGTTGGAGGCAATTAAAATTCCTTGTTATTGATTTAATTGCTATGTCATCTACTTACTTAAAATTGTTTTGGGTGGGTGTGTCCTCTTCTAATCACCAGAGACATCAAAATCCAGCAAAAAAGTGAAATTTTGGGATCAGAAAATTAAAAACCCATAAGACAAATAACTTCTCCAATATCGCAAGTTTTTTCCCAACTTTATTTCCTCTAAATTCAATTCTAAAACATACGCTTTCCTCTAAATTAGTGGCGGATCGCCCTCCTAAATCATGATCATTTTAGTGCCTCTACTAATTGTCCGAGAAGAATAATTTGCTGCAGCAAACGCTCCTACACATCCTCCTTTCATTATTTTCCATCCTTAAAATAGCTTTAGGTATCACGCATGATCCAAAGAAACGCCGTGATTCTTTGCATTCGAAGCGCTTGCCACACTGTGATTCTTAGCTACAAAGTTGTGCTAGAGAGCTCGGATTTGATCTCGTAGTTTTCTCTTCCTTCATGCACGGCATGAGGATACATAAGAAGCCTTCATTTTATGTATGCAGCTCGCCGTATCAATCCCTCTCGCTTCCGTGACGAGTTTGTTACGGGTTTAGAAAGTGATGATTTGAACTGGGAAACTTGGGCTTATTTTTCTTCCTCATATGGCAAAAATATTTTCAACACGGTTCAAAGATTCCTGGTACGTAATCCGTACGCATTTAGCTTCCGCTTGCAATCCTTTCTCGGTTTATTCACTTCGCTTTCACAGAACTACTATCATCAGCTTATTAAATGCATTTTAATAACATATTTTAGAGCTGTTGTCGAACCACCTAACTCAAAGTCATGTCGACAATTTTGTTCTCGCTTTGTGGATAGCAACATACTCTTTCTGCCCCCCGATGTGGTGCCGTGACTTCGTCTGCATTAAACATTCATACAAATAAATAAAGTTGTGGAGGCTTTTCCAATATTGATTCCAAAGATTGCCAAAGGGGATCTCAAGAGGCCTTTGCATCAGAGAGAGACTCCGCAGCATCTTCAAAGAATGCGATGAATTGATGAACATTATTCAGCTTTATGAGAATACTTACCAGTCATTGCTTATTGGTCAATTTTGCATGTGGGATTCTTTTTCTTTGGACCTACAGCAATGAAGGCAACATATGCACCATAAGACAACAAAGACTAACCTCTCTACAAGAAATGGCCTTTCAAACAAATGTAAAATCAAGATTTTATGCAAAACAAAGCCGCATTACCTATTTTAAGATACCCGCTGCAAATATGATTCATATCAGCTCCACGTCATAGTATGCAAGAAGACGCTAAGAGACTAGGCACAAGAGCTAAAAGACGAGGCTATAATAAGTTCTACCTTCGCCCTCGCCGCAGACCAAATGCTGAGGCGGATTTCAATGACAAATCGTATGGCCGATTGCAAAATCTGGCACTCCAACTGGGTAAAAGTATGCCGGTAGATCAAAAGCATGGCCCCGACGCATGCTTATAGCAGGGTTTTACCGCTTAAGCACCCCCGCTTTGCTTAATTTGGGTGTCAGGTGTAATCGTCATTATTTTATCGCCTTCATGTACTCACATCGCCCACTCACCAACTTAATCATTAGGAAAATGATCGGTGGATTTTGGCTGGATTTTGCGCCGAGTGGTAGTACGCTAAAATTCGACAGCCCTAACTACTTCGATCTCATGGTCGCTGCGAAATTCTCTCCAATTCACTTATTCTCCTCTCTCGTGACTCATGGCGCCCTCGATACCGCCTCGAGGCAATCATTAGCATTGATTTTCAAACATGAATTCCAATACAAGTTCCGCATTTGTTGGATGTCAATGCAACACAGAAATATCGCTATGAAGATCCAGCTTCCTCCGCAATTTACAAGAAATTGATGTAGAGAGAGAGAGAATACAGATTACTTTAATAAGATGAGAAAAGCGCTACTTTAAATCCGAAGATCTCGAGCATGAGACGCAGTAAGAAATAGCCAAGCTTCAGAAGTTGATTACTTCCAACAACAAGCTCACCAAAAGGCATTCACCAACTCAAGGCCGATGATGAAGAGGGTGGTTCATCACTTAAATGGAAATCTCAACCTCGAATTTTGCCAAATCCAAAGGAGTGCAAGGCGGGGAGGCCGTTCAACAACTTGAAATGCATTAAATGGCAAACCACAAAGAGGCAAAGAAACCATGAGATATTTGGAGATTTAATCCCTCGACACCGGTGATGGCTTCTTCCACAAAATCCGCATGCACCTAATCACTCATATGGCGTATCGTTTAGGTACATCTAATTCTTGCTTTCATGCCTCGCGGCTTTATGCTTTTATGCTGTATCTCACGAGTGATGCCGGGCCGATATGTTCATTGATTAATGTGCAAGTATTTCTTACGATAGGTTGCATGAGGTCAACAATCGCGAATCAGCCGTGATTAAGAAAATCTAGTCAGCCCTGAAATGGTCCGTGGTCTTCCTTCCAAAGGAGGTTGAGGTGCCATTCTTTCACTTCGCCAGCAAAGCATAACACTCGAAACAAAATAGCAGAAGTCTCCTTGCAAGAAAGATGTTGTGAACACCGGCTTGGAGAGTCAAGCCTAAATCTCTATCCTTGCACCTATGGAGGTCACACGTATAAGTTTCCATACAAAAGCTCCTTTTGCCATTATTGCATAAATATTTCTAACCAAAGGCAACCATTCACCAAGCAGCCTATTTCAAACAATACAAAAAGGCACCTAACACCATGTTTGCTTAAAAGCTTTCGAAGTTGAAGCCTATTTATGTAAAGAAAGTTTCGTAAAGGGAAACTTGCCGTTGCATATACCATATGAAGTTGAGTATGCCAGTAGCCCCGAATGCATTAAGGTCAATAAACCGGATTTCATGGTGAAGAGTGCAAGGCCAAGGTAAGCACCGGTGGACTCGGTGAGAAGTGTCTCGCCACCAACATACGATGACTCAACCGTGAGCCCTAGAGGGTCAGTGGTTTGCAACAAGAGCGCAGAGTGAAGAATGGTATAAACATGACCGCTTTGATGCATAAATGTCGGCGGTAAGAAAAGTCTTCCTATATGTCCGCCGTAAAGAGAGAATCATGAGTTCTTGCTTGAATGGAAAACATTTGAGTAATTTCTTTATTGTGACAATAAACATGTCATATGTGTCATTATCCGAATATCGCTTTTGTGCTTTCAATCTCCATGCAATCTTCCGCTTTATGCTGCTGCACCTTGCTACGCATTCCAAAGGAGACAGTAATAGCCGTGGAGCTGCGCACGACACAAGGAAGTGCCAGTAAGCAGAAAAGAAAAAACTGTTTCTCTAAAAAGGCTGAGATTTTGAACTATGGTTATCTATTTTGGCCACATGCCCTTTTAATTATCCCACCTACCACCTACCAAGCAACAATTAACACAGATGAACTAAGGAAAGCCGGTCGGCGAAGCAATCGTGAAATCTTGGCCACCGTCAGTGATTGAACCGGGCCGGTTGTCATCTTTTATTATGTATACATTGATAGATGAATATTCCCCATTGTGCCAGACAAAGGCTGCAATTTTTTTCAACTCACCAAAACTTCTGTACGCTACAAAACAGCAAATTCAACCATTGTCCGTGCAAGGGAAAAAAAGAAAATAAAACAGTAAATATAGCATGATGGAGAGGAACGCAGTTGCACCCATCTTCTTCAGAGAGGCCTCAAGAAAGATCTCGGGCTTCATGGTGCTTGGGGATAGAATGTGGCTTGGAGGATTCAAACCTCCGTGCCAAACCGGCCTCAAAGATAAGCCACAAAGAAGAAACAACAAAGGGCTTGGAGGATTCTATCTACCCATGCCATTCTAAATCATTTCGAGGATTTGACCACTCCAAATGCGTGAGCTATTCAACATGAGAAAGGCTATAATGCTAAGAGAAAAGGCATCAACCTATTAGCACATGACTATCAATTCAACCTGCAATCAATCTCTTACCAACAAAAATGTGCTCGACCTTTACTCCTCGTGAAATTAGTTCCATTGTCGTAGAAATTTTTTCTAACTAGTTGTCTCAACTCGCATCGCCAAGAAGGACAACAAAAATGGCTACTTTTTTGCTTAATCAAACCCCTCATCCAAACCCCCAAATTGCAATAAATTGAGCATAAAAAGGATCTTAATCAAGCTCATAAGTTGTCACATGAACCATAATGATCGCATAGAATAACGGCCATGGTTCAAAATTAAGGGTTCTCCTAAAAATCCGGGTTTATTTGGTTAAACCGACACACATCAAACCTAACCTAGTTCTCGCTAAAAAATATATGGATGGCAGATGGCCTTTTCTCAAGCACGATACCAAAGATTTATCCGCTTTTAAATTTGAGGTGTATCGACTTTTTATAGGGTATAATATATTATTTTTTCTATTTTGCCATATTTAAAGATTCACATAAATTCCCAAGATTCTATGTAGATTCTCAGACTCTCTAAGATCCTAAGAAGATTTCCGTGAGATGCTCAAATATTCTATGAAGATTCCCTTTGATTCCCTTAGATCCTCTCGAGATTCCCTAGATTCCTAAAGATTGCCCTAAGATTAGGATTCTCCTACTCCATTCTATGCATTCTTCTTGACACCCTTTTTTAGATTCTAAGTGAAGATTCCTCTAGATTCTCAAAGATTTCAACAAGATCTCCTTAGATTCTAAGGATTTGCGAAGATTCCCAGATTCTCTAGATCCTATGAAGATTCCCTTGGATTTCTTCAAGATCTCAAGACTTATGTCCCTATATTTTCAAAGATTTTATGAAGATTCCTTTGGATTCTAAGATTCTCAAAGATTTTCAAGTGATTCCCATAGATTCCCTATATCAAAAAGGTTGTTTCAAGATCCGCTTCTAGATTTCCCAATTTCCATTCTATGTAGATACTTTTCGATTCTAGATTCTATAAAGATTCCTTTAGGTTCTCCAAAATTCCATCAACAATTCCACAACAATTTTTCTCTCGCCGAGAAAGAAGTTATCTACCACATCCCATCTTCTTCTAAGAAGTACTTAAAGCCCGAGGAAATTCCATTTTCAATGGCTTTTAAGGATGACTCGGGGTACTTTTCTTCCGCTGACTCCTTAGGATTTTTGAGAGGAAGTTGCTCAAAGACGCTCTACTTAAGGAAGCGTCCGAATATTTATGAAGCCGTGAATCCCTCCGGGTGGACTCTACCCTTAGTTGTGGTGCATACTTCTTGCCCCAGAAGAAACTCGCCATCCTTCAAGTAGAACTTGATGATGTTGAAAGGTGAGATCATTCAATTTGTTCACAAAATTGTTCTCTCATTCGAACGCTGAGAGAAAAATAAACTCTCGGAATCAGCAAATTTCTTTAAGAAGATCGATCACCGGAGGGAGTGTAAGCATCCTTCAATAATTCGAATCTCAAAGTAGGAAGAGAGAAAGCCTTCTTCCTTCGAGGCTTAATGTAAAATATGTCAACATCTAGTCAATTTGATCATGAGTGTGGCCTACAAGTAAGAAAACCCACCTTCACTTTTCTAAAGATCCTTACTCCACTAACATGGCACAAAGACGAAAGAGTGTTTAGCTCTGTTCTCCCTTGTAGTATTGACAAGTTGCAAAGCAATCGGGTGATAATTGCTCTGCTCGCACAGACCTTTGTTAAGAATTGTAATTGTGAGGTTCGGGTCACCATGCAAGCTTGATACCGCCAAGAATATTCTTGCACTTTAGATTTCCTTTGAAGACCATAGCTCCTAAAGCAAGGTGGACCTTTAACAAAACATTCCTCCTCGCACATCTTTAGGAATGTTCAAGAAATGCTGGTGAGTAGTTTTTTTGGTCCATCTCCATCAATCACAACACATATATTGCAAGGACGTTCAAGAGCTTTTTTTTTCTCTGGGTGTATTCTTGGCAAGCTTTCTTCTCTCTCGGCCAAGCCATGGTTCATTTATGTCCGCAAGGTTCTGCTGCATAATATCCGTGAGAAGAAATGAGGTCAAAAGCATTATCTTTAAAACAAGTGAGAGATTGGAGAACATGAGCTTACTTCTTTCTCGGAATTCCTCCTCGCCTTTGGCAGCTTCTCTTGACTCCTTTAATTCTCGCAGACACCTTGAGCAAATGACATTCTATGTCTCCGAATTTTCACTAAACCGGTCTACTCTTTTCCACAAATTCGCGAAGCGGAGTAAGAGATGTACGGGCCGAGCGCAAGTCTCTTTGTACCATTAAAACATCTTTTGGTGATGTTATCGCTTAAATGATACATGTTAACAAGTAGGGCAGCTTCACATGTTTCTCTAAAATATTTCTCCATCCATGACACAGCTAGCGGGCATGCATGGTTACAACTCTTCTTGGTCCACAATGATCATCAATTGCTGATTTTTGTCCATTTTGTGTATTCTAGACATTCGGGTGGACCTAAATCCAAGGACAACCATAAAGCATTTTCAGCAAACTTCGACTAAGCACGTAAAGGCAAGAAGGTGTTATGTCCGGTCTTACATGATAGGCCAAATAGGCATCTCCGGGTCAGCCAATGTCATTGAACTCAGAGTTGTCTCTAATTGCCTTTAATTTAGCCATGTTAAATTTGTTGATGCAACCCAATGAGCAGCATTTACTCTTAAAAAAGTCTTCATTTTGTGCTCGCCCATAAGGTTTCTTTCTTCTTACAGAGGAGCATGCTCAAACCAAAATCCACCTTGAATTTCTTGGTGGATTGGCTAGAGAATGTGTAATCTCAAGCAGACTTCGCTGGTGTCTTCATCTTCCTCAAGAGAGTTCTACCTCGAAGTGACCTCCTACCCTTAGTGGTGTGCTTGTAGAGGAGAACAAACCACGGAGCCCTGCATTCTGATAAGGCTGGGAGGCAAAGGTTGAATGAAGGAGATGGGCCACCATGATGTGCCAAATAAAGTTGTTGTAGCTTCTTCACAAGGAGTCTCGATCAAACATGCCCTTATAGCAGATCAAATTTTAAAACCATGTGTCACCACTTCCGCTGTGTGAAGAGGAGTAGATGTTGCAATGTCGCTCTTCATTTGTTGTGAAATCGTGGTGGGAGAAGTCAGGTGAATCTCTCGCAGCCTTCTAACGGCCGACTTCTTGTTTGTGTAAGGAAGATGGAAAACTACAAACGGTCAGAGGTAGTCCGCTTCGGAAATATTCTCGAGGCTCCAGCATTTGTAGTGCCTGGGATGGTACAAATTGCAGGAAGATTGCCACGCAACAGGAGGGTTGGAAAGGTGGTGGCAACCTAGCTTCCTAATCGGGACTTGGAGAGGGTTGGAAAGGTGGCGCCTACTGGGCCATCGATTCCTGAAAGTGTCTTCGAGAAGCAACAAAGACCTTGTCGAGGTAGGTGTTGAAGAAGCATCTCCGCCTTGTGTTCCATCCTGAACTAGAGGTACTTGGGCAAACAAATGGTGGTGGAAGTTTGTTCACGGCGAAAATCATGTTGGAACAACGAAAAAATTGTGGACTTGTTACTAACTCACAGTCGCTTAAACTAATGATATTCGAGAATACAAATGCTATTCTCGAATACTAATTTGTTACCGTCGTAGGTGCACAGATGCTATTCCGCATCACACTTTGGCCGTGAGGTTTGAACAAGACGATTCAGATATGAAAAAAAATGCAACCGACAAAGCGGCCTACCTTTAAAAGGAAAATTTAGCCTCAGCTCTGCATATTCCGCCTCAGAGATTTAGTCACCGAAAGCCTTCCGGGACGAGTATTGATTTGTCAGATTCGATTCACATAACGAAAAATAATGGACAGTAAGCAATTAAAGTACATAGCACGCCTTCGCGGTGTTTACTGCTTTGCTTTTAGAATAAAAGTGCATTCCTGCATCACACTTTGAGTAATACTTTGCCCTTCTTTCACAGAGCAAAGTGTATTCCGGTAATGGTACTTTGCCTGGCCTTATGAAGTGTATTCGAATACACTTTGCCCCTTTACGGTATTCCGCATCACACTTTGCTCACCTGCCAAAGCGGGAGTGTATTCACAGTTGAGCAAAGCGTATTCTTCGAATATATCTTGCCTCCCTCACCGAAGGGCAAAGTGTATTCGACACACATTGCTCTTTCTCCTCGGCAGTAACGAAGAGTCAGGGGAGTTCCGAATACACTTACCACGAAGCGCAAAGCAAAATTCTGCATCAATTTCATATCTTCCTTGAAAACACTAGTTTTTTGCACTTGAACACCACCTTTTAGTCAGAATGCACTTTTTAGGGTTGAGCATACCACTTTTAGTCCACTAAGGCATAAAAAATTGTGTTAGAGAGAGCGAACAGCCGTGTTTTTTCTTGTCTTTTGCTAGCCTTTAGGGCACATGATTAGTAAATCCTATTCGAATATAGCTGGCCTCCATTTTCGCCTTAACATTGTTGTCTTAAACGTTTCAAAGGGCGTGAAGAAGGCAGCAAAAGGGCATCAAACCGGGTGGAAGATTAAGCTGCCCACACCTCAATAATCACCGACACCTGACGTCAACATATTTACTCTAAAACTTTCAAACGCTAGCGTTGGTTCATTACCGTGGTGCAGAGACGGAAAGTATAAACATTAATCGACGCCGTGACGCCCCAGAAAGTGCCGGAACAAAAGGTACGCCGACACAGAAGTTCACACAACCTTTGGGTATAAATAGGTTTCGCAGCCTGACAAGGAGGTCAGCGGGAGGCTATCCTTCAAGACTCCAAGGGTTCATCACAGGACATCGCTTCTTTAGAATTGTCAAGTAGCAACCACAGTAATCAGATAAATTCTTTTTCACACTAACGGATTAAACGCAACTGCCTTCACTAATTAGATGTGTTTTGGTACTGGTACAAGCTTAAGACTTTCCGTATGAGTCGAAAGCAATCGATGAAGGCTCATCACCTTCTCCTAGTAATCTCGGGGTCATCGTATTGGAGGGTCCTAAGACCTAGAAGGGAAGTTCCCAAGGTCGCCTAAAGAAACTTAGCAGCCAAGAGCCACCTCATAGCCGCGAAGGAACCAAAGAAGCGGAAGGTACAGCTAGCCGAAGTTGCTGAAACTCGGTGAGCACAAAAACAGGAAAAAGGAAAGCTCCTGTAGCAAATAAAAGAAAGAAAGTTGATAAGACCCAGAATGGAGGTAATAAATGCGTAAAAATTTGTACAAGGTGATCTATTTCCCTAACTCTGCATGAGGTCGCAAAGAATGAAGCCGGGTGAAAGGCCGCTCAACAGAAAATATACGCCAACACACTAAAGCAACCTCCCCGAAGGATGTAATTAGAGCAATCCTAATGTCATGGCGCCAATAGTTGTCCTTGTTGATGTGGAGCAGCGGCGGCTGCCCCCGTGACTATGACAGAAATGCACATTCGGTACCACTACTGAGGAAATCGCAGTCAAGACAAGAAGGCTACCTATACAAGGAAAAAAGAACCCCAGATATTTCCTCCATCCCTATGGCTTCATCAGGAGTCTCACCGACTTAATAAGCAAAACGTGCGGGCTACCAATACGCCGAGCAACGAAAGTACAAATTAAAGATGAGCTTTGTCGACAAGATCGCCCATGCACGGTGGAATACATGATTTTAAAGAAAAATATGGAGAAGAATTGAAGAAACAGCGCACTTTAGAACCGGCTGAAGCTCACAAGAAGGAGTGTCGCCTGGCACGACGTATTAAATGTCCGTTGTAGCCACTATACCGTGATGACAATCGGAGCCTACCTACCGGGAGACTGGCAGAGTGTTTCTTTTTGTATTCGAATAACTTTTGTTCTTCCTACCTGACCTCAAGCGATATCGGGTAAGTGATATGGGACCTACAAACGGTGATTTTTACCTATGTCTGAAAGCCGCAGGAATTGAAAGCAAAGGAAAGGTCTCAAAGAAAAAAGGTTCTCGATGTCCCAAAAAAAGAAATGACGATAACCGCTTGGAGAGGAAACGTGGCGCATGCATTACGGGACATACTAGAAAGGCTAATGCATAAGGTCGTGACAAAGAATTTACTCAGAAGAAATGTCCAAGGAACTCCAATGGTGTAAAACGCATGTGAACTTTCGCTTTAGGTTTCTTTCCTCAGAGATAATTGCCGCGATTCCGTATCGGTTGACTAGGGATCCGTAATACACCACTGATTCTCATGAGAAGTCTAGAGTGTATCTTAATATACGCAGACCGCTATTAAGCCGGTTTCGTATTCGAATACACTGCCAACGCGGAAAAGTGCGTATTCCTAATACACTTGGCTTTTAACGTGAGTCGAAAGTATTCCTGAATACAATTTGGTTTCCTCTTCTTGCGTTTTCGCTTTCCCAAAAAGAAGTCTCATTATGTTTCCTTGTTGTTGACTTCCACCAAAAACGCTATTACGCGCCAAACGTAGTAATGGAGCAGCTGAACGTGGACAACCGGGACAGTGCAAAGAGTTTCATCCCATTGTTAAGATCCGGCTGCCGCATTATTCATCACGCTTCCAAATTTTGAGGTCAATGCCATTTCCGCTTTTTTAAAGTTTTTCCTTTGTGTTGCATGAAGTCGACTTTTAATCATTAACAGAGCAAGAAGAAGAACAAGGACCTGCCGTGGCGGTTTTATGCACTGCAATGAACAACAAATGTGAGAAGAGAGGGGACTCTAGCGACAAAAGGTGTTGTAGATGCCGAAATGTCCGGAATTACAAGAGGTTTTCTATGTTCGATCAAAAATACTTTATTCTATCGCTCATGGGGACTCCATCACAAGCTGCCGTGAAGTATAAAGCCACAAGATTTTACTGGTCATAGCGTGACGGCTATATGATTTTGTTTAAGGATAGCCGCTACGACAATCGCCTTTCAAAAACCCGTAATCTACCGCTGGCCGATGGAATTCGCTGCCACCACAAGAAAACACTCCGCCTTGTTGTGTTCCACACTGCCCCCGTGCTTCTAAGCTATGAAAACATGGTCCGGGTGAGTCCTAAATCAAAAGTGCGTCGTTCATGTGCTCTTTCTTTCAAGTTTCTTATTCATGGTTGCAATTGTTGGCTCGAATAATGATTCAAGGTGCACACAAAACTAATATTAACTACCATGGTGGAGGACCGAGGCTAATGAAAGCAAGGTTGAGTATTCCTTAGCGTAGCCACCGAGTTTCGACGCGAAGCGCACTCATGGAGCACTCCCCAACACAAAGAACCCGCCGAATTTCTAATGTCCTAGGGTTCCCAAAGAAGATACGGTAGTTTCCAGACCTAAGTGCACAAGGCAAGAATTGTAAAACAATATCGGGTTGCTTAATCGAATCCATATTCGGTACCGCCCGTGAGATTGGGTCCTTGATGCTTTCTCCGCTCGCACAACAATAGCATGTGCACTAAAAAGGGTCAGAATTAGGCCGCGGACATTGATAAAGAGGGTCAGACTTCATCGGTGATGAGTTGTTCCGCCGTACCAACTCTACCGGCGAAAATCAAGAGTTAGGAGCTAAATCAATATCGATTTTGCCAAGATGACATCCTCCTCGGGAGATACGTACTTCCTTTTTACAAGTTTCCTCTCGAAGATGAAGCTACATTTGCAGCTCAAAGAAGTAGCTCTAGCTACTATTCCTAAGAGACTGCTGACACCAAAGAAAGATAAAACAAGGACAAAGGAGCTGAATCAAGAGATAGAAAAGGTGAGATTGGTGCTAAACCAATTAATCGAAATCACTTAGGACCTCGAAGCTTTCTTTGCTATATTATTTATTATTGGCCAAAATACCTACCATATTTACTATAATCGAAAAGAAATTAATAAAAAAAAAAAAAATTATTTTTACGATTTTGGATGTCTTCAATTCCTAGTAATGTTCCCCGTGTATTAGTGTCCGGAATTCTGCCATTTTCAAGTGCTCTTTTCTACAAGCAGATTATCATTTTAAAGGCCCCAAATACATGATATAATATTTTGTTCCACTTAAAATCCCAAGCTTTCTTTTAAAAATGATCATTTTCCAATCTTGGTGTTTTTTTGTTGAATTTTGAACGGGAGTGATGCAACACCGCTTAATTTGGTAACTCGCTTGTCATGTTATGTGGATATGTGATGTTGGTCGATCATGTTTGCTCCTCTTTGTATAGGGAAGGAGGGTAGAGACTTCCAGTAGCCATTTAGTGATGCCTATAGTTTAGACCCTTTAATTCTGCCTGCGCATAGAAACCACCGCTACGGGTTGTGGGATGTGATTTAGCAACACATAACTGGCCAGAGGCAAAGTGGGAGAGGTCCCCGCCGAGCCGACCGGGAACCCATAGCGAACGTAGGCCTATAACTCCGTCACTTCGAAAGTGGGCCGAAAGTATGGGTCCGACACTTTGGCAATACCGTATGTCATCAGCCTCGAGCGGCAGTGTCGAATTGCCTTTATTTTGAGGGTTTAGCCTGTAAGAATCGTGGTGGTCGCCATACCTCTAGCCACCATGGAGCCGCTTAGACCCCGAGAAGTGAGACAACCTTTCTTGCCTTCGGCCGACCGGGAGATGCAATCTGGAGTAGTCTCGGCGGTGATAAATTACGAGATTATGTGATCCAGCTATAGTCATGCCGAAACCGATTTAGCCCAATATCCGCAGCGGCACGTGAGGGGCGATGGAATGGTCAACCTTAGCTATTGTCTATAGTCACTCTGCCATTGTTATGCCTCTCTGTCACGCTTCATTCAGGCCTAGCCGCCAGCCTACCTCCAAATGAGTCCGGAAAGCTCGGGTAGGAGCTCTTCATGTTTCATGGCATACATTTATCTCTATTGTATCTATGGATATGGATGTGCTAATTCTTCAGGTAGTTCAATGTATTGTTGTTGTTAGTGCTGATATTGTTTATGCTTCCATCAAGTAGGAGCCTATAGGGGAAGGGCCAAGAAGACACCTTTCGTTCTCTTCCCTACACTAGGATACGAGGCTGATAGACGGAGGTCTGCCAAAGGGCCGGGCTGGACCGATGGGGATTACCTATGAGTGTACTACTGCGCCGATATTTTGTAGAGCCGCCACAACTTTGGTTGTATGTAACTTTGATAAATAAGTCTTCTTTATACTTGTACTACCGCCTTTTAGATGTAAGATGAGATCGATGGTCCAAAGTCAGAGAGATGTTATATGTATGGCTCAATGCCTAAAAGTCAGAGAGATGTTATATGTATTCTCGCTGCATTTTAGAAAATCGTGTTGAATATAAGGTTTCATGCTTTGTAAACAACAAATAATGCCTTCCTAATTCTCAGTTTAATTTGTGTGTGTAGGCAAGACATGGCAAGTGGAAGAAAGAAACGAAACTACGTATTCTCGGTAATGTTCTTGACATGCTCAAGAAAGTAGCAACAAGGAAAGCTTGATGATCCCTGTCGTAATGTAATGACTTCTCCGTTATTGAAAGAGTGAAATTATCTGTTAACTTGTTTGATAGTCAATTGATATTCGGTTTTGATGATATCCCAGAATCTTTACACTCGCTTGAAGAGGGGAGCTCGACCGTTTTGTGTATATGTTATATGGCCTATTATATTCACATTCGACCGGCATCGGCCTTCATAGCAGCAAAGACTTCCTCCATTCTCATTGCTTCCCCTTCCCTACCGCTTTGTTGGGGGCGTATGCCTTTCATGTGTTTTGTTCATGCACTCTTTTGTTGTTTTCCACCGGTGTTGTTATAATAATGTTTTCTTTTTATCTACATTATGCCGAAGATATTCTCAATTCACGCAAGTATTTTATTTCACCTTGAGGGCATGCACATTTATTTTTGCATGGTCGTTTTTCCAATCTGCTGGTGATCGCTTTTTCCACCCTATGGGTGATGATGCTATCTTCTTTTTTTTTGCCATATGTTGTTTTCTATATGTCTCACCACATCATTGAGTGCTTGTTGTTGTGCCAAATACGATCAATGCCATGCATGGTTTGATTCTCTTTAACCATTCACGAGTGCTTTTCAGTGTTCTCTCGCTTTTGCTTGCGTGTTTTACTTTCATCTCACGTGGGTTCCTTCCATTTTGGGGTCGCTATCAACTGCTCCTCTTCGATTCTCCGTAGAAACATCGCCACCATTTCTCATTAGGGTTTCTCGAAACCTGAAAGGGCGGGTTTTACCCCATGAGAAGTCGCTGCCATTACCCTTCTATACTGCGGCACATTTTCTTTTATGGGGTATTTATATTGTTCCTATGGTCATTCTCTATATTTTTTAGCACAGCATCATGGATGAATGACAAGCCTACTATGCCGGTTTTAGGTCTCTTGCAAGTCCCTTCCTTAATATAGCAATTAAGCACTATTACAAACCAAATGAAGAAACTACGGCCAAAGAACCATGTGTCATGAACCTACGAAAACAAGGAAAATAATGCGGAGAATACGCAAGAAATACGAAGAAATACGCCCAAGATCGGCAAAGAATCCGAAGACATGAACAGAATCAAGAATACAATGGCCCAAGGCAAGCAGAACACGGTGACAAATGCCTAGAAGGCTCAAGACCGCATTGAACTGAATGGTTCGGACAAGAAGGAGGTGCCCTTATATATCTAAGCCGACTCCGGCCGATCTAATTCAATGGATGAGATCGCTACCAAGTGTCAAGATAGCATTTAGGTTCTAGAATATTCTAGAACCTCCTCGAGATAGTCCCACATATGAGGAAGATGTGAAGGAATGTCTTTAACAAATATTGGTAGCGACTCTCGGGTAAGCAGTGTATGACTCTAATTGGAAGGTTGTGAGTTTAAACCCTATCTTGTGCAACTACTCTTTTGCATCTATGTATACCCATCTTGTACATACGGTATAATGTCTATATGATAAGAATATCCTCAGATGGTCGCCACACCATCCCTCCACAATGACGAGTCCCTGAGTCGGGCCTGAGTAATTCAAACTTGGCTTGTTCGGTAACGCCTGCGAAACTCCGCACTTTGTCAGCGCATTAGTCGATTCTCTGTGAGTCTCGCAGTTCTATCACTTGGCGAAGTAACCTTCCCAATCGACAAAGTAATACAATCGCCGACAAGAAACCGGAGTCCGTATCTTCCTCAACCTCGAACTCCTCATGATCATCCATTTCTACCGGTGGTGGCGCTGAGAACGCCATCCAGAAAGTGAACTATGTAGGGCTCCAATAGAGAAACATGAAATAATCGGGTGGAGTCGAATACCGGAGGGAGTCGAGCCGGAATGCCACATTGTCGATTTGAGCCGCGATCCGATATTGTTCATGACGATAGTCAAGCTTGTTGCAGGGACGGAGAGGTAGGAAGGTCCCACAGTTAGCTTATTAAGGTCAACAACATGAAATTTAGGAGCTTTGATTTATGCAAATCGATAATGCCGATAACATTCATGTGCTCTCCTGGTGAAGATGATTGGCAGATCCATTGAAGAGCTTGATTTTTCTCAAGTCGAGACTCAAGACTAGGATTGACAGAGTCACCGCCAAAGAACATTAAGGACTAACGAGGATGGCTTCAATTAAAGTTCCGAAGAATGGAGTCCGCCGGAGGTATGTATCGAGTTATTATAGGCAACTCAAATTTAATGGAAGATAATCGAATCGCTAATCATCCTCGCCGATAACCGAGCAAAGCACCTTAAATATTACCCGTAGTCCATTAGCGCGCTTCACCTCGTCTATTACGGATGATGCACTGCATGTCAATGAGTCAGTCGATATGCAATAACTCCAAAGCCGCCTAAAACCGCTAATTTAACTTGCGTCCACGCATCGCCACCCATAGTATCAAAAGCCATGAAGCCCCATCACTTACCTAAGAAGAAGATCCGGATGTGCCCTCATCGCGATGGTGATGTTGGGTAGAAATAAAATGAGCCATCTTAGAGAAACATCAACAACAACCATGATGGCATCATAACTCCCAGAGAGTGGCAGCCCTAATAAAGTCTAGTAGAAATGCTTCCAAGGTCCATCTCGTACCTGCGAATATCAAGAAGGCCATGAGGAAGATGCCTTGGAACCTTCGCCGAGCAATGTGATGTCATAGATCAATAAAAGCTTCGATAGAGCTGAATGGCCTGTGCCACCAATACTTACTCCAAAGTGTCCAGCCATAGGTAACGCGGGTAAAGCCCGGCGAACCCAAGCCTAGAAGCACCATCTCAAGTACATATAGAAGCCCATCACTCGAGCAGAGTCCATTCGTGACTTCAAAACCATCATAGTCCGATCTATTTGTCGAAGATGATGTACGCCAATGTGTGAGAATACATCTTTATTTCAAATGATCGGAGGGGCGAGATGCTCGAATAGACTGCACAAGGCCAGATCATGAGGCCTTCAACAAAGCGTGAGAGCCATAAGCCGGAACCGACCGTGCCTCTAAAATAATCCGGTGGATTGTCGATCAAATGCAGATCACCTAGTTTGGGGCTCAAGATAGGAGCGTCGGGATTAAGTCATCAGTTTCTTGGAGGGATCCAGATCGCATTTGATCACCTAATCCACCGAAGAATCCACTATTGCCAATAACTCCTTGGTCATAAATGGGATAGTTGATTCTGTGCTCGAATTTTCGTGGAGTGATAGGCCATTGATGCAACTCATGGTCATCCCTCTCGTGACGTGATCCCACCAAGCTTAAAAAATCGGCATCCGCCCGACAAACATATGGGCGCAGCGATCTCAGATGAGCAAGAACTGCCGGTGAACGATGCTTCAGCGGGTAACAAAGCATTCGCCTACGCCCATCTGTACTCGTACGCCCTGACCGTGAGACGTTAAAGGAAGGGCACCGGAATAATCCTAATGGGGAAATGCCTATAGAAATTGGCAAACCCAAGAAGTAACACCGAACATCTCGAATGGATGAGGTGTTTGCCACCCGCACGCTGACCTTTTAGGGTCTATAGAGACTCCATGTGGAGTGATGCGCGACAGAACTCCACATTTATCCCCGCCGAACTCTATTAATTTCAAGTTTGGCATATAACCTATGCTCACGGCTTCCGGCGACCTCGCTTAACATGCCTCTATGTTCTTCGAGGGTCTGTAATGAATATATATCATCTCAAATAGATGATAACAAAGTGTTTAAGAACTCTCAAAACATCATTAATATATGTCGGAATATCATCACAGCATTGCAGTCCAAACGGCATAACCGCGGTACTCAAAATGGCCATACCGCACGAAAGGTCAAGTTTCCACTCATCACCCTCCGATCCTAATAAGATTGTGGTGGCCCCCGAAAATCAATCTTCGTGAAAATAATGCGCACCTTGAGCTCGCTCCAACAACTCGATCGAGGAAGCGACACCGATTCTAAGATCGCGGATTTTAATATACGCTGATAATCAACGCATCGTGACGCAACGAATCATCCTTCTTTTGATGAAGAAGATAGGCACTACCAGTGGGACCGAGAATGCCTGATGAAGCCGGCTAGATTCTTCAATATAATCCCGCAAAACCTTCAACTTGTTGGTGAGCAGACCATATCTGACCATATAGTGGCTGTGCTCCCCTACCGCGAAATCAATAGGACAACTATATGGACAATGCTCGAGTTTGTCGGCCTCACTTTGTCAAAACATCGAGAAGTCGGCATTTATCTCTGGGAGCATTTGTGATGCATTCCCGTGCCGAAGCAATGACGAAAGTGAACCTTCCGATTGCAAACACCGAATCCTGATTTTGCTCTCTAGATTTATCGAACTCGTGGAAGAGAAATCTTGAGATACGCAACTGGTGCACAAAGAAGCCTCACAGGAGCAGGAACATGCAGCCTGAACGGAGCATAATGAACTGATGAACCGGATCAAGAACCGAGCAGAACAAAATTTGAGCAGAGCTAAATCAAAGACTGAGCAGAGTGCAACTTGAGCCGGGACATCATCAAGTAATATGGTCGAATCGGAGCATGAACCGAGCAAAGGATAGCGAACAAAACAAAACATGGAACAGTAAAACAAGCGATTCGACCGCAAACAATGATACAAAGCCATTTTGATCGTAAGTCGGCGTTATGAGACCGATTCGGCCATGAACTCAAAACCAGGTTTCAGGACCAATAAATCGAATGATCTAGTGCACGCCAATCAACTGTAAGAGGTGCCTCATATAACAAATTCTTCTTACGATCACATGAACTAAACTGGAGTTCGGTTTGACGCCCGAAAGCCTGCCGCCTCCGGAACCGCTGAGGCTTAGACCGAAAGCGCCTTGAACTAGCTTTGACCGCAAAGTTTTGCCGCTGACATGAGGCGCCCCTTATGTAGCTCGAGCCGTGGCAGACCTGCGACTATTACGATGAGGGCTAGCAATGATTTGAAGGAAAGGCTTACAGCAACCCCCAACAAACCGGAGATTCTGCTCATCAAATCATCACTTCGACGTAGCTGTGATGCTCAACTTGCTTTAGGGATGGCGTATTTACCGCTTAACACACTTATCCATAAAGCAAGATACCCAATCAAGTTGTTACCGTACCTCCAACTTCCTCGAGCCAATGATATAGGATGAAGAAGTGCTTTGGTCGTATCTTATCCGGATGGAATAAAAACATGTCGTGAAATGAAGGAGTTTGAGAAAAGGAGGCCGCCTACCAGGAGACTCCTACTACGCGGACTCCGCCCCAAGTTTTCCCAATCTACCTGGCTTCACCGTGATCTATGAGCAATATGTGGGCCACCTCCTCCATAGTAGTAAAGGTTAGCTCGACGCTTCTCAGCCGCGCATAAAGGTCCTCAAATCATTCGGACACCGTGATAGCTCAGTCCCTAATTCCGCCGACTTAATGAGCATGTGTCGTGTGATTGGGAAGACCTCGGGACTATGTCTCTCTCTTTGCCTAATGCTCGGTTGAGCCGATTATCACATCGAACCGCAACTGATGGCTTCTTCCAGAGTCCGAGGATCTTTCATAGACAACAACATATCCTTGACATCCTCACGAACTCCTAAACAAATCTCGGCGCAACATCATCCTGCACCGTGATCTAATGTACTACAAAATTTTACGGCAGGCTGAAGCCGGGCGAGTTCGCCTTAGATTGTAAACTTTCAGGATCGCTGTATACCGGATCATCATACCCCAGCATGCTCGGCGCCCGCAGCGAACGTGAAGAAAATCTTGCAACTCTAAATCTCCACAGCGGAGCAAACCAATTTAGAGTCAGTCTCGTGAGGAGAGGCAGAACCAATCACCCCAACTTGTTCCCCGGGCCGTGGATACTGCAGGTGGAGCCGATCACAAGCCCGATTCGATTAAAACCACTGAGCTTGACCAATGTCACAAACTTTCCTCGGGTAACATCTAGGCCTGGATAGCCTCAATCCAACTAGAAGCGATTCATGTGAAGCAACACGCTCCTAAGTTCTTTATTATCAAATATTATCTTAATAAATATTGATAGGGTGCACTATAAGGTGGACTTAAAATTGGAAGATTGGCAGTTCAAATTCCGCCCTTGTGCAACTACCCTTCGCATCCGTAGGATATCTTTTGCATAATGGTATGATGTTCGTGATGATATGAATATCTCAGATAGTCGCCACACCATGATGGATAACCATGATAACAAACTAGCATAATAAAAGGAAAAAATATTAAATCACACTATTATGTAACTAGAGTGGCGATTCAACACATTGGACCCACTTAGTAACATTAGTTTATTATATTTATTTCTAATGAAAAATGTTTTAAAAACTAGTAATGAATTTTTTGGGCCTTCCAAGTGTATGTGGGATTCAGAGTGTGGAATAAATTACTAACGTGATATTTTTATTGTTTAATGACTTTAGCTAAACTTGCCTCTTATATTAATCCCAAAACTTTCTCACAGGGTTTAGCTTAAACTCTAGATATTTTACTTACACTTTCTAGCCTTTGAAGCAACTAACCCAAACATCATCCCAAAAAATTTCTATGATGTGGCCAACTAAAATATTAAGCCAAATTACTATACTTTTTTCAATTGTTTCCACCTCTTTAGTCATTTCTTTGTAAAAATTCTAAAATAATGCTAACCAAAGAAATCTATGACTCAAATTAATTTATAATGCTAGAAACCAAACTACTAATCATACATCTCTTATAAACTAGAATGATATTAGTTAGAACCAGCCTGCAATTCATTCTAAAAAGTTTCTATAGCTTAGCTAAACAATACAAATTTCACTCTCTTACTTTCTAGCCTTTGGCTAAAGAGCTCCAGTTTGGTGCAAAATTCCTAAAAAGTTAAGCTAAAAATTATTATTTTTTTTCCCAATTTTTCCATTTACTTTAGCCAATTTTTTCGAAATGTGCTAAAAATCGCCAAATAGGGCTAAGTTTAGCCCTTAAATATCCCATGATTCGCAGCCGTGCCTATTACATGGGTCACTTTTGTTCGCAAGAGCTACTCATAAGGAGCATAATATAGCAGTCAACAAATTTTGAACTTATGTACATCGCTTAACATGGTTATTTTCAATGGAGCAGCCACCCGTGCCTGGATAGATAACATTCATGAGATCTACGTGAAGAATTTATATACTCGGTCCTCACCATTTGATTAGAGAGCCTCATATGATCAATGGGGATCCAAGAATTCGTGATCGACTTTGTACCGACATCATGCTCCCAAATTTTTGTTAAAGCCGGTTACATAGATTTCAACAGTAGCAATAAACATAAACATGGTGCCAACATAGAGAATCTCAAAAACATGCCTTTCAACATGAAACCCTTAAGAGAATATCGAATATCCAGCACTATGCAAAGATTCTCAGAAAGAATAGGTAGAGGATTCACCAAACCAACACTTTCTCCTTTATTCACATCCAATATATACAATGAATAAATCTCTATCGCATACTATAAGTGTTAGGCATGTAATCACATGCATGCTATGATGTACATGCATGCAATCTAATGCATGTTGATAATATTTTATGTCCAATACTTCATTCTAATACCCTCATGCCAACACTTGAACTCCCAAAATATGGCGTAATTTTCAAAAACGAGCACCGCAATGGTTTGGTAAATATATCTACAACTCGCTTTCAAGATGTACATACTCAACTTAATCTTCCGCTTCTTTACTATTTGACGATAAAATGATGTCAATAGCAATATGCTTTGTTCTATAATGGTACACAGGATTCTTCGCTATAGCAATACTTCCTTTGATTGTCGACAATATTTTTTGTTGGTCTCTATTTGTTTCCATAAAAATATTTTCATAAGTCTCTGCATCCATACCACTTCTCTTTGCAACACCCGAGACCGCTTATACTCGCTCAGCTGATGATAATGCCACTCCATTTGACGCTACATCTCATGAAATCAAACTTCCACCATCAAGAAACACCCATACCACTAGTGGATCTTCTATCAATGTCACCAAAATTCCACCGCATCTCGGAGTATACCAACAACTTTTTGTCCACCATGAAGTACTAAACCATAATCAATAGTACCTTTCAAATACCGAAGAACGACTTAGCAGCTTGCCGTTGAGAACCCGTCAGACATAAACCCCGCTAAGATATCCTGCAAAAAGCAATATCCGTCTAAGATTCAATGCAAGGTACATCACCGCTCCAACTGCTTTGGTATGGTGTCTTTCCTAACATTGCTTCCATGCTCCTTCCGCTTTTGTGGTCCATCTCGATAGATAAGATAGTACCCGGTAATAATTGGTGCTACATGTGTTTGCAAGTCCGCATTCAAAATTCTCCAATATCTTTACAACATATCCACGCTTGGCTCAATTTGACTTTACCTTGATCTCGATCAATCGTCTTCATGCCAAGGCAATGATGTATATAACCTGATCCGCCATTTGAAATTGCTTATTTTTCACGAATCCACATATTGCCGTGGAATTCCCAACAATGAGACCGTCATCAACATGAATCCCAATAAAACACACTCCTATCATTGTGACGCCCTCGCTAAACGTGACGGCCGGGCCGTGACACTCTGTGTGAAATCCCCCATCCCACTAACAATCGCGATGGGGCCTCTTCGGCTTTACCCCGCGACTCGAGGTGACTCTTAGTGCTGGAAGGGAACACGCGGCCTGGCGCCGCCTTCCCTATGGGCTCCTATAACAACGGTTTATAACACGCCGTAATCCAGCATCAACATATACAAATACCACCGGCTGGTAGTGCATCACATAAACCAAGGCAAAGATGATAATCAATGTAACCATAAAACATGAGAGCTCTACTCGGCCTCGACTGTATGAGGATGACTGACCGGCCAGGGCCTCGATAGAGCAGACCGAGTCATGGCAATGGCGCAGGGTCGCATAGAACAATGGCTAGGGTTGACCACTCCATCCGCCTCTCCCCGCATACTTTGCAAATGGGCTAGATCAGGCTCGGTTGTGATTCTAGTTTTCCTCGATACGCATCCTATGCATCACCCATCTGACTACTCCAAAGTTGCATCTCGGGTCCGATGAGGCAGAAGTGCTTGCATCTCCCTTCCTGTGATCTAGTAGTGCTGTATGGCCAGAGAATCATGCATTAATACCCATCTGCACTGACTGACCCCCAAAACAGCCAAGCCAACACTTGCAGTTTCGAGAGGCAGGGCAACACCATTGTCTCAGAGGTGTTCTGACCGCCCACACCTAAGTGATCCCACCATGCTTCCAGCTCCACTATGGGATCCCCTGCCTCCCACTCTACAGGATCCTCCTCCACTTCTCTAGCCCTGCTATATGGTGCTGAGTCATATCATAGGCCTCAATAGCCTCGGTGGGCCTTGCACGTGCCTAACTAATAGGAACTAAGGATCTACCTAGGAGCATACTACATATGGCTCTAGGTCTCTACCCCTTCCCAATACAAGAGGAGCAAACATGATCAACCATCATCACATAATCATCACATCATGAGAATAATTGATAGCGAGCACCCAATACAACTCCACTAATGGTTAGGTTCCTTTGATTAGGTTCAAGATGCTGAATATAAGTTCTAGGATGGCTCTACTGTTGGTTAAGATACCAGCACATCCTCGGGAATGCTAATCTTTTGCATGAGCTTATCACAACTACTATCCTACACTGCCCAAGCTCTCCCCTCCAGATCCTGTGCCTCCATGGTCTCCTACTCTGAGATGCCGCCCTACTCCAAGAACTTAGCCCACTGGCCAATACAGACCATGCCACAAGAACGACATGTTCAAACGGGTTTCGAATCTAGTAGGTGGAAACCGGTGCTAGGGCTGGAAGAGGTCTAGGTTAGGGTTTATGCCTATATAAGTTAGGTCCACCTAGGATGCCACGCGGCACCAATCGGGTGAGTCCCGTAGGAAGGCTCCCCAATAGGTTAAGCCACGGATAATGGCTTAACTTATGGTTGGCTGGGTTATGAGAATAACTTTACCATGCCCCCTAGTGCCACAACTCATGGTATACAAGGCTATGAAGATAGACTTGTAGTGATTTGATCCGTGAATATAATGTGATTTATGACGATATTCCCCGATCAATAATATTACTTAGACAAGCCGCCCTCAAAGATTGCTACTAAGGTGACGACATCCTACCTTATGCCCGCAAACATCAAACATGTCATAACCTTTAATTTAGCTTAGCAATCAGTTTTATTAGTTGTCAAAATTTAGGCTATATTTGTACTTACAAAATTATATAAAATTTTTAATCAAGTATTTCTTATAATAATTCAAAAATACTATTATAAGAGTTATTAGTTCAATTCCAAATTATGGCTCCCTATCTTCTCGTAACGCCTCAAAGCCCTTCTACTTGCTCCAAAAGGAGCACATTACGTTAGTTTTCAGTTTAATAATTTGTGGTTTGTGGGGACCACTCCTCTACCTCGAGTCAACCATCGCTCAAGGTTGTCCTAATACCTGCCCAAGATCAAACGTCTTCGGATTTGAGCTTAGGATCATTTAAGATGCTTCCATCATTGCCTATGATCGAAGTGCTGTTTCTTGTACACCATCCTCCTGGATCGGAAGCACACACCCCAAAGGCATCATGCTCCAGGGTTTCGCGTTTAGGAACATCTCATCATCCCATCACATGATCACTTTAACCTTTCACCATGACCTCCCACGGCCAGTAAAAGCGTGACTTATCGTGGCATAGAGATCATCCGACGATGTCCCATCATCTTCACCATGCCTCATTCTCACTCATGACCCTAATGGTCATGCGCATTCTTTGGTGCGCGGTGGCCTAGAGAATGCCCTAGCTACATCCATCATCAGCCACACGATCCAAGGTTCTGCACATGCACCCTAGTAACTAGAATGCATGCGCCGTGCTTAAGGCTAACTAACAACATACTAGCTAACCACCGTGCCTGGTCGCATCAAGCTCCGGAGACAAACTCTACCAAACTCCTTCATAAACTCGGTATTGCTTCTCCAAGTCTTGCTTCAATACCCATGTCGATCTTCCACGGTAAGTGCTTTCCACTTAACCAAATACTGAGGAACTGAGACCTCCTAGTCTTCTTGAATGACTTATCAAGAAGCAATTCGTGCATCATTTCTACTTGTTCGGCCATTTCCAACAAGGTTGGAGTATCTAAAACCTCCCTCAGGTTAGATTGTGCCTTTTAATAAACTTACGTGGAAGACCTTTAGAACTTTGGAGATGGCCGAAGATCCAACTTGTAGGGCTTGAGAGAGCCCACTTCAAAAATCTTGAACTGACCAAATTTGCACCTAGGGGCAAGCTTTTGCAGCCCTAACCAAGCAGCCTTGGCTTGCTTCACCTTTATCTTTCAACCGACGCTTATCGCCACCTCGAATTCTCTTACTTGCCTCCGTGCTTGTCGGCTATTAATTTTCTCCATTTAATTTGCCGCCAATAAATAACTCTACTTCTTCCACTAGTCGTGATATCCCCTACCACCGGGATATTTCCTCTACCTCGACACTGTGATTGTGCTGTATCCGGTTAAGCACCGGTACCAGTAATTTCTTCATGAAAGGAGACATCCGAGATGCAGGATCATAGTTTATAGCCAGATAATTCAAGTGAGTGACCCAAAGGGTTTATTTTAGACTTGATCCATACATACTCTACCTAGCTTTTAGATGATTCTGTTCAATATGTGGCTGAAATGGGGTTTTTGAAGATTTCTCAAGGCGTGATACAAGGGGTTTTTCGCAACCCTTGCACGCCATTACGAGGTAACCCCTATATGATGTGCATCCCGGGCCGAGACACCCCGCTGGCAATCGTTGTGGCTTTTAATTCCACCAAGTGGGATGTACTCATCCCACTTGGACTCATGAGTTCCACACATAACCAAGCATATCTTCACGATCCTGTCAGTCTCTCCGGCTCCGCCATCATCCATTGCTTGGGGATGATATGTCGTGCTCATGGAGAGCTTCGGCCCTAATGGGAAATAAGAGGTCCCGCCAGGCGCCATAAACTTGAATCCCTATCGATATTATCTCCCGAGGCATGCCATGGAGTCCGAAATTCCTTACAAATAGCTTGGCAAGATCTAATGTGTCAATAGTCTTGTAAGGCACAAATGTGCCATCTTAGATAACTTATCTACGACAACCATCAATGCATCCTGCTCTCAAGAGTTCTAGGAGACCTCGCGATGAAATCCATGCTATGACCTCCCACTTTGCATTTGGCACCCTAATGGCTCAAGAGCACCTCGAACCGGTTGTTTCGCTTGGTCACATTGTAACCGCAACCGGCTGCAACATTCCGCCTCTTCATTCCTGGCCGAAGAAGCATTGGAATCTTGAAATAGGTCTTCATGAAGCCGATGCCCTCAAGCATTTGGGTCAAGGTGTGTCATGAAGAATTAACTCTTTACTCCCTCGATGATTCTGCACACACAACTTATGCTTGTGATACAACAGTTGCCTCCCTTCTTATAATGCTTGAAGGCTTCCCCCGCTTCTTGTCCGTTTCCTGCTTCCTAAAAGACTTTCCCATACCTCCTTGAAGTTCAAGCATCCGCTGGCAAGGACTCTTCAATCTTCTGCCAAACTCACTAAAGAGGAAATCGCGATACAATGCTGCCCTTGTCTAAAAATGGCTCGAGAGGGTGACCGCTACAAATATTGCTTACTGTGCTTATATATAATATCAAAATCATACTTTCAAGGAATTCCATCCACCTCCTTTGCCTTTTAAGTTATGAGTAATGGGTGAAGAGATACCTAAGGCTCGTGATCGTGATCCAACTCGAAACTTCCTTCCCAAAGCAGATAATGCCTCCATATCCTCAATGCCCGGATACTGGCTGGCAGTCTCGATCATGGGTTGGGTAGCTACCGGCCATTCATCTTCTTCAGTCGTAGGCTTAATTACCCTTCCTTCTTGCATCAAGATCTACTTCGTTATCTTGTTTCAGACTGCTAAGTTACCAACTTATCTTTACTCTGATCCCAAGAACAAGCAATCGTGTCAAGCAGCTATAGCCTCTTTAAGTTTCTCAAAAGAAGCTTGACTTTCTAACCAATGGCTAGTCCAACTTTAATCTTCTTTGGCCTTAGTGAGGTCCTAATGAGGGGACTTCACTTAGCAAAGTCCTTCAACAACTTTCAGAATATCCCGCCAACCCGAAAGCTTACTGCCACATTCCTTTTGAGTCACAATCAACTATTGCTCAATCTTAGATGGATCTCGCGGAGATTCCTGAGGCTACTACATGCCCCAAATACTCCACTCTACCAAGGTAAAGTGGCACTTAGAGAGCTTCCTATACAACCGATGACGCTCTCAACTTCTCCATTTCAGATGCCGATAATGCTCTCAAGGGACTTGTCAGAGATTAGATGTCGTCAAGAACATAATAACAAACTCATCCAAGAAGTCTCAAGATGTCGTTTCATGAGGCGCATAAACGCGGTCGAGCATTCGATATAGTCCAAAGGCTACCAGAACTCAAAATGACCATACCGCTGCTCCAAAGCAAAATTTTATGGATATCCTCTCTTTCTTTATTCTTATCCGATGGTATCCTCGCCACTCAAATCAATTTTAGAGAATACCTGCTCCTTGTAACCGGTCCATTAGATCATCTGCCCTTGGCAATGCATACTTGTTCTTTATCGCCTACTTATTAAGCCGGGCGATAGTCTATGCACATTCTTAAGCTCCCATCTTTCTTCTTTCTTCACAAAGAGTATAGGTTCGGTAAAGGAGACACACTTTGCTCTTATAAATCCAAGCTCGAGCAATTCCTCGGTTGCTTTGAGCTCAATCAATTGTGCTTCATTCTCCTATATGGCGCTTCTTACCGTAGGTTAAGATCCCGAGTCAATGTGGATCTCACATTCCACACCCCTATAGGTGGTACCAGCCGGATTTCATTCTAAATATATCCTTGAACTCAGCCAAAGCCTTTGCCATTCCGCTCGGCAACCGGGATTCCCTCTTTGGGTCATTTCCTCCCCGCTAGTTCGCTCAATTGATTCCATTCAAGATGTAGTCCACCTTATTCTTTTCTATACTCTTCTTAGCCGCTTCAAAGAAATACACTGCATGGGGAGAATCTAGCTTTACCTTTCACTATCAATTTACGCTTATCCGCGCCGGCCATGGTGACTTCATTCCTGGCCGCAATCAATCATGGTTGACCGCTTCAAAAATTCCATCCCCACTATCGATCATATCTTCCGGCTGTCCATGACTTCGCCCCATCTGCCTACTTAGCCCCACTAAGGTCTATGTCGTGATCCTCCTCCCCTTAGTGTGTCAATGGCTTCGCTTGCCATAGCTACCGGGCCTGGCTTAGACTTCAATACCTTTGTTCTTTTCATTAGAGCAACTAACGAGATGCAAATTATGAGAGCTACCTCAGATTCATGAGGACTACATAAGGATTACTATCTATGATCCTATCCGGCCACATGACAAATAATCGATTCTCTATATCACCGCTCCTCAATGTTTGCAATATATGGCACTCACCATCTATGAAGTCTCCGGCCCCTCCGCTGTCGTCAGTCCTCGGCCCGGCCAGCGGGGAGTCCTAACTAAAGAGTCTCCGCTTAAGCAATGAACAAGATGATCTAATGGATACCATGTGTTCGTGCCCCGCCGAAGCACCGGCGACAACTTTTTCAATGACCGCCTTTTCCTTCGCAACCGTCTAGGAGACGCTTTTAAGAGCACCGCCTCGATGCATTCTCGCGGGCTTTACTTGGCCCCAAAAGCTTTGTTCTCAATTCTACCTTTGCCGCCGACTTCATGGTGTAGGGCCGCTGGATTGCTTACTCCCTATATTGCCCCCGACATCGGGCACAACTCTACCCCTCGTTGATCAAGTCACTGAGTTGTTGGTGCCTCTTCCAAACTTATAGCTTTATCTTCTACTGGTAGAATCGACCAAGCTGATTGCTCTAACAAGCCTCTCTTGATATTGGGTTGCTCAACCCCAATGTAAGTATCCACGGGCTTGCCTCTCTCGAGACTCCGTGAACATACCGAGCCTCATAAATTCTTTCGTGATACTTAGGCCATCGATAGTGCCACCTCGATTCAACCCGAAACCGCCGACCGCTCTACTAGTATGAGATTCGCACATAGTGCTTGCGAAAGCCTGTCAGTTCCCAAACCTGTAACGGTTCTTCAAATTAAGCGAGCCCGCGCATATCCTTCCACTGCATCTTGCCGGTCCAATAAGGTTAGCCGAGTAACTTTCCATGTCCCGCTTTTCATACCGTGATGAGTTGCCAAATTCTTTTCCATTTCATCAAGCCATGCTTCAGCCTCCATGCCCCACCTGCCTTTCTCGAACCGCCGAGCCTTTGTCTTCCATACATCGCCATAGCACTATCCACCTTTTTCTCGATAGTCATCCGCCTTTTCGCTTTTCCTTGCTTTAGGTGTGCCCGGACCGACCGCTTCCTGAGCCGTGAGCCGCCCTCACCGGAAGAGCTATCCGATGAGCTGGTTGCATTGGACATGACCTCGTTCTCTCTTTTCCTTCTCCTATCCTCGACAAAGCCTCAAGTTGCCCTCCCCCTTCCTCGGGCCAGGGACTTCACACCACCCGTGAAAACAAGGTGGGAGGTGGAGGACCATCTTCCCCGTGCATTCATGAGGTGTCGCCAGCTTGATGAGATAGCTGCTGCATTTGGTTCTCATCCTGCACTAACCTTGCGTTGATCGCCTCGTGACATATCCCGCCAAAATCTTTTGTTCTCTCGGCCAAACAAGTTCCTTGGTACCCAATTATGGCCTGCGGCCGGTCTTGAGATCCCGTGACTTGAGTTCACGCAAAGGATTGATCATCAATACATTTTCCATTTCTAATGATGTTGGACCAATTTTACTTGCAATTGAAATTATCTTTAGTTATAAGAAATCATACAAAGCCCATTGACAAAACAGCTAATAGTCATTAATATGCGATTACATGATAAGGTAGATATATCTTAGCATACCGGGTACACGGCATTTAGCAATAAAACTTAAGAAAATTTCATACTATTCCGCTGGCCTCCTCGAAGCCCTCAAAGTTCTTTGACATCCCCGACCGGAGGCCTTTGCCTTCGTAGGTTGGGCGCGAAGATGTTCTTCGCCGATCTTCCTTCAAGTGCTCTCTGCCATCTCCTGCTCCTGGTTCCTGTCGTTGTCATACCACACCGGACATAGT